>OX101754.1:61775415-62197179 GCA_944452675.1 Tachina lurida | reverse complement strand
ACTAAGATTTTATATACAACAATTTTTCTTATTAACTAAGATTTTATATACAACAATTTTTCTTAATAAATAGGATACAAATACAATATTTTTTCTTAATAAATAGGATTTTATATACAACTTAAAAATTAACTAATTAACTCAGATTTTCTTGCATTTTAGCAATCTCATCTAGCAACATGTCAAGTTCGTATTCAGGGTTAGTTTCCTTAATACGAAAATGATACCATGCATAAGTGTTTATATTATTTGATCTAATTTTTCTCTTATCATCTCCATAGCTTAATACTACCTTATTTAATTCGCTAGTATATAATTGATGTAGCTTAGATTTAAATGTTAACATAGTATCATATACATTAATCTTATTAAATAGACAATTCTTATATGTAGCTAAACTATATTTATCTAATATGGCTCTCTTTACCCCCTTCGATTTTTTAATATCATCTTGGTTTTCTACACTAAATGAATACATTTTTGAGCGCAGCCCAACAAACTCTGTCATTATCTTACCGCAATTTTCATCCTTCATCATACCAATAACTTTTTTATTTACTATTGGGAAATTATAAATATTGTCTGTAGGATAGTCCGATGTATCAAATTGTTCATGTATGTCATTTTTTATGTCAGCGTAAAAGTCGTCAGTCTTTATTGAATATATAAAAGAGTCCGTGTCCATATTGTTTAATGAGAGGTTTGTCTTAAACTTAGGTTGCATGTACCCGTAATGGAAATTATACATTTTCCATTTGGACAGCTCGAGTACACAAAATCCTAAGTAAATTTGTTTATTGTAGCAGGTTTTGACTCTAGTCATTTCGATTGCTACAAGATCTTCAGAAAATATAGATAAACTATGAAAATTTGGTTTTGATATCCAATCTTGGGCACATAAATGATTGCAATTCGTCCTCTCCCAATTATTAACAATTTTAACATCTCTCCTCTTATCCACATTTTCCATGGTTTTACCATACACTGCATTATTAAGTAGTTTGAAAAATTTTTTTTCAAAAGCATTTCTAGCAGTGGCTCTATGTCTGGTATTTATGTAGGTCAATATAGCCTTTTAACCATGGAGATTGTTTAAATGCTAGAATACGATAAGTTTTCTTTAAAACTAAGCCATATTCTAACCACTGTTTGAGAACTCTAAAGAGTATCACATATGATTGCTTTGTAGAGAAATCGGTTATCAACTTGCTATACTTCGCTTGCATAGGTTTCTTATTTTCAGCGCAAAAAGGAAGATCATTATGCAAGTCGTGTAAATGAGAGGGATAATCCAACGTGACCTCATATACATAACCGTCTGTTCCATTATCAGCTATGCTGTTTGGATCCAGATTCAACTCGTCTTGAGATAACCATCGGAACCCACCATGAGGAAGATATTCTGTAGTGAAAATGTGCAATATATAAGTCATGTGTCACTCAACAGGTTATTTACCTGCACATACCATGGAATCGTATTATTAGCTGACTTACTTAAAGTACAGGTTATTTACCTGCAAATACCTAGGAGTCATATTACTGGCAAGTTATTGGGTATTCTCTCTACACATCCATTTTTACTTAGGTTTAAGTTTTATTGTTCAAGTATTAACTATAAGTATTTTAATTTTTAGATGATAATGGTTAGTTGTAAACAGACAAGTAAATAAATGAGTTGAAACAACTTAACATGGCGACCGTGACATATTAGTGAAAAAACATTTAAATTAAAATAAGTGTTTTAAACATAAAAGCATTAAACTTTAATAAAAAAAAAAAAAAAAGCGAACACAAGTTAAAGTGATGACGATTCATTTTTGTTAAAGTGCAAAAAAAAAAAAAAAATTTTTAACTGAAAATTGGAAACAAACAACAAGTACAATATGAAACAATTACAGCTGTTAACTTAAACCTATTGAAAAAAAAAAAAAAAAAATAAATCAACAAAAGAGTTCAAATAACAAAGTTCTCTGGACATAAAATATAATAAAACTCCTGGATTTTAAAAACAACGTCAAGTTAAAATGGTGTGGTGGAAAAAAATTTTATCAACCATTCCACTCCTGGTGGCAGGTTACGAAGTCGGAAAATCAACTGAAGAAAACAACAACAAAGATCTGGTGGAAATACTCCGTAACAGTGAACAATAAAAAAATGAACAACATGTAGTAAAAAGTGCTGAGACAAGTTACATAGAAACTCTATCAATAATAGTGGTGATATTACTAGCAGTTATTTATTTGACCAAGCTGATATGTAAGGTGATGAAAGCCAGAAGTGTTAATGCTGCCCAACAACAACATATATAACATCTATAATTCATCTGTAAACACCATCAGTATATTGTAAGTTTATTTTTAAAATGTCTAAAATTATAAATAAAATAAATAATTGTAAATTTTAAATATATGTACGTATTATGCAATGGAAAAATATAATAGACAGTCTAAGCCCTTTTCAAATTAAGTTTGAACAATCATATAAATGTTTAAACCAAAATCGGACAATTAAACAAGATACCTTAGACAAACACGCACAAAATTTAATTGAAAACTATAATTCAATTAGGGCAACATTACATAGAAACTACGACAGATACACTACCCCACACAAAAGAAAAAGCGAACGAGATCTTTCTGACGTTAAGAGATAAATTGATAAAAGTCTTTCATCGACATAATATTAATACTAAGGTGCCGCTCGCATTAGGATTTGAGGTAGTTAGGGAAATCATTGAAACAGAAGAAAACGAAGATTTTAAAACGGAAACAAACATGACACGAACAGAGGACGATATTATAGACAAGACAACTAAAATTGTCCCTGTATTTGACGGTAACGTTAATGAGCTGCAAAGTTTTCTTGACGCGTTGACTCTGATTGACAGAATTAAAGAAACACACGAGGTAGTCGCTATAGAGGTAATTAAAACGAAACTGAAAGGACAGGCAAGAAACTTAATTACAGATGAAAACTCTATTCAGGCTATTAAAAGCAGACTACAGACTTCCATAAAGGGTGAATCGTCGGAATTATTATGTTCTAAGCTAATGAACATAAAACAAAATTCAAAATCAGCCACCGCATATGCGGATGAGATCCAAGAGATTACGAAGAAACTAGGTGGAGCCTATATAAGAGAAGGCTACCCTCAATATATTGCTGATAAATTAATAAGACAAAATACGGCTAAGGCCATTTCGCGAAACGCCTCAAATGATGAGGTAAAACTTATCATTAAAACTGGAAACTTCTCGTCCTTCAATGAAGTCGTTTCGAAATTCGTAGAAGCTAGTACCGAAGCTTCAACTTCAAATTCTGCAGTTTTCTACTTTAAACGCCGTGGATCTGGTAATTTCAATAACAGATTCAATAATTATCGCATGCGCGGCCAAGGCTGGCGTTCGAACAATAACTTTAATCACAACAGGTATAATAATAACAATTTTAATAATAATAATTGGCGGCGTGGAAGCCAAAATAATAACTTTAGAAACCAGGCCAACCGTCCACCGAATAGAGGTCGCATTAGATTGGCACATGAAGTCTCGGAAAACGAGATTTCCCCCCAAAACGAGGGGGGCCATCATCAAAACTAGCATTTAGTACTGTATCAATATTCCACTTGAACCTTAACTTAAGTAGTTTTATTGAGATTCATCTATCAACTAATGAATATATAAATACATTTCTTGTAGACACCGGAGCAGATGTCTCATTAATCAAAATCAATACGCTTAATTCATTGAAATTTAACGTGAAAGACATTATTAAAATATCCGGAATAGGAAAAGGAAATATTTTATCCTTGGGAACGGTTCAAATTGATTTAATGGTGAGAAAATTTTTGATCCCTCATAAATTTTACGTAGTTTCGGATAAATGCCATTTCAAGGTATATTGGGCCTAGATTTCTTAAAAACATATAATGCTATTATTTAATATGGACATGATATAAATTCGAATTTACTTTCATTGAGACCATCTAATCTAAGTAACCCTATAGATATTCCGTTACTTGAAAGTCTAAATGATGGTCATATAACACTACCAGCTCGAGCCGAGGTTTTCAGAGCCATAAAAATTGACAACGACGTTTCTGATTTGGTGGTTCCAAGTCAAACAATTGAAGATGGAGTGTATGTAGCTGGATGCATAATATCCAGAAAATTTCCTTACGTAAGAATAGTGAACACAAATTGTGAGAATAAATTTTTAAACAATGTATCAATTGAGTATCCCGCTTAAGCGGGATGATATCGTCGAACCATCTGCTTCCAACTATAATAGCCCTATTATGTTGGTACCAAAGAAAGCATTGCCAAATAACCCTAACAAGCGATGGCGTCTAGTAGTTGATTACCGACAAATCAATAAAAAGTTAACAGCAGACAAATTTCCACTGCCCAGAATAGAGGATATTTTGGACCAGTTGGGTAGAGCAAAGTTTTTCTGTTGTCTGGATCTAACTTCTGGATTTCATCAGATAGCATTGGATGAAAAATCAAGAGACATTACTTCCTTTTCGACGGAGAATGGTTCATTTCGTTTCACGCGTTTACCATATGGCTTGAAGGTGGCTCCAAATTCTTTCCAAAGGATGATGAATTTGGCTTTTACAGGTTTAACACCTTCTAAGGCCTTTATTTATATGGATGATGTCATTGTGACAGGATGCTCAGTAAAGCATATGCTTAAGAATTTAGAAACAGTTTTTCAACGATGCAGGAAATGCAACTTAAAATTACATCCAGACAAATGTAACTTTTCCGATCTGAGGTTACATATTTGGGTCATAGGTGTACTGACAAAGGTATTTTACCAGATAGTAGCAAATATGATTCAGTTAAAAACTATCCTTGACCGACGAATGGCGATGAAGTTTGCCGATTTGTAGCTTTCTGTAATTATTACAGACGTTTCGTACCAAATTTTGCATACTATTCTGCGCATTTAACTAGACTAACTAGAAAGAAAGAACCTTTTATATGGACTGAAGATTGTGAACAGGCTTTTCAGAGTCTTAAGACTGCATTAACATCCCCACAAATCCTTCAATATCCTGTTTTTGACAAACCTTTTTATATAACCACCGATGCAAGTAAAATCGCCTGCGGTGCAATATTATCCCAGGACAAAGATGGTATACAGTTGCCGATGGCATATGCGTCACGTGCACTAACCAAGGGAGAATCGAACAAAGCGCCAATAGAACAGGAATTGATTGCTATACAATGGGCAATTAATCACTTTCGACCATACGTGTATGGTAACAAATTTATTGTGCGTAGTGATCATAAACCATTGACATATTTATATTCTTTAAAAAATCCATCTAGTAGGTTGACAAGAATACGTATGGATCTGGAGGAATATGATTTTGTTATAGAACACATTAGAGGAAAAGACAATTCAGGAGCGGACGCGCTATCTCGAATTGACTTTAGTGATATTAAATCAATTCCTTCTACCAACAATGTTCTAATGGTAACAACACGAGCTCAATCAGGAAACAGGAATAAAGATAAAATTCAGAAAACGAATAATCAAACGATTCACGAAAATCCCAAAGTTTTTGAAACTATCGGGTTTGATTGCGTAAAGAAATGGGTAAGGCTTAGAATGGATACTAACGGAAAAATACCTATTATTTCTTTTAAAAGAGGCAAACAAGTGCTAGCACCTAAAGTTAATATAGGAAATATTATTGCTAATGGAAACATTGATTTAGATCAATTTTTTCCAATTTTTGAAAGAGAAGCAATAATTAGAAATTTAAACAAAATTAAAATTAATCTAAATGATCATTTATTTAGCCTCGTAACTATAGAACAATTCAAACAAAAAGCAAATCAGCATATAAATAAATTACAAATAGCGCTCACACCCAGAATAAGCATCGTATCAGATAGGGAAGAACAAAAATTTTTATTGAAAAAATTTCATGATGATCCTATATTTGGCGGACATCCTGGAACAAACAGACTACTTAAGAAACTACGTCAATTTTATTATTGGAAGAACAAAACACATAAAACCAAATATGATTATAACACCAACACCCCAGAAACCCTTTCAAACGGTAATAATAGACACTGTAGGACCCCTACCTATTTCTGAAATGGGAAATCAATATATTGTTACAATGATATGTGACCTAACCAAATACCTTGTAGCGGTGCCCGTAACTGATAAGTCTGCTAAGACGATTGCAAAAGCATTAGTAGAACATTTTATATTAATTTATGGACCTATGAATACAATAGTTAGTGACAAGGGTACGGAATACAACAATCAAGTACTTTCAGAACTTCTTACACTACTAAACATAAAAAGATCAATGTCAGCCCCTTACCATCACCAAACACTAGGAACAGTTGAAAGATCCCACCGTACATTTAATGAATACATACGTTCATACGTTCACACATCTAAAAATGATTGGGATAAATGGATAAGGTATTTCACATATGCTTTTAACACAACACCCTCAACTGTACATGGATATTGTCCATTTGAATTGATTTTTCCGAGCGTACCAAACCATAATCCACTAATACCATCTGAGAAAGTAGATACTGTATATAATTTTGATAACTATTCAAACGAGGTAAAATTCAGACTGCAAACTGCATTGAAAAGAGCAGAACATCTAATAAACAGAGCAAAACTAAATCAAAAAAATTCACATGACCAAAACCTCAATAACATTAACATTACGTAGGTCAAGAAGTATTCATAAAAAATAACACAGCACACAAACTAGAATCAATTTACAAGGGACCATATAGAGTCATTGACGTTGACGACAAAAATAATATTACTGTAAAAATAAAGGGGAAGAATCAGAAAATTAACAAACAGAATGTGAAAACCTTTTAATAATTTATTTGTATACTTTTCTTTGATACATTGTATTTGTCATATATTTTAATTTTTTTATATTCATAATAATCATATCACAACATGCATTTTAGTATAAGTTGAATAGTTATTATAATATATTGAATAATATATTAAAAATTTATATATACCTAAAACTATTATCAATAACATTTGTAAAGAAAGTTCTTATCGACATCACTTGATCAATGATCTCTATAAGAACTTTCTCTTTAAAAGGGGAGGTGTAGTGAAAATGTGCAATATATAAGTCATGTGTCACTCAACAGGTTATTTACCTGCACATACCATGGAATCGTATTATTAGCTGACTTACTTAAAGTACAGGTTATTTACCTGCAAATACCTAGGAGTCATATTACTGGCAAGTAATTGGGTATTCTCTCTACACATCCATTTTTACTTAGGTTTAAGTTTTATTGTTCAAGTATTAACTATAAGTATTTTAATTTTTAGATGATAATGGTTAGTTGTAAACAGACAAGTAAATAAATGAGTTGAAACAACTTAACAATTCCGACATCGCCCATCCATACAAATTGTTAGCGTCTAAATAGACGAGAAATTCTGAGGGCTTTTCTTTGTCGAAATCTTGTAAATATTTATTATTTGCTTTCGAATATCTTTGACTACACTGTACTATCCCCCACGTATACCTTTTTTCATAAAATTGTACATGTCTATGTCTGTGAATAATTCTAATTCAATTTTTGTATATTTGAGCATTGCATCACAGGAAAGGCCAGGTGCTGTATAATACTGGCAAGGATCGAGCTCATAAATACCCTTACAAACTTTTCTAAAGTTCTCGAATATATCTATCAGTAAGAGGACGTCTGTTTTGAAGTAAAGTTCCATGTAATCTTTCATTGTTTCACAACCAAAAGTATTCCATACCTCTACAGCATGTGAGTATTCCTCTAAAGAACACTCTTTATTATTCAACTTATTAAAAAAATCACTGCGTGAAGGCAGCTGGCATTCATCTAATTTTTGGAATGAATTTAGGTACTCATACGGGAAAATAGCTTTTTTCTTAATAAGCTGAAATTCTTTTTCTGATTGAAATAAGGACCTTATAGTGCTGAAATCATTATCCGACAGATTGCAGGCTAATGATTCCAAACTCTCAGCCATAAAGCGTATAGTAGCAAGAAATCTTATTTCAAGCTTATGGCCATCACTCATTTCTGTGAATTGGGAGAGGGATATATAAAGTTCCTTATTGAGAGGGAGTACTTTCAGTTGCAATGAAATTTCACCTAATTATTTAATGAAAAGATGTGAGTCATAAATTGAATAATTGTGGAAGTAAACTGGTATAAACTTGGGAATTTGGTAATTTTAATTACAGTTATTGTGGGCTGCACCTCTAAATTTGCCACTAATGTGGCAGTGATCTCTAACGCGATCTTTGCCTAGAAATGTTTGGCAAATATGGCAATTCACCGCACTATAAAAATTTTAAGTATCCGAAGGGGATAAGGTATCCATTTGTCTATTGTTAACTAAGTGGTTATTATATATTTCTTCACAATCCTTAATTAAATATGCTACAAATTTTTTTGAAGCATCTTCCCCCGTATATATCCTAAACTTATCTAAAATATTACTATGCATACACTTAATATAATAACTAAAGGCACAAGGTGTGTGCCTTTTTACTAAATTTGTTTTACTACTTACACTATCACTTATATCCTCTAAGATGCATTCGAAGTCCACGTAAACAACAAAAGGGACATCAATTTTTCGTTGATGTCCCTTAAAACTAAGAATGGCATCCGGACCTGATGGCATAGTTGTGACGATCTTTCCACATTCCTTCTTATGAGTACTCATGATGGTTTCCGTATGAGTATACTGGAGACAGCTATTGCAAAAGTGTATGATAAAAAAGTAAAATAAAAGATTATAAGTAAAATGTATCGATTATAAAATATATAAAACAAGTATATGTATCATTAAATTAAAGTGTAGTATAATTTTCTAACTTACTTTGATATGTTCTTTATCAAAATGTAGTGATGAACTTCACCATTTTCCAAAAGCAACAGGTTTAAATGGTTAATTTTCTCGTCCTTGGTGACATAATAAGGATCAATAATCTGATTGGCCCCCTCATCATAGCCAAATACATTAATACTTATTGCTGGATTGTTCACCTCAAACTCTTTTATTTTGTCTAATCCTAATGGGAAGCGTAAATTTTTGAAATTTAACGCTACACCATTTCGCGTAACAATCGTCTCTGCAGCAATGTTCTGAATATTATAAGAACTGCAACGTTTTGGCTGAGCGTATGTTGTGCTATCAACGGCAGCGATTAGGCACCACTTGAAGCAGTAGTCATCATTATTTTCAATGTTGATACAAGCTTTTCTTCCTTCTAATTTTCCAGGTGTGGATATCCAGTTCGATCCTTTGACGAGCGAAGATTTGTTGATGTTCATTTCTGCTCGGACTATGCGTGACAAAGTCCAACCAGAATCTCGCTCTTCAAATTCGGACATTTTGGTTGAAATCTCCGCAACCTGCTTCCGGAATAATTCTTCAATACTATCTGCCATCGTCAGCAAACTCATTTTGGCTACAGGTGATATTATGCACAACTCCAATTCTTCTCCAACAATTTTGATATACTCCGCCACAATACTCACATGAAATTTAATTATTGAATGCTTACTTAAATTCACTTGAAGTCTCTCCATAAAAACATTTTTATTTTCTTCAACAAATTCTTCCAACAGAAGTTGGTCTTTTTTGTTTAAAATTGCATAAGTGGCAATATGGTTTTTGAATGCTTTAGATATTTTATAATATCGCACATTCGCTTCTACTTCATCTTTTCTAGCATGCGAAGTATTCATTGGAGTTGGCAGAGTTTTTTCTCTTCTTTCTTCTACTTCTCCACCACTTTCCGGTAAGCTTATGTCCATAGCATCGTCGAATAAATTACCTCCAAGGATACCCACACCCTGTTGTTGAGCTTGTTGTTGTTGTTGTTGAGCTTGATGTTGATGATCTTGTTGTTGATGCTGGTACTCTTGTTGATGATAATTAAGAGGCTGACATTGCATCACATTGGGATTATAATTGTATCCCAAAAACTGATTATTCCATGGCATACCGTATTGTTGAAAATTTAATGGTAACTGATATTGAGGATACTGTAGAAAAGGATATTGTTGATGAATGAATGATGATGATGAAGTTTGGTGATTTTGAAGAGATGTCTGCGGTAGCTCTTGATTTATGCCCGGCTTACGACCACTTGATCCTGCACACTATGGTTTGTAACATGCTCCAAAAAGGACTTTTGGTATTTGTATACCTTATTGCATGTATTACACTGATAACCTGATGAACTCATTTTTAATTATTTTATTATTATTTCACTTTAACACAATTACTGATGACACTTCTTGTAAATACAATAACGTACTGATGTGTTGGTTAGAAATGTTGGCGTATTTATACTAAAATTAGAAGCAGTATCCTTGCAGCATTCATAAATTTTACTTTTTGTTTCTCTGCTGTTGACTGTACTTAGTTTGCTGCTTTAAAATAATCGTAGACAAAGAAAATGATTACGTTGCAAAATATATATGTATTCTACAAAATATTCCACGCACAAGTACCCACGATCGCACATTTATACATGCACACATACATATACATACATACATACATACACATACATACATACACACATACATACACATACATACATACATACATATTTCTTAAACAAATACACAAAATATTAAATTACCCGCGACTATCAAGCTGGACCAACCACACACAAGTATTAGGGGTGTTCACATACATGTGAACACATAAATAAATATTTTCTCTGATATTACTGATATATTATTACGATAAGAAATTTCTACAGTCTGGCAACGCTGGCAATTTTCCCTTTGGTGTTAGAAAATAATACTCATGTTTTGCCGTCGGCATTTGGAAAAATAATAATCATGAATTGCCGTCGGCATTTGAAAAAAATTATAATCATGTTTTGCCGTCGGCATTTGGAAAATATAATAATCATGAATTGCCGTCGGCATTAGGAAAAATATTCAAGCATTGCCGTAGGCATTAGGAAAAATATTCATGCATTGCCGTAGGCATTAGGAAAAATATTCATGCATTGCCGTAGGCATTAGGAAAATCATGTATTGCCGTAGGCATTAAGAAAAATAAATTTTCACTATTTCACCCCCCCCCCTGGTATTAAGAAAAATCATATTCATGATTTTCCCGTTGGTACTAGGAAAAATCATTTTCATGATTTTCCCGTCGGCATATATACTTATGAAATCTTAATCTTATGAAACCCAATAATCCACCCCACAAAAAAAAATCACCCATTCACACAATTAATGCAACCTCAAAAAAAATCACCCGTTCCCACATGGGTTAATGTAAACAAAACTCCTTATGTAAACAAAAAAATCCTTATGTAAACAAAAAGTTGGACGGACTTATTGATCCACCCTCGTAGGGTATCAAATTTCACAAATTTCCAAGAATTTTAAAATTTGGGTAATTAAAATTTTAAAATTTCAAAAGTTTAATTGTCGCAGTAGGCCCAGTTCCCTACTACTCACCGTTTTGAGGAATAGGGAATTCTGCTACATGTTTCGATGATCCAGCATGGGTTTTTTCATGTTCAAATAAATTTTTTTTTATTACTGAAAAATTTTCCACATTCAATACAACTATATAAGTTTTCCATTTTTATACAATTTAAAGTTTTGGGAATTGAACTTATCACTGGTAAAATAATTTTTATATAATTTAAAATTGTTGAAAGTCTTCTTATTTTTCGTTGTTAATTAAAAAAAAAATTATTTATTTTTAATGAATACACTTATAACTGCAAAAATAATATTCATATAATTTAACAGTTTTTAAATATTGTTTTAGTTTTTTGAATGATGTGGTAAGACTAGAATTTTGTTTGAAAAAACATTCTGTTTTATACTTTTTCTGAACAGAATACAGACATACATTCATCTATAGAAAATTATCTTTGATCGGAAAATCCTCCTATTCATCTACATTTATGATCCTGTAAATTGTTCATCTAGGTGCTGTGACATGAAAAAGCATGCAAAAGCATGCATACGCATGTCTTATGGAAAAATACATGTATTGGAATATCCTTCCTTATGGGAAAATACATGTATTGGAAATATCCTTCCTTATAGTATTGTTTATTCACAAACATTTGGTCTACATACTCAGTCACACTTATTTGTAAGGATATATATGAATTTTTAAAAAGATGTTCAGACATTGTCTCCAATGAAGATAGATATAAACTGATCAATATTCAATCACATCTCGAAGAAGTAAATAACTTAAAAACAACGAAAAACAAATTTGGAGAGCATTATGAAGATTGTTCATGGTCTAATGAGAATGAAACTTGTGGACCCGACACTTGTTCATGTTCATACAAAAGAAGACAAAATATGAGAATAGAGGAAGAAGCAAACAAACTAATGAAATTCTATTATAACTGATATAATGTCAGTAAATGTAAAAACTGTAATTTTCAAAAAGTTTAGATAAAAAAAATATTTATTTAAAAGAAAAAAAACATATTTATTTATTTAATAATAAAAAAATAAGAAAAATATTTTACATGATTCTCTTAACCCATATTTTCAACCCTTCTTAATACGTCTAAAAGAATATCATCCTGCCCATCATGTAACAATAAATATGCTGCTACATCCGCCGGTGGCAAAACTATTACCTCCCTAATATCTATGGGCTCTTTGATGTTTAAAAATACATCTTCATCTCCTTCTAATAGATGATGGTAAAACTCGTGTGTTGTTGGTGTTGATGCTTCTGTAATTGATGTAATAGGTGTTGCGACTTCGTCAGTAGATGTTGATGTTGCGGGCTCAGTATATGTTACTGTAGTTGGTGTTGTGGCTTCTATAGATGATAATGCTTCAGCTTCTCTAATATCCTTATTTTTTTTTAATTATTCTCCTATATAAAGGAGTATCCCAAAATTTTTTTGTTTTTAATTTAATACCGTGTTGCTTCAGATAATGGCGTTTCTTATTTGAATTACTAGAAAAAGTAATTATTTCACATATATGGCAAAATAAATTGTTATTGTTCATTTTTAAATATTATTTTAGTTTTTTTCACACAACACTTCGTTTTTTAATAATGTCACAAGACTAGAATTTTGTTCAGAAAAATGTTTTATTTTATACTTTTTTTTGTGCACACAATATATGCATACATTCATCTATAGAAAATTACCTGTGATTGGAAAATCTTCATATTTATCTACATTTATGATCTTGTAAATTAGTGAGTTTAAGCAATAAAGGAAAAATATTTGTTTGTCCTTCACGTTTTTTTTTTCGTGTACCCTTTTTCTCAGAATAAATAAAATGTAAATTTGACCAACGCACCCACGTAAATCTACACGCACAAAAAAGCATGCACACGCATGTCTCTCGTTCTTAATACTTTAATACTTAATATCATGTGTCTTGCATGTGCATGTTTACCTTTCATTAAATTTTTAAATGTCCTATCCTTTTTTTCTCTTAAAATGAAAATTAGAGTAAAGCAAAGTACATGTAGGTGCTGTGACATGAAAAAGCATGCATACGCATGTCTCATGAAAAAATACATATAAATGAAAGAAGTAATAAAACATTGTAATGCATACATATACATATGACCATGTGTCTTGCACATGCATGTTTAACTTTCATCAAATTTTTAAATGTCCTATCCTTTTTCTTAAAATGAAAATAAATAAGATAACTTATTTTAAACATAAACTCTCATTTTCATAAAATTAAAATAAAATGCATATATTTCAAATTCGTTTTAAATTTTTCAAACAAAATTTTCCTGAAATGGATTTCAAATTCACTTTGTTAACGTGCATGTGCATGTTTAACATAAAAACAAAAATCAATAAATAATAGGGGCTCACTTCACTTTACTAAATATATTTATTCTTTTAAAAATTCTGTAACTACATAAAATTTCTTATAATAAATAAAAAATTTAGCTATAGTTTAGTTCGAATATTGCTGAACCATTTGGTGATTGACGTCCTTTGTAAATAATTGTCCAAATTTTGTCATTCATTTTTGATAAGTAAGGATCCCTCTGTTTAAATATTTAACGATTCTTTGCGGAAGATAAAACCACTTATTGTTGTTTAAATATGCAATAACTTTGGATCCATATTGTGTAACCTTCCATTCAAAATTTAAAATCTTGTAAGGTTCATTTTAGGGAATATCATAAATTTTTGTGTATTCTGAATTTATTCCTTGCGCAATGTTAATTATTTGTTGATAGATCTAAAAACAAATAAAAATTAGTTAAATTTTATATGTATTTCTTAAACTTTCATATAATAAATAAAAAAATTCTAATGTTATGTTAAACTTCATTCTTACCATTGTTGTTGAACGTAATTTCAAGGATCTTTGAATAACTAAAACTAAATTATAATTGGTCTTTTATATACATATTTTTAAGTCAATCGAACTCTCATTTTTATATAATTACTCAAATAAGAATCTCATTCGAATTGTTCCATTTACAAAAATGTCGTCGTTAAACTTTTTATGAGAAAAATATATTCTCATTTGAAGTTAACTTTCTTGTAGGAATATATGTATGTATTAGAATATCCTTCCTTATGGAGAAAATACATGTATTGGAATATCCTTCCTTATGGGAAAAATACATGTATTGGAATGCACATATATACTAATTAGAATGAACCTTATGGAAAAAATACATTGAGCCAGTATCCCTACATTTATATGATCCTTATGGAAAAAATACATTGAGCCAGTATCCCTACATTTATACTACTCCTCTTGATGAAAAACATAACCCAAGAGCATTTATACATGCCGTTGAGACCAATCTTAATCTTTGTGGTAACAATGAAATCCTCGCTCAATTTTGCATCAGGATAATTGCAAATGAAGAAATTCTGGGAGATGCTGGTAGAAGGGTGAGAGAATTACACATTAATGCTTCCTGGGAAGAAATAAAAGCCAAGATGTTGCAGGGATTTAGACCAAAAAGGACTTACGCAGAAATCTTCAATTATAGCCGTACAATAAAAGTAAGAAATTTAAATGAATTATTTAGTATAGTTGAAAAGTGTAAATACGAAATTAATGACATATATTTAGCGGATCAATGTAAACCTAATATATATATAAACCTGAAAATGTTGATAGGGATTTAGTGGACATATTGTTGGAGAAGATAGATGGACCTATACGAGCACATATAGGAGAACAGGAAACTCTGAATGACATCATTTTGAAATACACGAAGCTTAAATTATTAGACGATATAAGAGCCATTGCCTTTAATCATAGACGTAATACAAATTATAATAAGAATCAAAATCACAATTGCCCAAAGACAAAGTCGAACAATAATTTTCCTAATCATAATAGCAACCAACAATACTCTGAACCTAGCACTAGTTTTCAGAACCAATCAAATAATAGTTTTAAAAGACATAATTTTCAACAGCAAAGCCTACATTATAAAAATTATGGAAAGGGTGTTCAGTAATCAACTTCTAATAATTTTTCAAGTCAAAGAAATAATAATCAAAACAGAAATTATTGTGGACAGCAACGCCAAGCAAATTATTATAGCCGAGAACCAGAACCGATGGATATCGGAAATTTAAAGAAAGAAGAAGACGTAAATTTTTATACAATGCCTCCTTCACGAAATTACCCATAATAGTTGTAACAATTGGTGATCACAAAATTAAATGTCTCATTGATACTGGTTCCGAAACGAGCATAATTCAACCTAATGCACTTGGGAATTCATTTCCCATTCAAAAAATTGATAGACTGCTTTATTACAAAACTATAAACGGAATAAATTAAGTGACATATAGAATTATTACACCCATATCAATATCTTAGGTACCTTCTCTTGGAATGTTATTAATTTCAATAGTAAAAATTATTCAGCCATAATTGGCCAAAATTTTCTCATCGCTCTTAAAGCTAAGATTGATGTAGAGAATAGATTTATTACCATTTTAGGTAACAATATACCGTTTGGATATTACAACCCATACAATAACCAGGAAATTTGTTCACTTGAATACAGCGACTTAAAGTATTTGAATTTGGCACATTTGAATTCGGAAGAATTCAAAATGCAAAACTATTGCCACTCATGAGATTAAACATGAAATTAGAACAAAAATAGATCGACCAATATATGCAAAAGTTTATAGATACCCTCAGGTGCATGAGAGAGAAATACAGCAACAGATAAAAGATATGCTGGCACAAAATAAAATTAGGGAAAGCAATTCACCCTACAATAGCCCTTTATGGGTGGTACCCAAAAATATTGACAATTCGGGCATTCAGAAATGGCGAATTGTAATCGATTACAGAAGGTTAAATCAAAATACAATAAATGATAAATTTCCAATTCCTAATATGGATGGAATTTTGGACAAGTTGGGAAAAGCCTAATATTTTTCTTCCATTGACCTTGCAAAAGGTTTCCACCAAATTCTGATGCATGAAAGGGACATAGAGAAAACTGCATTCACTACACCCTTTGGCCACTATGAATTCATAAGGATGCCGTTTGGTCTTAAAAATGTACCAGCGACCTTTCAGCGCCTTATGAATTCTGTCCTCCGTCAATACATAAACAAAATCTGTGTCGTATATTTAGATGACATCCTTATATTCAGCACATCATTAGCTGAACACATAGCAAACATAAAAGTTATATTTGAAAAACTAAAAGAAGCAGGGCTTAAAATTCAAATTGATAAATGCAGTTTCTTAAAAAAATAAACTGAATTTTTGGGACACATTCTTACGCCTGAAGGCGTAAAACCAAACCCAAAAAAAATTTAAATTATTCAAAGATTGAAACTCCCGACGACCCAAAAGAAAACTAAATCGTTTCTGGGAATTAGTGGATTTTTTCGAAAATTCATTAAAGACTATTTCAAAATAGCTTTCCCTATGATAAAGTACTTAAGGAAAAACATGAGAGTTAACATAAGTGACCCAAGTTATATTGTTGCTTTTGAAAAACGAAAAGAGGTTATAACAAATCCTCCCATTCCATGTATCCTAATTTTAGCAAAAGGTTTAAACTTATTATTGACGCCAGTAATTACTCACTTGGTGCAGTTTTAACTCAGGAAGGTCGTCTGATTTCTTTTGTATCGCGGACATTAAACAATCACGAATGAAATTACTCCACCATCGAAAAAGAATTGTTGGCGATGGTGAGAGGTGTGAAATATTATAGACCTTTCATTTTTGGAAAAGAATTTGATTTGCAAACTGACCACCAGCCATTGAAGTGGTTGCAAGCAAAAAATTCTGGTAGAGATATTAATCCCCGACTGCAACGATGCAGTTAGGAGAATACGATGCAAGGATCGATTGCATCCCAGGGAAAGAAAATAAAATAGCTGACTTCCTCAGCCGAATTTATTGTGAAAGTTGTGAAATTAATACATCTGATAGCGAGAATTTGGGAATCACTTTGAACGAAATGTTCACGATAAAGAGTATTAATTCGGGAGAGCACCAGGAACAATCGGAAACATCTTTGATGGTTCATTCTGGCCATTCTAAGAAGGAAAATTTTTTCGAAACTGTAAGTAGTGGTGATCGCAATCGATCAGGGGATGCAGAAACTATGCATTCACAAGAAGAAAATTTTAACGATCATATTCTTGTTCTTGATTCAATTGTTAATCATTTTAAATACCAATTAATTCTGACTAAAACAAAGGATATTGAAATGAAAATGATTTTTGATAGGAAACTACTTTTTGCCGATATACATGAAATTGACACTAATAATGTTATTAATGTAGTCCAAAGGCACATTAATAGAGGCAACATTGCAATATTTTCTGAGCTCGACGATCACCAGTTCAATAGATTGCAACGCATTTTGGTGGGACTCATACTCTGATGTTGAAGCAGTGTCTTTTGTGAGATGTAGCTATTTTGCTAAGGACATCGAGAGCGAGAGTGAGCTGCGGAAACAGATATCGCTTTTTCATAGAAACGAAGTGGGTCATGCAGGAATTATCCCGACTTATGACGGAATAAAACATAAAATCTATCATCCGCTTCTGAAAACAAAGATACATGAAATTATAAATAACTGTGAGATATGTTCCGGTGGAAAGTATGACCGTAATCCACTCAAACCAAAATTTCACATAACGGAAACACCTTCTTCCGTAAATGAAATTGTGCATATTGACACTTATGTAAATACTAAGCACTCATTTGTGATTTTCGTTGACAAGTTCTCGAAGCATGCTATAGGGTTCTATTTGCCAGATAGGAACAACCAAACGATTATAAGCAAAATAAATGAATTTTTGGCAATAAAAGGACCAGTTAAAAAGTTCATTTTTGACAACGAATTTAATACTAAAAATGTAAGGGATTTTTTGATGAAAGAAGGAATAGAGTTTCATGCCACCAAACCGAATAGTCACACTGGAAACTCTGATGTTAAATGTCTTAATAATACCTTGACAGAAAAAATCAGAACACTTAACCTAGAAGAAAAATTACCAATATTTACTCAGATGACAAAAGCCATAAAATTTTACAATAACACGGTGCACAGCACTATAAAATGTACTCCATTTGATGTTGTAAATGGTATTGTAGATCATAAACTTATTGGAATTAGACTAGAGAATAAAAAAATTATATTGTCCAGAAACGTAACCGCAATAGGAAATCTTACACAGAAAGAAGGAAAACAGGGTTCATAAAAAATTATAAAAGTGTGAGACATAAAGAGCAACCAAAATTTATAAAACGCAATCTAGAAAACGTACACCTGTCAAATATAAAAAGACCTCTTAAATTTTCAGACCCTGGTAACCGCCATGGTATTCCTTCTACTAGTGGTTCGAACTGAAGGATTTTTACAAATCAGCCAGCTACCAGCAAATAACAGTTATCTCGATATAAATAGGAAATAGTATATTATTATATATATACTGTAGTACACATCGTAAATATTTTAAAAATTGTGGAAATTCTTAATATTTTAGAGCAAAATATTAAAACTGTAAATATAAGTAATAGGGAAATCCTTTTGCAAAGGTACAAAGTATACATGAAAAAATTTTAACAATAAAACCAAAACAACAAAGGGAAAAGAGAGGTTTAATAAATATAGTCAGCACAGCACAAAAATGGCTGTACCAAACAATGGACGATGACGATAGGACAGAACTTATGGATCATATCTCCACATTTGAAGAAAATAATAGGAACATCATTAGGACAGTAAACAATCAAATTATTATCAATGATTCGTTTAATAAATCACTTACTAGTTTAAAAAACTCTATAGATCAGGATAGAAATAGTATAAAATCTGCTTTTGAATAAATCAGAAAAAGTAATAACGAAATAATGAGACGTTACCTATACTTAGACTAGTTGTCTAAATTAAATATACTGGAAGACAAAATAGAGAAAATACAAGATAATATTACATCCGCTAAGAACAGTTTTATTCACCCCATCATATTTACTAAAACAGAAATAGAAAACTTCAACATTGATTTTTATAAGTTAAAACTCCTTAAAATTGGAGTGATGACGTTCAAGGACAATTCTCTAATAATAGCCATACAGATCCCTGACAAATTCATTACTACACAATTGAGATAACTCACCGCTGTACCAAACATAAATTTAATGGAAATTGATGAAATAAACGAAAATATTGTTGAAATAAATAATGTTATTTTACACTATAAGGAAAATGTAATACTTAAGCATCTTCAAAGAAGCAACCATTGTTCAATTAAAAATAACTGTAAATACATATTTAATGACAAAACAGAAATAATAGCGTTGGATAAAGCAACTATTTTGTTGAAAAATGCTAGAAAAATTAAAATTAAACAAACTTGTGATAACAGAAACTTAAGCTTATCAGGAAATTATTTAATAAATATGAACAACTGTAGCATTACGTTCGATGTTAAATTTTTGAAAACAAACAACATATAATACATGAAAAATTATTTTTTCCACCAACATCAATTATTAATGTAACAAACCCTCATTTAGAATTTCAAAACATTACTTTACAACATATAAAAAATATAGAAGAAATTAAAGAATTGAAAGTTCATAGTAAGGTATCATATGGACTGAACGTAACATTAATAATTGCTACAACTATTGCACTTATATTAATTTATTTTATAATAAAGAAGAAAAAGTCATAACAATATCTCAGAGTCCTTCTGACATTGAGGATATCATAAATAAGTATAGACCGAATAATTACAATTTTTTCTTATAAATGAACTTCAAGTTATAACGGTCAATTATATTTAATCTTATAAATTTTCATAATAAAAAAAAGAAATATACAAAAACAATATAAAAATATATGCATGTATAAGAAATCCAGGAGGAGTTACATGTGCAACTAATGATAGGTGCTGGTAAAGTGTAGGGAAACCTTAAAGTTTAGGATTACATTTTTATTTCCTTTCCCACACTTTGCCAGAAAGCAACGTAAGCATAAAATTCTTACGTTGCTTAGCTTAAGTTAGATTTAAGATATTTTTTAAATTTTAGTCTTAAGATTCACCTACATAAATAAACACTTAAAATATATAAACGTAATTCGCGTGCATAGGATTTCAAAAATCTGCCCGACACTGTTCTATAGGAATAAGTGTATTCTAAAATCAATTTGACGAAGACTTTTGTTATTATGTATAAAAAAATTTTTTTAGATTTTTTTGTCAAGGAACAAACGAATCACTCGAGCTTAGTCAAGTTGGCAGTAATCGGCAAGTATTTATGAGGTTAAGAGCTGATTATATTTTGAACTCGATGGGCTACCAAATTTGGTTGTTATTAAATTATGCTGTAAAAACATTCTTTCGGCTGCAGCTGAACTATGTGACAAAGGCAATAAATTTTGAACGAAATAAAAAAGGTGTCAAAAGTATTGTGCAGCAAACGCAATATAAATAACAAAGTTAAATATAAAACAAGTGATTTGCAAGTTTATCAAGTTATATACAAATATATTCATAGCAAAAATGTAACCGAAATGAAAATAATATTGGACATTGGAAATAAATTTTACAAATTTTGGTTATAATTAACCAAAAACGGCAGCTCTATTCATATCAAAATTGTCTCGTTTCAGGCCGATTTTTATATAAAGCAAAGTATTAATCAAGTGTAGGGACATTCTGTTACGTAGTTTATACTAAACTACAGTCATAGAGGTAAAAGCGCGTTCAACTTCTTCGTTTAAATATGGAAGTGACAGAAGTTTGAGGCTAATGCAATTTTTGATAGTGCCTCAAACGCTATTAGATTTCACTTCTGCCCAAAACTCGATAGTGGACTGAATACTTGTATTATGTTGTGTGTTGTAAAATGTTAAAGTTTGAGGGTAATATGGCGCTTATTTCTTCAACCAAGTCTTGTACAATCTTATTAGAATTTCTTTAAATGCTCTATTTAATTAACTTCAAAGCTTATGTTTTTTGAATGATAGAGTTCCTCGAAAAAGAAATAGATAAGGAAATTTCTCCTTGAATTTTTGGTTTAGTGCCACCGCTCAAAACAAAAAGCACCGAAAATGAATTTAAAAAAGCACTGAGCACTAACTACAAAATTTTTCGCGTCGAAAATTTCAAAAAGCACTAAAAACGGTGTGAAAAGCACCGAGTTGACAACGCTGGTCCTAACTATAAAATTAATTAAAGGACATTTTCCGTTTCATTTACCTGAAATCGTTTCTTTGTGCTGAGCAAATTTGAAAAATATCGTTTTTGAAAACTGGAATAAGGGTGACTGTAAAATATTTCTTAAATACAGAGCGTAGAATAAAATGTTCAATTCATTGCTAATACAGAACAAAATATTTAATAGAAAAATACCGAGAGGTCACTTAATTACACTAGAGCAAAAAATTATAAATTTTTTCACAAAACAAATTGTTTGTATGTGCTTATGTATGTATCTCTATACTACATATACGCACTTTGGTGCAGGGTATATAAGACTCGGCACAGCTCAATATAGCACTCTTACTTGCTTTATTTCTATTTTTGCAATTCTACATTATTATATGTATGTTGGTAGTTCAGTTTGTAGTATACATTTTTATAAGTGAATAGTTCTTAATGAGGCATTGTTAAGTTAAATAGACTTGTAAAATATTCTGTATAACATTTTTAAGTTAAGCATTTTTTTACACATGAAGTTTTTTCAGTAAGATGTACATCTATATAATTTATAGGCGAACAAGTTTTTTGTAATCCCTTTTGCGCCGGAACTACTGCACCGATTGTGGAAATCTATTGAAATCGGTTCAGTATTTTGGGAGCTATAATCGTTTAAAGTTGCTACTACTTCATGCAAACATAGTACATACGCATTCATTAGCTTACACCCAGCTAGCATTTGGATGATTGAATTTTCGGTAGTCATCTTACTCATTAAATTTTTGACTAGTTTTGGTGATTAAAAATTCAGTTTTCATACAGTTCATCAAAAAGAACAGTCAAATTTGTCTATTCTTTATGATTAAAAACTGATTAAAATTATTTTTATCATTTGCTTGAGTTCTTTTTGACTATTATTGGTGACCAAAATGTGATACAAATCGGTAGTCATCTTACTTACTATTTTACCCCCACCATTTCGCAAGCATCAAAAGTGATCAGATTGTAAACAAGTTCCCGTTAACCAACAAGTCAAAGGAAGAGCAATGCAGAAAAAATTATATATTGTATTTTCAAATATTTTTATCTAATTTTTCGACCTTTTTTTTGTGAAAATTAAACTATTTTTCCGAGCTTTAGGTCAGTTATTAAATTCTTGTATTTATTATTACGATATTTCGTAAACCTTCGGTTTACTTCTTCAGGATATATTATATATATATATTGTATTTTGATTGCGTAGTGAGAAGTCCTGTTTTTGATCGCTAAAGTGAGAATTGGTGTCTATTTTTATTATAAAAAAGTTTTTTATTGAAAAAATTAATAATTATAATAAACAAAATATTAATAACTATTAAAAATAAATTAAAAAATTAGAAAATTTTAAAAATCAAGTGAAATTATGTCAGCCAACAAAATTAGATGCATTGCTAAAAGAGAATCTGAAAAAATTATGTCAAGCAATTTTATAGGTTAACAAAATGTGGAAGAGCAGATTGAAACTCGGCCAGAAGTGGATAATAGTTTTGAGACATTATTTGAAAGTAATCGAGAGGAAAACGTATTTTCGAGCAGTGAAAGTGAGGAAGATGAATATAATATTTGTGAAGAATTGGGTAAATGTGCAAATGCATTTTCCATTAGTTTTTCTGCATTAAATTCACTGCTGTGTCTCCTTAACAAATGCAAGATTAAAGTGCCTAAGGACAATAAAAATTTTATCCTAAAACTATACCAAATTATAGTCTGTAACGAACAGTTTGCACACAAACTGTTGTCACACCCTGTAAAGAAGTAAAACATAAAATAACAAATATGATCGACGAACTTATTTATAAAACAAAAGACGCTAACAAAATATATTAAAAGAAATAAACTAAAGAACAAAACATACAACAACAAACACATCCAACAAAATCATTTACAAGCAAAGGGATTAACGGTCACTAACAAAACATACATACAAACATGTACATTAAAATAAGTTAGGGACAATAACAACCAAACATAAGCATGCAGAAATCTCTGTAAATATTACAACAATAATGTAAAGGGAAAATAGTATAAAAGGCCGAAGAATTTGCAAACAAGGAATCAGTCGTTGCGTAGACATCAGTTGATCAGGATGAATCCGGGTAAGTTAGTATTCAACTAGCAAACATTGTTAGCGATTTCCTAGTCGCGAAACAATACAGTAGAACCTGGATAAGTAGATATTAATACACATTGTTAGCGATTGCCTAGTCGCGAAACAATACAGTAGAACACGGATAAGTAGATATTAATAAACATTGTTAGCGATTTCCTCGTCGCGAAACAATACAGTATAACACAGATAAGTAGATATTTAATAAACATTGTTAGCGATTGCCTAGTCGCGAAACAATACAGTAGAACACGGATAAGTAGACATTGACAAACATTGTTAGCGATTTCCTAGTCGCGAAACAATACAGTAGAACACAGATAATTAAGTATTAATAAACATTGTTAGCGATTTCCTAGTCGCGAAACAATACAGTAGCACCTAGATAATTAGATATTAATAAACATTGTCAGCGATTCCCTAGTCGCGAAACAATACAGTAGCACCTAGATAGTTAAGTATTAATAAACATTGTTAGCGATTTCCTAGTCGCGAAACAATACAGTACCACCTAGATAATTAGATATTAATAAACATTGTTAGCGATTCCCTAGTCGCGAAACAATACAGTAGCACCTAGATAGTTAAGTATTAATAAACATTGTTAGCGATTCCCTAGTCGCGAAACAATACAGTAGCACCTAGATAATTAAGTATTAATAAACATTGTTAGCGATTTACTAGTCGCGAAACAATACAGTAGCACCTAGATAATTAGATATTAATAAACATTGTCAGCGATTCCCTAGTCGCGAAACAATACAGTAGCACCTAGATAGTTAAGTATTAATAAACATTGTTAGCGATTTCCTAGTCGCGAAACAATACAGTAGCACCTAGATAATTAGATATTAATAAACATTGTCAGCGATTCCCTAGTCGCGAAACAATACAGTAACACCTAGATAATTAGATATTAATAAACATTGCTAGCGATTCCCTAGTCGCGAAACAATACAGTAGCACCTGGATAAGTAAATATTAATAAACATTGCTAGCGATTCCCTAGTCGCGAAACAATACAGTAGCACCTAGATAATTAAATATTAATAAACATTGTTAGCGATTCCCTAGTCGCGAAACAATACAGTAGCACCTAGATAATTAGATATTAATAAACATTGTCAGCGATTACCTAGTCGCGAAACAATACAGTAGAACCTGGAATAAATAAATATTAATAAACATTGTTGGCGATTGCCTAGTCGCGAAACAATACAGTAGAACCTGGATAAATAAATATTAGAAAACATTGTTAGCGATTACCTAGTCGCGAAACAATCCAATAGTACCTAGATAAATAGATAATAATAGATAGTGTTAGCGATTCCCAAGTCGCGAAACAACATCGATAAGGAGAAGTTAATAAATATTGTTAGCGATTCTCTAGCCGCTAAAACAATACAGTAAGACACCGAGGACTAGATAGCATAAACACTGTCAGCAATTACCTAACCACGAAAGCAATACAATGCCACCACTGAAGCGATAAAAGGCCAATAGCCGATACGTCCAACTGCGGAAACATAAGAAAAATATGCATAAGGCCCCAATTTTCTTGATAAAGGCACTACATAGGACCACAGGAGTACTACAAGATTGACTACGGAAGCATAGAAGACAACTCGCAGGAAGAAAAGCCATAACAAATCCAGAGAACTGAGAGGTCATAAGCAAAACAAATGAGATAATACTACGGAATTAAAGTCAAGTGAATTATATTTCAAAAAAAATACTAAATTTATTAATTTTAAATAAAGAATAAGTAATAAATTAAGGAAAAAAACGTGTTATTTCTTGTAACGACCATTGGCATTTCAGGCTGAGTATACCCGGCAGAAAACGACGTTACAAGTGGCGCCCGAGCAAATTCCGGATTAAAACAAGAAAAACACGGAACAAAGAAAAAAAAAAGGATACAATTTTCTGTTTGGAAAAAAAATAACACGAAGCAGGAAGCCACGTTACAAGTGGCGCCCGAGCAAATTCCGGATTAAAACAAGAAAAACACGGAACAAAGAAAAAAAAGGATACAATTTTTTTCTGGATAAAAACCAGAAAAACACGTAACAAATAAAAAAATAATAAACAAAAAAAAATACCACGAAGCAGGAAGCCACGTTACAAGTGGTGCCCTGGCAAATTCCGGATAAAAACGAGAAAAACACGGAACAAAGAAAAAAAAAGGATACAATTTTCTGTTTGGAAAAAAAATAACACGAAGCAGGAAGCCACGTTACAAGTGGTGCCCGAGCAAATTCTCGATAAAAACAAGAAAAACAAGGGGCAGAAAAAAAGGATAAATTTTTTTTAATATACCATGAAGCAAGAAGCCACGTTACAAGTGGCGCCCGAGCAAATTCTGGATAAAAACCAGAAAAACACGTAACAAATAAAAAAATAATAAAAAAAAATACCACGAAGCAGGAAGCCACGTTACAAGTGGTGCCCTAGCAAATTCCGGATAAAAACGAAAAAAACACGGAACAAATAAAAAAAAGGATACAATTTTCTGTTTGGAAAAAAAATACTAGGAAGCAGGAAGCCACGTTACAAGTGGAGCCGGAGCAAAATTCTGTATAAAAAGACGTAACAAATATAAAATAAAAAAAAATTAATATATATTTTTTTTTTGGAAAAATACCACGAATCAGAATGGTAAAAATAAGCTGGATATACAGTCTTCGAAAGGAAGAGCTGATACAATATGCAGAAGAACTTAGACTAGAAACTACAGCAACAGTCGAGGAACTTCGGAAACGAATGGCTGAATTCATTAAAATGGATTTACAAGAAGATATAGTACAACGACTAGAAGAACTGGAGCAAAAACACACCAGGGCTACGTCGCCTTACACGGAAGGTGCTAGCACAAGCAAAGGAATCGTTCAGAAACAACAACAGGAGGTACCTCAGCTCATGGTGAGCACTCCGGAGGAAAAAAACCAAAGAAATACGGAAAAAAGGACCAACACATTTTTTTTTCAATTTTTTTTTTCAAAGAAGGGGGGAAGTGTAACGAACAGTTTGCACACAAACTGTTGTCACACCCTGTAAAGAAGTAAAACATAAAATAACAAATATGATCGACGAACTTATTTATAAAACAAAAGACGCTAACAAAATATATTAAAAGAAATAAACTAAAGAACAAAACATACAACAACAAACACATCCAACAAAATCATTTACAAGCAAAGGGATTAACGGTCACTAACAAAACATACATACAAACATGTACATTAAAATAAGTTAGGGACAATAACAACCAAACATAAGCATGCAGAAATCTCTGTAAATATTACAACAATAATGTAAAGGGAAAATAGTATAAAAGGCCGAAGAATTTGCAAACAAGGAATCAGTCGTTGCGTAGACATCAGTTGATCAGGATGAATCCGGGTAAGTTAGTATTCAACTAGCAAACATTGTTAGCGATTTCCTAGTCGCGAAACAATACAGTAGAACCTGGATAAGTAGATATTAATACACATTGTTAGCGATTGCCTAGTCGCGAAACAATACAGTAGAACACGGATAAGTAGATATTAATAAACATTGTTAGCGATTTCCTCGTCGCGAAACAATACAGTATAACACAGATAAGTAGATATTTAATAAACATTGTTAGCGATTGCCTAGTCGCGAAACAATACAGTAGAACACGGATAAGTAGACATTGACAAACATTGTTAGCGATTTCCTAGTCGCGAAACAATACAGTAGAACACAGATAATTAAGTATTAATAAACATTGTTAGCGATTTCCTAGTCGCGAAACAATACAGTAGCACCTAGATAATTAGATATTAATAAACATTGTCAGCGATTCCCTAGTCGCGAAACAATACAGTAGCACCTAGATAGTTAAGTATTAATAAACATTGTTAGCGATTTCCTAGTCGCGAAACAATACAGTACCACCTAGATAATTAGATATTAATAAACATTGTTAGCGATTCCCTAGTCGCGAAACAATACAGTAGCACCCAGATAATTAAATATTAATAAACATTGTTAGCGATTCCCTAGTCGCGAAACAATACAGTAGCACCTAGATAATTAAGTATTAATAAACATTGTTAGCGATTTACTAGTCGCGAAACAATACAGTAGCACCTAGATAATTAGATATTAATAAACATTGTCAGCGATTCCCTAGTCGCGAAACAATACAGTAGCACCTAGATAGTTAAGTATTAATAAACATTGTTAGCGATTTCCTAGTCGCGAAACAATACAGTAGCACCTAGATAATTAGATATTAATAAACATTGTCAGCGATTCCCTAGTCGCGAAACAATACAGTAGCACCTAGATAATTAAGTATTAATAAACATTGTTAGCGATTTCCTAGTCGCGAAACAATACAGTAGCACCTAGATAATTAAATATTAATAAACATTGTTAGCGATTCCCTAGTCGCGAAACAATACAGTAGCACCTAGATAATTAGATATTAATAAACATTGTCAGCGATTACCTAGTCGCAAAACAATACAGTAGAACCTGGAATAAATAAATATTAATAAACATTGTTGGCGATTGCCTAGTCGCGAAACAATACAGTAGAACCTGGATAAATAAATATTAGAAAACATTGTTAGCGATTATCTAGTCGCGAAACAATCCAATAGTACCTAGATAAATAGATAATAATAGATAGTGTTAGCGATTCCCAAGTCGCGAAACAACATCGATAAGGAGAAGTTAATAAATATTGTTAGCGATTCTCTAGCCGCTAAAACAATACAGTAAGACACCGAGGACTAGATAGTATAAACACTGTCAGCAATTACCTAACCACGAAAGCAATACAATGCCACCACTGAAGCGATAAAAGGCCAATAGCCGATACGTCCAACTGCGGAAACATAAGAAAAATATACATAAGGCCCCAATTTTCTTGATAAAGGCACTACATAGGACCACAGGAGTACTACAAGATTGACTACGGAAGCATAGAAGACAACTCGCAGGAAGAAAAGCCATAACAAATCCAGAGAACTGAGAGGTCATAAGCAAAACAAATGAGATAATACTACGGAATTAAAGTCAAGTGAATTATATTTCAAAAAAAATACTAAATTTATTAATTTTAAATAAAGAATAAGTAATAAATTAAGGAAAAAAACGTGTTATTTCTTGTAACGACCATTGGCATTTCAGGCTGAGTATACCCGGCAGAAAACGACGTTACAAGTCTGATTTCTATTAAAAAAAGTGTCAAATATTATACATAATATGATCATAATATGACTTCAAATTATGGTAAGATTCATTTCAAAAATTTATCGAATATCATACAAAATATGATCATTAAACGATTTCAAAAATGATGCAGAATATGATCATAAAATGGTTGCAAATTCAACTAAAAAGTGAACAGAAACATGATAAATTGCAAAATATGCAGGCAAATATTTAATAAACCTCGAGTCACGTCCTAATCCGCTTGCTCGTAATATTTTGAACTCTACTGGACACATCCGCCTAAACTCAACATTCCAGATGGGACTGCTTGAAAATACTTTTTATTTATTTTTTCTTCCTTTTGATTATCACTACTTACATATGTATTATTTATAACAGTAGGGTGTTGGTGAGAGTTCTGGAAATAGGAGCAGGGAGCAAAAATAGTGTGGTACTTATTTGCGTGGAAGTTTTTGAAATTGTGTGTGAGTAATGAGATTCGCAACAGGGCTGGCACGACTTGGGTTGGCTTGGGTGAGTTGGGTCGGGGTTTGGGTGGGGTTGGTTAGGATTTGTATACTAATTTTGTATGAGAAAACTAACAACGATGATATAAGTGCCACCCTATTGTATTGTTGTTCTGTTGTCAAAAGTTCTGTTGTGGTTTTTTCTTTTTCGTTGATATGTATGAATGTGTGTTTGAAACAGTTGATTTAATTAAGTTGTTGCTTTATCCTAACCATACACAACAAAGTTGATAAGAAATAAAAACCCAAAAATAAATATACTATTTATGTATGTATTTATATATATATATATATTTTATTTATTAATGTGCTTGAAATTTTTATAATATAATAAACAATAGTAAAAAATAAATCTCATATTGAAGTATGTATATATATATAATATTATTGAAGTTCATCTTTATTGATCCAAGAATTATGTTGATTGGAAAATCCTAACCATTTTACGTACGCCTGGTGTCCCTTAGTTTTAATAACATTTTCAATCAAGTATGTATTTGGAAAATGTGTCTTTAATAGTTCATGTTCATAGAATCCACCAACAATCGGATTCCTTTGATAGTCTTCTAATAAATAAGTAATGGGGTTTGTGTTCTGTAAAGTACGAATTTTAAAAATTTCAGTTGTCCAGTTTGGAGTATATCCTTTTGAAAAAATATGTTTATATTTGCTAATTCGAACGTGATCTCCAACTTTTAGTTTACCTAATTTATATATTTTGGGATGATTATAGACTTGTTTTAGTATAGAACTTTCATTTTCTGTGTTAACAGACTTTGGTGTCATTCCAATTGTTCTATGCTTTTTATTATTATATTGATTAATTAAATCCTTGCATATATGTATCCATTGATAATTTCCTTGTAGACTAAAATTTTTCCACATCATTCCTTTTAGAGTTCTATTAAATCGTTCTACAATAGACGCTTTCATGATACTATATGTAGAATAGTGGTTGATATTATGTTTTATCATCAAGTTTTGAAATATTTTATTATAGAACTCTTTACCATTATCTGTTTGCAAGTTTTTTGGAATTCTCTTTAGCGAAAAAATAGATTGCATAGCATTGGTTATATCTTCACTACTTTTAGATTTTACGGGTATAGCCCAAGCAAACTTTGAAAATGTATCTATAACTGTTAAAATAAATCTATAGCCTTTGTTATATTTTGAGTAAACGCCCATTTCAACAAGATCTGCTTGCCAAAGATCATCAATTCCCTTGATCACCACTCGACGTCGAATGAAATTTCTACGTGCTTGCTTATGAAGCTCCTGAACCACTTCTTGTCGCTCCATTTCTATTATCTATTTTAGATTACATCAATTTAAATGCTGCTGATATTGAATTTAAATCAAAAACGATTTATATATCTATGTTTAAACGGTTTGTAATGAGCTTCGTTTATCATTTAGACGTTCTTCAACTGAATCAATTTTGTAATTAAATAATGATCTCATTTCTTTTAGTGATTGATTGAGATTATTTAGTATTATTATACTTTGATCATGTATTAATTTACTTAAACGTGTTTCTACATTATCAAATTTTTCTGTAGTCAACACGTTTTGTTGTCGTATTATTTCGTTAAAACGATCCTCCATTTCCTTAATTCTCTCCATATACATTGTATCCAGTTGTTTCTTTATTTCACTTAAATAACTTTTCATGTAAATTTTGTTTACAGCATCGTTTTCCAATACAGGACTAGCAATATTTTTTATTCTCCGCAAGTTAAAGTTGAAATTACGATCACTATCCAAATGAATCTTGAAATGTTGATTTTGGTATCTTGCAGATTTTTCAATATAATGTCCAAACTTATCGATAGGCATTTTATGAATATGAATTGTTAAACATTTTTAAGTCTATTTATATAATAATTTTTGCTTCTCTCAATTCCTCAATAATTGATACAATTTCATTATTATGATTTGAGTGACCAGCTGTTGTTGATGAAATCAAAAGACGCAATCTATCGACCAATTCATTAGGATCATCCCAATAAACATAATTATGCTTTTTTCTATTCAATTTCATTAAACCTTTTCCCTTATGAATTTTCTGTTGTTGTTTAAATAGGTTTTTAATAATCGTTGTATATTTAATTGAACGATTTCCTTTAATTTGTCCATTAATACTGTTATTTCGTTTATGGACATTAGTCATCTCTAATATTTGTTTATAATTATTTAAATCTGTTTTATTATAACTGATTGGGTTCTTATAAACTAACAATTCATATAAGCCTGATGTGAAGGGCCATTTTAAATTACCTACAGTAATATTGGTTGAATTGAAAGCGATGGGTTCATTACCCAGTCTCCATATTTGATTTTTATCCTTATGAGGACCATAGGTTTTATCATATATATTTAAGTTAACTTTTGATAAATTATATTGAATACTTTGATTGGGATGTATTGCAATGGTGTTATCATCATCATTGTTATCATCCTCATTATCAACATTATCATTATTATCATCATCATCATCATCATCATGGTCATAATGATCATTTTCATCATCAAATGATTGAAACGTGTTTGAACTTTTCTCGATTTTCTTGTTATTAGAGCTTGAAGAAAACGTGTTATAATCAAGCTTACTCTTTTTATATGGTGTACTGAAGGCAACTTTATTATTCTCAAGGTCATGTTTAAAAGAGTCATCCGGATATTTTTCATGTTTTATAATGGTGTTATTATTATTATTATTATTATTATTAGTTGATTGAACTAATTCTTTTAATGGTTTTGATATTGGTTTCAATGTCTTTTCCAACAATTCATCATTTGCAATTTCTCCAAGCAAAATATTCCTATATTTCTTTTTTAAAATATTTCGAGTTTTAATAAGATTATTAACTAGATTTGTGTTCATATTTATAGATTGAATTAGAAACAGATTCAAAACAGATCAGTTTAGCAGTTAGCGGTTTAATAGTTGAGAAGCTATTAGTTTAATAATTAATCTTGTACTGATTTTAAAATATCTGTAATGTTTCTTTTATAGATTTATAAATATATCGAAACCTTTTCTATATCGACCATTATTCATAGGATCATCTTTGTTAATAACTAGAAAACCATATTTTTCTTTCCAACACTCGGCACATAACTTATGAAATGTTTTTAAAGTCATATCAGAACCAACATGATCATTGTAAATATGCTTAATATTCATTACATCCTGTTTAAAAACTATAATTATATTTGCATTATCGCGAATCAAGTGTTTTGGTATACGTGTATAGGTTTGGCATAAATAAAAACTATCAATATCTTTATGACGGCCCATACAGAAGTAAGAACGTACATGATTTTGTTTCTCACAAGCTATATCGTCGAATATAAATACTGAATTTGGTTTAACTTCGTCTGGCGATAGAACATCATCATTATTGGAAAATGATGAAAAATTTATCTCCTTGATAGGTTTAATTAGACTTTCTAAGTACTTATATTTCGGTTGTTGTGTTGACTTTGAATATAAGTAAATATTTTTAAATTTCAATCCATGAGGACTTTCAATAAGACTGATCATCACATTTGTTTTTCCACAATTTGATGGACCTACAATAAGAGCTCGAATAGAATTCGGTAGTAATGAGCTATGACGAATTTTATTTGATGAATCGAACTTTGATTCGATATTCTTTACGTTAATCCTTTTATGTTGTTTAAAAAAGCGCATTCTGAAATCTAATGATAACATAATATATAAACCAGTCTCTTTTATTTGTTTTCAATCAATTTGATTTTAATCTTTAATCGACAAAGTATCAATAGATATGACAATCATTTATAAAAAGATATTCAATCGTCATCCATCCTTCATTGGTAAAGGTTTTCTAAATAAAATAATTAATAAACTTCCCATTGAACTTCATCTACCCGGTTATCAATTTTGCGGACCTGGTACAAAATTAAAGAAACGTTTAGCTAGAGGTGATCAAGGAATCAATCCATTGGATACTGCTTGCAGAGAGCACGATATAGCATACTCAAACAATAAAGATTTAGATAAAAGACATATTGCTGATAGAATTTTAACTGAAAAGGCTTGGTAAAGGGTCAAAGCAAGCGATAGTAGTTTGGGTGAAAAATCAAACGCTTGGTTTGTTGCTACTGCAATGAAAGCAAAAACAAAATTCGGTATGGGTAACGTTATTAGTAAAACTAAAAAGTCGTCTCCAGTAAATACCCACAAACTATTTACACATGCATTGAAAAGTGCAAGAAAGAATATAAAGAAAAGTGAAAACTTGAAAGATGCTATAAGGATTTCACGAAAAGTTGTAAACAATATTTTCAAGGGGAAGAAAAAATCGTTAATAAAAACACCTCGAATAATACCGCTACCAAAATCTGGAGGTTTTCTTCCACTTGCCCCTATATTTGCTGCACTGGGTGCACTTGGTGGTTTAGCTGGTGGTGTATCTGGTATTACAAAAGCAATCAATGCAGTTAAAAATGGAAAGGAACAGCTGACTGAAGCAAAACGACACAATAATACAATGGAAGCCATTGCGATGGGAAAAGGCATGTTCTTAAAACCATATAAAAAAGGTTTTGGATTATATTTAAAGCCTTATCAACAAAATTTTTAATGAAGCTACCTAAAAGAGCCCTTTCTGATGTAGACTTGAGAAAATATGCAAAACATATTCCAAATTTTAGAGGTGTGTTTATGTGTAACACTCTTCCAAGTACATCATTTAAAAAAGAATGTGGAATAATTAATCTGGATACTTCAAAGGGATCTGGCACACATTGGGTAGCGTACTGGAAAAACAACAATCAAATTGAATATTTTGATAGCTTTGGTAACTTGCAACCACCGAAACAATTAATAAAATATTTAGGAAAAAACATAAGTTATAATTATGATAGATATCAAAATTTTAATACAATAAATTGTGGCCATTTATGTTTAAAATTTTTGTTTTCGAAGCTAAACTAAAAAGAAACTATAAATGTTTTAATAAAATACATTGATTAAGAATTTGTTTTATTTATAAATAAACATATTATTTCATTTATTAAAAAAATTTCAAAATAAATATAATTAAATAATTTTTCTAATTTCGCTTGTTAGAGGTGAGTATTCGATTAAACGATCATGAATAACTAAACAGTATGCTGATGTATTATCTGGAATTAGTTTGTTTGCTTCAGTATCAAATTCAATTCGTACATCAATAGGTCCTATTTTACAGCCTCATTTTGATGTGAAACATCAACAACAATAAGCGGTGCATAAGTCTTATATGCATCAACATTTAATAATGGTTCAGGTTCTCGCATGTAAAAGCTTTGTTGAAATTTTGCATACATATTATATAGAACAGAATACTGACCCATTTCGAAACGATTATTTAAATCATCATATGGATATGACTCTGAGTTTAGATATACTTTTAAATTAGAGATATTACAATGGTCAAATATATTTCCTTGTTCTTTACTTTTCTCTTTTTGTAAACCAATTATAAGAAATCGTGGTCTTTCGTTTTGTGGAGAAAGCTTTACATTCCATAAAACCTTTGTACTCTTTGGTAAAACAGGATTTACATGACAGTCCCAACTTCTAAACGCAATTGGTATAGAATGTTTGCTGTTGATTATCTTAAACATTTCCAATTTTGCAAAGTCCGATAGTTGAATGTGTGGCATTTTCCATGTTATATCCAGAATTGTTAATTTCAACTGATCAGTTGCATTTTTAGAATAATATGATCTCTCATCGGATGTAGAACGTTGAAGGATAAGCTCATGTTTCGAATTTAATAGTATTTTGTTATAATCTTCAGCAAACCCCATCAACATTTTCAGAGGTATACAACAGCTAAAATGACTTTTTTCTAAAACAAAAGTTTCAGTAAGAGACCAACCAGCGTTTTTTAATACATCACTTTCAGCCTTATTCAACGATACAAAATTTTTCATGGTGGATGAAATTCCAAGTTTACGTGTACGATCAACTTCAAAACCATTAATTTCGTAACGAATTTCATCAAACAAATATGAAGCAAAGTTGTTTTTTAATTTCACATCTATAGCTGGAACCTCTTTGGTTGCTTCCTTCTTTACTATAAAACCATGAATGTAAATCATACTCTCACTTGGTAAGACGAAGAGATCCTGATTTTGAATTGGTATACGAATCTCATCGTTGTTGTTAAATGATTTTAGATATGGAGAGTAACTATGATATTCCCTTTTTACAATACTCTCATCATACATAGGTTTTTGAAGAACATTTAGTATTTCATTCATTGTTGAAGATTAAATCCCAACGATTTTAAGTATTCTGTATTAGATGAGGACAACAGTTTTTTATTTGTTATACTTTCTCGAATGTGAGTTGGTGCGGTATTGAATGGAAATCCTCTTTGCACTATGTTTTTATTGTAAATGATCATTATTCTGGTTTGAAGTGGAGTCTAAGAGTGATTTTTTCTCCTCTAAAATTTATAAGTTCACCGTCTTGATTTAAGATTCTAATCGTTATGTTGTTTATTTGTTGACAGTTGACGGGTAAATAAATAACATTTCGAGGTTTTTCGTTTATTTTATATCCTGGAGGAACATCAAGAGGAAATTCATGAATAGCATGATTCGAAGTATTATTAATAAATGAACCGGTTGTTAAGTTGCTTTCAATGCGTATTGTATTAACATCCGTAATATGTGCAGGTAAATCAGATTCAAATAACTTTGTAGTATTCAATGAATTAACATCTACAATCATCACTTCCAAAGATTTATCATTTTTAAGATTTTGATTAGTATTATAATAGTAAGTTGAATTTACTTCTAGTTTTCTTTTACTAAATCCAAGTAACTTTCCTATACTGTTTGGTTGTGAAAAATCTATATTCATTGATGAGGTTATTTCAGTTTTAAGTGTGTTATTGTTAGCTTCAATTATTAGATAAATTGATTCATCGATATCTCTTAAGCTTGAGTTTAGGAAAAAATCAATATCTTCAAGTTCGTATGAACCAACTGGAATAGTAATAATATGATTTCCTATATGAAACAAATTGTTGTGAACATCTACATTGGGTATGGAATTGAATGTTACAAAATCAATAAGTCCACAAACATATTTTGTAGGGAGTTCAATTGGAGGAAAATATTCTCCAACCAGAGTTGAAGTGTTTCCGTTTAAAGATATTGTTATTGACATTTCAAGTATTCAGAATGAACTGATGTTTGATGATTATTTTACCTGATTTAAGTGTTAAATAATAAATAAAAAAAAAATGTCTTTTATAATTTTATGTTTTCTTTATTAATATTTGATTTAATAAACTTTCTTAAGAGTATTACATTTTTTTGAGCACATATACAATATTTTCTATGATAACAACAAACATTCACAGATTTATCATTTTGATATAATGTTTTTAAATTTGGGCAATTTAGATCGTCTAGGTTATAAAAATAAATTTTATCCTCAAAAATATTTTGAATCCACTTAATTTTTTCTAATCCTTTAGCATAACAAATAAAATTTTTATCTTTAACATGCTCAATATAATATTCCACAATATTTGGTAAGGTTGAATCGCCATCTTTCCATTTTAATCCATGATGATGATTATAAAGCCAATTGATTGAATATTTTTCTTTTGTTGTCAACAATGAATATGGAAAAGGTGGTTTAATAATAAATGTTTGCACTTGTATATCGTTAATTGAAATACTCAGTTCTTTTCCGATGAATTTATTGTTGAGATAGAAACCTTGTACATCTACAACTAATATTCTCTCCTCAGACATTGTGCAATACTAATCAACTCACAACGGCGACGACGACTGTAAAACTGTTTTTAAATTATTATAAAAATTCATTAACAAATGTTCTTATATACTTTTTATTCTTACTAAAATACAAGTTTGATAAAAAGTTGTGGTCAAGAGTATAAAAAAATTAGTAAACAGAAGCCGAAATTAGTTGTTCTGAATGATAAAGTCTATGTTTTTAAATTATTATAAAAATTCATTATACATAATGCTTGTTCCCAACTTTTATCGATAAGGGAACATTTACAGGTATCAGGTCCACAAGTTGTTTCATTGTTGGACCACACACAATTGGTGTAATGATATCCAAATTTTGATTTACTTTTCTTATAAAATGCATATTCATCGAATTGAGTTTTTAATTTCTTCAAAATAATCTCATGTTCATACCACAAAAACCTTTCTTCGTTCAAGAAGTCATGTAAAATTTTCGAATAAAACTGATTGTTCAGTATTTTTCTTATTTTAATTTTTTATTTATGTTAAATAAATGTTCTTAACACATCAACAACAAAGTTTATATTAAGTAGTAGTAAATGTATTTCATCATATTAGTTAATTTATAATATTTCCATATCCAAATCATGGGTATAATCTTGAATGTTGATTAATGTCATATCGGATCGGTATGTAGTATCATCCTCAGAAACCGTCTCAATTTCACCATTACTTAAAATTCTCTCGTATTCAACTTGACGGTATTCGAAACATGAAATATTTAATCGACGTTTCAAGTAATTGCTGTCATATGTACAACGGATTCTCAATTTTATATTATCTTTGTATTAAAGTTGAAAATGTCTATAAAATGGAGCCGAACTTTCAATTAATCCTGCAATATTTTTTTTCTTTTTTTACTAAATCTTGCCTAAATGCTTCAATAGCTTGTTCGACAGTAAAAGATTGATTTATAGGTGGTGGTGGTGAGGAGTCTTCTTGTTCTTCGTTTGATTTATATTCTGTTTTTGTTGTTGTTGTTGTTGACTCGATGTTTTTATTTAAATCATTAGTAAACTTTAAAAGTTTGAAATTTAGTTGTATGCTCACAGTATCATTATTTGGTAATTTAATTGCAAATTCTGTATTTTTAAGTTCATTTTCACTCAAATCAATAGGTAATGAAGCTGAAAACACTTGTATGATATAGATATATGAAAACAATATGATAAAAATATTTTTCATTTTAGTTTTTCTTTTTAATATATATGTTCTTAGGTTAGCGATATATTTTTGAATGAGATGATAAGAATTGTTTCTTATATTTATATACTAATTTAATAATCTTCATATTGAAATGAGTCATCACCACCGCTAGCACCACCAGCTGCTTTCTTAACTATACTATTATTAACCATTTTCTGGGGGAGGGGAGGTTTTTGTTGATTTTTATTCAATGAATGGATACCAGTCTTACCATTATAAGATTTAGTTGCATATTCATCTATTTCACTATAAACACATGATGGTTTGTATGAGTATACATTTATATCTTTAAAACCACCCTCATAGACTGTCCCGACTAGTGATATCATACCACCAATAACCTCAATTTTTATATGTTGATTGTGACTAAATTGAAATATTGGAATATTTGTTGGCATTTGTTGTCCTCTATTAAGAGAAAAAATTTGCGTTCTAGTCCCTCCTTCTGCGGTTAGAAACACCTGCATTATAATATCCAAAACTATTGCATTTATTATTTGAAAAGTTTTCCACTGTGCATGACAAGTACAATATTTATCACCAGTTTTTAAAAATTGACCCCAATACATATTTATCAAAGTTTTTAATTTAACTGAATCTCTTTATATATATATATATATATATATATATATATATATATATACTTAACCGCAACTGATAAGAAGTTATTGAAATAACTAAAAACGTCTTATACTATCAATTACTGGATATAAAGAATCAGTTTGAAAGTTCGTTTTACGGTGAAAAGTTGAAAGCAAAAAAAATGAGGGCGAGCTTAACCGCAACTGATAAGAAGTTATTGAAATAACTAAAAACGTCTTATACTATCAATTACTGGATATAAAGAATCAGTTTGAAAGTTCGTTTTACGGTGAAAAGTTGAAAGCAAAAAAAATGAGGGCGAGCTTAAGAAAATTGTTTCAAAATCCTAATTTTACATACTTACCTTTAAAGGATATGGAAGAAAATACTATATATGAAATCAACAAGATAGATCGAGTAGATACAAAATATGGTGAAAGTATAAGATGTCTTCTAAATAAAGAATATTACATTTATTTACCTAAACGATTTCTGATTATTACTAAAAATCAGATGGATTATCTTAACACAACTCCACATATTTTAAAGAAAGTTAAGGAAGTGAAGGGATTATATACTCTAATCGTTAAAAAGAAGAAGCAATATGTATTCTACAACAACAACTTGTATGACAGTACTGAAGAAGATGATGATGATGATGATGATCATGATGATGAAATAAAAAACATATTTTAAATAAACCTCGAAACAGAAACTTTTTTAAAATTATGAAAACATATGTAACAATAAAAGCCTCCAAAATCTAAAATTTCTCACGTATTTAATAAATTAGGAACTTTATAAAAATGAAAAACCGCAACGGAAGCTTTTAAAAATTAAAACCTGCAACATTAAAATTTCTACCACATTTTTCATGTTTAGAAATAAACCACGAAACAGAAACTCTCGCGTATTTAATAAATTAAGAACTTTATCAAAATGAAAAACCACAACATTAAAATTTCTAGCACATTTTTCATGTTTAGTAACAAAATTACATTTCTAAATTTTGTATAAAAACCGCCTCTAGTTTTACTTTAAGTATTATTCAAGTTAAGTAAACCGCTAAAGATGGAAGCACATTTAAAAACCATATTTAAAAAATCCCAAAATAAAACCATTCTCCCTATAAAGGAGATGGTTTTTAACCACAATTATGAAATTACAAAGATGGAGCGTGTACAGACATGCTTTGGGATGAAAATTCGTTGCTTGGTGGAGAGAAATAAATATATATACCTGCCCAGTATATTCAACGATACCATCGATGATGATACTATTGCGGAATTTGACCGCAATACCTACTACCTTTCCAAAGATAGGAAAGGAAGCAGTAAGGTTGATTATGAATTAACTATTAATGCAAAAACAACAGGTAATTTCTGGTAAAAAAAGTTTTTATTTATTTATTTATTATTAAATCTAATAATTAATTATTATCGTTTTAGTTCGAGATACACCAAAGAAGTAAACTGAATGTTATTAAAGTCAACCACAAACAGAAGCCGAAATTATTTGTCCTGAATTATTATGTTAATAATAAATGTGGTTAATTTAAGTATTTGTTTGCTCATTTTTTTAATTTTGTTTGTTTTTATACTCTTGACCACAACTTTTTATCAAACTTGAATTTTAGTAAGAATAAAAAGTATATAAGAACATTTGTTAATGAGTTTTAATTAAACAATTGATTTTCATTATTCTAAGAAAACGTGTCACACGCAAAAAAAGAAAAAACCAAGGTTGGAAACCGAAAAAAATAACGGTATCGGTATTGATACCGGTACAATTATTTTTTAAATTTCGGTATCGGTAGCGGTATCGGTATTTTTTTTATTTCGGTATCGGTATTACCGGTACATACCGTTATCGAGTTTATAATAGCGGTATACCGATATTACTGATAAATTTATTATTTCAGGCAGTGGACATTACAAAAAATCTTTTTTTATTAAATTACTTCAAAAAGGGAGTATTTTTACATTAACATACATATGTACTCGTATAAAAGCATATTAACTTATTTGTTTCTATATACATATGTATGTTTTTATACTATTATTAAAAAATAATTTATTAAAAAAGTGAAACAAGGAGACTGCAGTTTATATATGTATATAAAGTATACATTTTGGTTAATTAAACCAAATAGTAAAAATAAAAGTTTTGTCTATACTGATATATTACACTATGTGACAAATTTTGATGAAATCGAAATACCTGGGACGTGTTACTATTTTTCTGCTAGGTATTGTCGAGTATAACAATACAAATTGTATTTGAAATTTTCCAGACACCTCCAAAATCTTGAGTTAAGGGTAAAAACCGGTTTTTCCTACCCGTAGACACTTATCAACCTCCAACTAAGTTAAATATCAACCGATTTTAAATTTATAAAAGGATACAGAAAGAAGAGACTAAGATTTTTTGAACCATATAGATATATCTTGTTTCAGTAAATTTCATATATGTCTTTTTTCACCAAATATGATTTTTTCGGGTTTTTTCGACACTTTTCTACTTTGGACACGTTCTTAGGCAATATTTTTGTACTGGATCTATATTGTTTATAACTTTGTTTATAAAACATAATTGAATAAGAGTAATTCACAGGACTGTTTTAAATATTTTGTTAGAAGACTTTTTTTTAAAAAACTACCTGTATGATGTATTTCGCGTTTTATTTATACGCTTTCGGGGTAAATAAACTTCCAGGATGATGAAAGTACAATTTAATAGATGTATATAAACACAGAGTACAAAATTGGTACAACAGTGGTCGCCAACATTTTTTCCTTCATTTTAAAAGTACTTTTCTTCACCTCAAGAGAGGAATCTTTAACTTCAAATATAAAAGTTTAGAAGTTTTTTCTCTACCAACCTTATATATTACGGTGAAGTGTGTAAACAAGACCAAGACCAAAGAAAGAAAGTCAATTGAAATATATCTTTGCAATTTTTTCACATATTACGGTTTACAGCTCAACTAATTTGGATTGAAACTGAAACAACTTAACTTTTAAACAACTGTTTTTTTGGTATTCTTAATATCAACTAATTTTAGTTGGCTTCGAAACAATGCACGAAAAACAAAGGTTCTTATCTATGCTATATGTTTTGAAACCATAGTATCCATTACAAAACATTTTAAATATTTTTAGTTTTGGCCTTGCTATTTTTTCTTGAGATTCTATGTTTTATGAACATGGCAATAATATTGGTTGACAAATGGGATTGGTTGGCGTCTGGAATAGTAAAGCAAAACGAACACAATGGTCGAAATAAAAACCAAAATACAACTGATGAAAAGCAGTTGTCTCATGGTGAAAAAAGTTGTAATACATAATAAAAATTTGGCAACTAAAACTCAACTATCATTTATTTTTTGGCCGGAATCGGTATACCGGTACGTACCGGTATAGATGTAAACGGTAGTCTGGATACCGGTATTTTCTAACCGAAATGGATTTCGGTATCGGTAACGATACCGGTATCTAATTTTAGCGGTATTTGAATCGGTATCGGTATTTTTACGATACCGTTTGCCAACCTTGGAAAAAACATATTCAAAAACCGTCATCAGTGATTTAAAACTATATTAAACAATCATTCTTAAAACAGAAAATTATAATTTATATATAATTTAAAAACTGTTTAAAATCATATTTATATAAAAAAGTTAAAAAACTACGTAAAAGTAATCCTTTAAAGCGAAATTGTGAAATATTTAAATATTTATATAAACATCTTCACTAAGTCCAGGTGTGTGTTGTAGATATTAAGAGCAAATCTATAATTTGTGTTTATTTTAATTTCAAATACTTTCAGTACAGTACTTCCATTTCTGGTGTTATATCATGTACATCTGTGAAGTATGTGGAATGTCTTTCGCATCCAAATTTAATTTTAAGAGACATTTTAATAATAAACATATTGAGTCAAAATCAAACAAAACAAAACTAAATTTAAAAAATGAAAATATTGAAGAAACTCCATCATGTAGCTATATACGATGTGAAACTTGTAAATTAAATATAAGAAAAGGTTCTTGGTCTCATCATTTGCGAACTAATGATCATAAAAAAAAATAATAATCGTTTGTTTATAAACAACGATATATATATAAGTAAAAATTTATTTTCTAAGCGTATTCAAACTTTTGTGTATGAAAATAAAAAGGTAGATGAGCTTTCATTAAACGTTTTATTTTCGAATGCAAAAGAAAGTATTATAAATATTTTAAAAAATATGTTATTAGAACATCAAAATATAAAATTTAATATAGAACTTTTTGCAGAATATATAAAATTCTCAAAAACTAATGAAATTGAAGATGATGATACCGCACTAATTAGTGTGAAATCTTTTCAAACGAAAATGGTAATAGTACAATTAGAACAAGATCTATCAAACATGTACGATAATCATAGTATAGAAATAGCAACCAAAATGGATGAATTTCAAGAGAGAGACAGTGGTTGGTCCCTAGTTTGTATCAATAAAATTGAAATAAACGTTAACAAGTATTGTCGTATAAAAGGATCTAAATATTTAGAACTACCAATATTTATCAGAAATAAAAAAGCGTGCATCAACATTAAAAATAACGATAATTATTGTTTTAAATGGGTTCTTATAGCTGCATTAGAAAACAATCATTTAAATCCAAAATATTCACATTATAGTAATGTTATCACACAAAGCTTAATAACACTTACAAATGGAATAACAATTGATTTCACCAACTTAACCTTTCCTCTATCTATTGCTGATATTAAGATATTTGAGAAATACAATTTAAATATAAGCGTGAATGTTTTTGGATGTGATGTGATAAAAAAAGAAATCGTTGGACCATATTATAAAACAGCTGATGAAAAAATTAATCATATCAATTTACTATACATTCAAGATGATGAAAACGATGAATCACATTATGTTTGGATAAGAAACATAAGTCGTTTATTGAGTACACAAGTTTCAAGACATCTAGGTGCTAAATATTTTTGTAATTTTTGCTTACACTATTCAACCAGTGAACTCTTGTTATTAAAACATAAACAAGAATGCAATAAAATTGTTACCAAAATGCCTTCGGGTCTTAAGGATGATAATATATTGCAGTTCAAAAATTTTAAAAATCAATTAGATGTACCATTTGTTATCTATGCGGATTTTGAATGTATATTAAGTAAAATTAACAACAAAAATTCTAATAATGTCACAAGCATTCAAAAACATATACCTATAGCTTACAGCTACTACATAAAATCATCTTTTGATTCTAAACTGAATAAGCTTAGAACGTATACGGGTGACGATGTTATTAAAGATTTTGTTCAAAATTTGATTGAGGATGCACGTTTTTTGTGTACAAACTTTCTAATGAAAGTAGTGCCAATGAATTCTCTATTACCCCATGAAGTTGAAAAACATTATAATACTAATGAGTGTCATATATGTAAACAAATTCTAGATGATGATGATAGATGTGCTGATCATTGTCATTTAACTGGTCAATATCGCGGTCCAGCTCATTGGAAATGCAATATTAATTATCAATTACCTAACTTTATTCCAATAATTTTTCATAACTTTTCAGGTTATGATTGTCATTTGTTTATAAAGGCTCAAGCAGATTATCCGGGCGATATAGATGTTATACCACTTAATAAAGAATTGTATATATCTGTTAGAAAAAGAATTCAAATAACTGACAAATATAATTTAGAATTACGTTTTCTCGATTCTTTTAAATTTATGTCGTCTAGTTTAGATAAATTATCTAATTATTTGCATGACGATAACTTTAAAACACTGCAATCAATATATCCAAATCATTTAGAGTTTAATCTTTTGAAAAGAAAAGGTATATTTCCTTATGATTATATCGATTCAGTTGAAAAATTAAATGAAAATGTCTTACCTTCTCGTGAACAGTTTTTCTCTACATTAAATAATAAAGAATGTACTATTGTTGATTATGAGCACGCGTTAAGTGTTTGGTCTACATTTAACTGTCAATCTCTAAATGAGTATATGCTTTTATATCTAAAAACTGATGTACTTCTTTTAACTGATGTATTTGAAAATTTTCGTTCTGTTTGTAAATCAATATATCATCTTGATCCATGTCATTACTATGTCATTACACAACACCTGGTTTATCGTGGGATGCCATGTTAAAAATAACGAAAATTAAATTGGAATTATTCACCGATATAAATATGTATAATTTCATTAAAAAAGGAATAAGAGGTGGTATTGTTCAATGCACAACACGTCGAACAGTTGCAAATCATAAATATATCAAAACATATGATTGCTCTAAACCCTCACAATATCTTATGTATTTAGATGCGAACAACTTGTATGGTTGGGCAATGTCCGAATCTCTACCAGAAGGTAAATTTGAATGGTTTGAAGATATAGATAGCTTTGATATTTCGAAAGTATCTGAAAACTCTGATTTTGGTTACATTTTAGAAGTTGATTTAGACTATCCTGAAGAACTACATGATAGTCATAATGATTTACCGTTTTGTGCTGAACTTAAAAGTCCACCAATACAACATCATAATATAAAGAAACTAATTCCCGATTTAACTAACAAAAAATCATATATAATTCACTATCGAAATCTTCAACAGTGTATTAGAAATGGTTTAAAATTAGTTAAAATTCATAGAATATTATGATTTAAACAATCAACTTGGTTGAAACAGTATATCGATTTAAATACCTTTCATCGAACCAATGCCAAAAATGAGTTTGAAAAAAATTTTTTTAAACTTTTAAATAATGCGGTATACGGTAAAACTATGGAAAATGTTGAAAAACGTAAAAATGTAAAAATCGTTAATGCTTGGGAGAGTGAACACAACCGTTTGGGCGCACGAGCTCTTATAGCAAAACCTAATTTTCATAGTTCAACACATTTTACCGATAATATGATTGCAATTCAAATGAGTATGGATAGCGTAACATTTAATAAACCTATATATTTAGGGTTTTCAGTTCAAGAACTATCTAAATATAAAATGTATGACTTTCACTATCAGTATATGCAGACAAAGTTTAATGAAAATTTAAAATTAAATTATATGGATACTGATTCTTTAATTTACACAATAAGAACAAATGATTTTTATAAAGATATTTACAATGATCTTCATCTAAACTTTGATACATCAGACTATTCAATTAATAATGTTTTCAATTTCCCCTTGCAAAACAAAAAAGTCTTGGGAATGATGAAAGATGAGAATAATGGACATGTAATGTTAGAATTTATTGGGCTTCGATCAAAAGTATATTCAATAGCTGTTGACGATAAAGAAGAAATCAAAAAAGCTAAAGGTGTAAAAAACTCTGCTTTAAAAAAACTAACTATAAATGATTACCGTAACTGTTTGATATATAAAACCATATATCACGATAAAATGTATATATTTAAATCTATCCTACATGAAATTTATACACAACAAATATCAAAAGTTGTATTAAGTTATGATGATAATAAACGTTATATAAGAGAAGATGGTATTAATACCTATGCTTGGGGACATTTCAAAATAAACAAAAATTGAAATTTTAATAAAGTCTAAATCATAAAAAAAGGTTTTTTCTTTTACAAATACAATAATTATTTATACATATTTATATTATTACATATATACACACATACATACTTCAATATGAGATTTATTTTTTACTATTGTTTATTATATTATAAAAATTTCAAGCACATTAATAAATAAAATATATATATATATATATATACATACATAAATAGTATATTTATTTTTGGGTTTTTATTTCTTATCAACTTTGTTGTTAGGATAAAGCTTTTGTATTCAAACAACTTAATTAAATCAACTGTTTCAAACACACATTCATACATATCAACGAAAAAGAAAAAACCACAACAGAACTTTTGACAACAGAACAACAATACAATAGGGTGGCACTTATATCATCGTTGTTAGTTTTCTCATACAAAATTAGTATACAAATCCTAACCAACCCCACCCAAACCCCGACCAAACCCCACCCAAACCCCGACCAAACCCCGACCAAACTCACCCAAGCCAACCCAAGTCGTGCCAGCCCTGTTGCGAATCTCATTTGTCACACACAATTTCAAAAACTTCCACGCAAATAAGTACCACACTATTTTTGCTCCCTGCTCCTATTTCCAGAACTCTCACCAACACCCTACTTATAACTATTACTAAGTTTATATCCGACACTGGTCGGGCCTAATAATTATATTTTATATTTAAGATTTGAATACGTATTGTTAGTTCATATTTGAAGATACAATAAATAAAAAATATGTATTAAAAAAAAAAACATATGATAACAAATGTACATGAAAACTACATTCACCCTTTCGCTACAAGTTTTACCTGTAGCTCGTTTCTGTATTTCTCGCATCGTAACATTTCTCACATGAAGTGTGAAACACAAAATTCCATCGTTTCTCGATTTGTGAGAAAAAAGTGTTTCTGTATTTGAATGTGAAAACAGACAACACTGAATCTGTTTTCACTGGAATATTTCCAGTAATCAAGTGTCAAATGAAAACAAAATGTCACAAAAATATTATTTAATAACAAAAAAATGAAATAATTTACAAGAAAATGAAAATAATATAATGAAAATGAATATAAAGTGAATGTAAAATGCTTGAAATAAGTTTTTTCTATCAATTGCCACTACATAAGAATATAATACAAAATAAATTATAAATAAACATTATCATATCGACTCTTTAATAATTATTTTAGTTCAACAATTCTTTTCGACTAAAATATTTTTCATATTTTTACACACAAATTCAAAAATTCTTATGTTTTTGTACACATTTGGTTGTTCTCGCACCAATTCAAAATGCGAGTTGTTTTGACAGTTCTTGCGAGAAACTTTTCACAAAATATTATTACAGAAACACTTTTTCTCACATCCTTCCAATAATTGCTGGAAATTTATTCAAATGACAGATAGTTCTCGCAAAGTAAATATACAGAAACACTTATGTGAGAAAAGCCATTTTGTGTTTCAATTTACACTGTTTTTGTTACGATTCCCTCGTTTCATGCGGCAAATTTTACGATGCGAGAAATACAGAAACGAGCTACTGGGTTGCTACAAAAATCAAATTTTTTGGATTTTTACTATAATTGACCCTTACAACAACAATCAATACTCGATTTAAAAGAAAATTAGTCCTACATGTGTTTTTTGGACTGTATCCAAATGGATACATATTTCGGATATGGTAAAGAAAAATGCTAGTATATTATGTTTTTTTTAAATTTGAGTTTTTATTTATTTTAGTAGTTTTAAAAAATAAACTTTATTTTTTACAACAAAAGCAAACACTGCAAATATCTATATAAACAAACTAAAAATTATAAACGTAAAATTCATATAATTACAATAAATAAAGACAAAAAATTGCATATAACCAAGGAAATTTTTTCAAAATCAGTTCTAATGAAACCTTTTCTAGAACCGATTGTACTATCACCAGTTACATAGAACTAATTCCAGAACCGATTCTTTCCAACCGGTTATAGTATAACCAGTTCTAAAAAAGGTTTTATTAGAACGAATTTTAAAATTGTTTTTAAATGCATATAATCTAAACGAAAATATAATATCTTACCAATAATTTATTCATTTGAAATTCTTTGAAGCAATTTTTCGATCCATTGGGAATGCACAGGAAAACATTGCACTTTGAGCACTTGTATATAGTTTGACCCTTACATCCTTTGACTTTGCATCTTCCTTTGTTTGGCGTGTGTTCCGGCCAATGCTGATTTCCATCATATCGAACAGAAGTTGAGGCTGTAGCTTTACGTTTCTTGCCGGAGGTCGTTGGAGTAGTTGGAATATCCTAATTTAGGCATGACGTTGTGCGTCCTCTTTTACGGGAACAAGCATGTTGATTGAACCGGGCTAAAAGCCCATTCGCAATATCGTTACGAAAAGTCAATAAGTCCATATACTTATTTTTTGTGGTTATTGTTTTCGTGATCCATTCGGTACTCTAACCACGAGTTGCATACAGCTAAATCAATGAAGTGGTAAAAAATTTTCAGAGTCCACTTCCCAGATCTTATTGAAATTCTATATAAAGAAAGGAGGAAATCCATTTTATCTACTCCTCCCATATTGCTATTGTACTCTGATACAATGTTTGCTTGTGCTATTTAAAAGTTTTTCTTTTTTTTCAGAAGAAAAGCGGGACACTCCTTTCACGGGTTCAGGGCCATGGATTGATTACACGAGTTGCACAATTCTTCCATCAAGCCATCTTAGAAGAAAAATATTGCCTGCTCTTTCTACACGGTAGTCAAAGCTTCCACGGCCTTCTTTTTTCAAATCCTTTTCAGATTTAAAATCAATCTATTTCCTCTTATAGTTCCAGTAGCCCATATTCCTTTTTGGCGTAAATATAATACTAAATTCATAGTAGTAAAATAATTGTCAAAATATAGTTCATGGTTTTTTTCTTCAGGAACAGTCTTTGCTAAGTGAATCACAATATCAGAACAAAATCCTAGCTTTGAGCCAGTTAATATTGTACCTTTTCCCTGATATATCTCAAAATCTTAAACTGTGCCTTTTGAGCTGCTCAGACAGAACATCTGCATTTCCCATTTGATGGGTTTCTTCGGCATATACTGTCTCAGATTGGTTCTACCTTTAAAAGGAACCAGCATCTCATCCACACAAAGATTTCAATCTTTGGGAATAGCGTATGATTTTTTTTAACATATTTATAATAAGTCGAATTTTGTAAAGTTTATCTCTGTTCCATCCACTGTGCCACTCTCTACTATATCAATAACCCTATCACCATCATCATTGTTATCAATATCAATAACCCCATCATTATTATCAACATCATCTTTAGAAAGGTCGTCTAATAAAAAGCTGTTATTGTTATCGAAAGCATCAAATAAATTATCTATAACTTCAGATTCTTCTTATTCTTCCAAGTCAGAAACTTTGGAATCAACAAAATTGGTTTACATTTTTTCAATTTCAAAGTCCATTATTTTTCGTGTCATTTTTTTAATTAAATTTAAATGGTATCAGAGCTCAAAAAGAACGTCTGTATCAAAGCAGCATCAAACGTTAAATGATTTTTTATTTTTTTTTGTGTGGTGTCAACAATGGCAAGGCTGTTGTAATATATATGAAAGATGGTAAATTTTGAGCCTTCATTACCAAACATATATATGAGCAAATTGAAAAATGCAATGAATCAAACCAATTCACATATTCCATTTGCAATAAAGTTTCGTATATAAGGCAGACATCGACATTTTATTATTTTTCGCTTTTTTCTCGTTTTGGCGATTTTTTTAATTTTGGCGATTTTTTAATTTTGGTGATTTTTTTCATTTTGGCGATTTTTTTTCATTTTGGCAATTTTTTTCATTTTAGCGATTTTTTTAATTTTGGCGATTTTTTCATTTTGACGATTTTTTCATATTGGTGATTTTTCCGGTTTTCCGCGATTTATTTTCGATTTAGAAATTTTTATTAAGTTGGTGCTTTTTTTCGTTTTGGCGATTTTTTTTTTGATTTTGGCGATTTTTTTCGGTTTGGCGATTTTATAATTTTGAGTTTTTTTTGTCTTACCGTTTTTGAAAATTTCAAGAAGTTTGCTCTTACGGTTTCCAAGATACATCAAGTTATCAAAATTACATAGTCAAAATTACATTAACTAATTAATTAATTAATTAAAATTTTTTAAATTTTAGTGTTAATTGTTGTAGTCTGTATAAAAATACACTAAGTTTACAAATTTCAAGTGCATATACATACAATTGTATGTATATTACATGGGATTTTAAAATTTTTCGTTGCTCGTTTTGGCACACCCTTTAATTTCCAACTGTCATGTATTTGTTGTTGTAGCGGCCAAGGGTCTACACACTCTGTCCAAATTTCAGGTCCGTAGCTCTTACGGTTCTCGAGAAAATACCCTGTGACGGACAGACGGCCACACGGACAGCGTAGCGAAAACAATAGGGTTCCTTTTTCACCTTTGGTGTACGGAACCCTAAAAATGAAACAAAACATGTGTGTGTATGAGTGTGTGTGTGTATTTGCGGTATTTCTCTTGCTATTTCAATTTTTTTTCTCTCATTTGTTATTGTATGAAAACCATAAAACTTATAGGAAGAGAGATCAATAAATTGAAGTAGCTTTAATAAAGGGATTTTGTTTCTGGTTTTTTTTTTAATTTTATGTACGAATTATTATTTATGTAAATATGTATGCATATTGAGTGACTGTGTTTTAATGAATTTTTTATGACGTTTAGATAATTTTTCTTTGAATCTTAATATAATTATTCACATCTAGAATACGGACGATTATCTCGTATATATATATATAGTTATCTATCTATATCTAGTTAAAATTTTGTTTTGTTAAAAAAATTTGTTGTATGTAAATTTCTAAAAAAACTTCGTTAGGAAATGTTTGTTTTGTTGTTACCAGGTGTAAAAAGGTGTAAGGCTGTTAAATTTTAAATTTTCTCAATTTTAAATTTTCTCGCATTGTTTCCTCCTCTATTCTTGGGGCGTATAAGATATCGTTCGCGGTAGGAGTTCCTTGCATACCTATCATCTTTCATATACCTGGTAACCGGTGTATTTTTTCTTCCCGAGTGAATTATTTACATTCCCAACCTTTTGAATCTTTAGCTCTTTTTTGGCTTTTATTATGTCTTGGCTTCTTATCTAAGTTGATGATTTCGGGCTTCTGGTTATGCCAGGCACCTTCCTTTAGTAATCGCTTCCAGCGTTCTTCTGCTTCTTCTACTTCCTCAAGAAGTTCCTCCCAGGGTTGTTCCATTAATGAAAGGATTTAAATAAAAAATTATATAGTATATAGATAATCCCTGCTAAGCAATAGTGCTGTCTATTCCTTGTAAATGAAAGGGCAGGATCACCATGTAATGTATTTACAATAAAATACACAAGCGTTTGTTCAGTGATCAAAGTATATTGATATTTTATTTAACAATTTCTTCAGCTTATATACCAACAATGAGAAGTTCGTGTTTTCGTATTTTTACTTATTCTAATATACATATGTGCATTCATACATTTGGATTACATTCCCTACAAGAAAGCTACTAGTCAATTGACTAGTGATTTGACTAGTAGCGACGACCACAACTTCGGTCACCGTCTCCAGTTAGTTTATTAGGGGCTTGGTGAAAAAAATGACCAATACATTTGTGTACGTGTGATTTCTTCTCTCCCTCTAACTCATTAATTTCACTTAATTAAAACACATATATCTGAACTGCTTACTCTGATACTTTTTTGCCAGTCACAGATTATATAAGCATTGGTAAACTATGACTAGTAAATGATTACAAAGCAACTGGTCACCTGTTACTAGTAAATTTTTACATAGAAACTGGTAAAATGTAACTTTTAAATAAATAAACATAATTTTTATATTATTTTAATTGTTTTTTATTATAAGAAAATAAAGAAATAAGTAATATACATATATATAAAAACAGTCCAAAATAACGTAGATGGCACCAATCTAGTCTTCTTTACGCTTTTTTTTAGCTCGTACACACATTGCTTTTTGTAAATATTTAAATTAAAAAACAAAATACACAAATGTATAAATTAAATTAAACTTTTCAATTTCTTTTATGCAGTATTGTTGTTACTTAACTTTCTTAACACTTGTATAAATTTTAACTTCACAGACCGAACGAATTGAAAATATACAATTAAATGCGTTGTCTTAAAACTTTTGGGTTATGTACATTAAATGTTTCACTCTAACATACATGTTAGAGAAGAACAACTATAATTGGTAAATGTGTTGGTCATCGCTACCAGTCAAATGACCAGTCAATTGACTGGCACTCTTAAATTCACTATAAAATTATTGCAAATGTATTAGTGAAAAAATATCGTTTGTGCTAGTTTCGGTCATTCATTTCTTGTAGGGTTGTATTAAATATACATTGTAACAGGTATTTGTATGTGTTTTCATACATTTGAAGTTCAGTGCCATTTCGTTTTAGTCATAAGATGTGTTTTTTTACTTTTGCAGTAAAATGCACTAAATGAGTAGTTACTGCGAAAATTTTAATATTTACTCTCAAAAAGAGTTGTCGCCCAAAAAAAGTACGCGAACGCAAAAATAGTAAAAATTAGTAAGATTAAAGACACAGCTGACTCTAACTTCACATAGTTTATTTTTAATTCACTATTTTAAATTTATATACAAAAATATTCATAGCAAAAATGTAACCGAAATATATTAAAATATTAAAATAAATTTTAAAAATTTTGGTTATAATTAACCAAAAACGGCAGCTCTATTCATATCAAAATTGTCTCGTTTCAGGCCGATTTTTATATAAAGCAAAGTATTAATCAAGTGTAGGGACATTCTGTTACGTAGTTTAGACTAAACTACAGTCATAGAGGTAAAAGCGCGTTCAACTTCTTCGTTTAAATATGGAAGTGACAGAAGTTTGAGGCTAATGCAATTTTTGATAGTGCCTCAAACGCTATTAGATTTCACTTCTGCCCAAAACTCGATAGTGGACTGAATACTTGTATTATGTTGTGTGTTGTGAAATGTTAAAGTTTGAGGGTAATATGGCGCTTATTTCTTCAACCAAGTCTTGTACAATCTTATTAGAATTTCTTTAAATGCTCTATTTAATTAACTTCAAAGCTTATGTTTTTTTAATGATAGAGTTCCTCGAAAAAGAAATAGATAAGGAAATTTCTCTTTGAATTTTTGGTTTAGTGCCACCGCTCAAAACAAAAAGCACCGAAAATGAATTAAAAAAAGCACTGAGCACTAACTACAAAATTTTTCGCGTCGAAAATTTCAAAAAGCACTAAAAACGGTGTGAAAAGCACCGAGTTGACAACGCTGGTCCTAACTATAAAATTAATTCAAGGACATTTTCCGTTTCATTTACCTGAAATCGTTTCTTTGTGCTGAGCAAATTTGAAAAATATCGTTTTTGAAAACTGGAATAAGGGTGACTGTAAAATATTTCTTAAATACATTGCTAATACAGAACAAAATATTTAATAGAAAAATACCGAGAGGTCACTTACTAAAAATTACACTAGAGCAAAAAATTATAAATTTTTTCACAAAACAAATTGTTTGTATGTGCTTATGTATGTATCTCTATACTACATATACGCACTTTGGTGCAGGGTATATAAGACTCGGCACAGCTCAATATAGCACTCTTACTTGCTTTATTTCTATTTTTGCAATTCTACATTATTATATGTATGTTGGTAGTTCAGTTTGTAGTATACATTTTTATAAGTGAATAGTTCTTAATGAGGCATTGTTAAGTTAAATAGACTTGTAAAATATTCTGTATAACATTTTTAAGTTAAGCATTTTTTTACACATGAAGTTTTTTCAGTAAGATGTACATCTATATAATTTATAGGCGAACAAGTTTTTTGTAATCCCTTTTGCGCCGGAACTACTGCACCGATTGTGGAAATCTATTGAAATCGGTTCAGTATTTTGGGAGCTATAATCGTTTAAAGTTGCTACTACTTCATGCAAACATAGTACATACGCATTCATTAGCTTACACCCAGCTAGCATTTGGATGATTGAATTTTCGGTAGTCATCTTACTCATTAAATTTTTGACTAGTTTTGGTGATTAAAAATTCAGTTTTCATACAGTTCATCAAAAAGAACAGTCAAATTTGTCTATTCTTTATGATTAAAAACTGATTAAAATTATTTTTATCATTTGCTTGAGTTCTTTTTGACTATTATTGGTGACCAAAATGTGATACAAATCGGTAGTCATCTTACTTACTATTTTACCCCCACCATTTCGCAAGCATCAAAAGTGATCAGATTGTAAACAAGTTCCCGTTAACCAACAAGTCAAAGGAAGAGCAATGCAGAAAAAATTATATATTGTATTTTCAAATATTTTTATCTAATTTTTCGACCTTTTTTTTGTGAAAATTAAACTATTTTTCCGAGCTTTAGGTCAGTTATTAAATTCTTGTATTTATTATTACGATATTTCGTAAACCTTCGGTTTACTTCTTCAGGATATATTATATATATATATTGTATTTTGATTGCGTAGTGAGAAGTCCTGTTTTTGATCGCTAAAGTGAGAATTGGTGTCTATTTTTATTATAAAAAAGTTTTTTATTGAAAAAATTAATAATTATAATAAACAAAATATTAATAACTATTAAAAATAAATTAAAAAATTAGAAAATTTTAAAAATCAAGTGAAATTATGTCAGCCAACAAAATTAGATGCATTGCTAAAAGAGAATCTGAAAAAATTATGTCAAGCAATTTTATAGGTTAACAAAATGTGGAAGAGCAGATTGAAACTCGGCCAGAAGTGGATAATAGTTTTGAGACATTATTTGAAAGTAATCGAGAGGAAAACGTATTTTCGAGCAGTGAAAGTGAGGAAGATGAATATAATATTTGTGAAGAATTGGGTAAATGTGCAAATGCATTTTCCATTAGTTTTTCTGCATTAAATTCACTGCTGTGTCTCCTTAACAAATGCAAGATTAAAGTGCCTAAGGACAATAAAAATTTTATCGTAAAACTATACCAAATTATAGTCTGATTTCTATTAAAAAAAAGTGTCAAATATTATACATAATATGATCATAATATGACTTCAAATTATGGTAAGATTCGTTTCAAAAATTTATCGAATATCATACAAAATATGATCATTAAACGATTTCAAAAATGATGCAGAATATGATCATAAAATGGTTGCAAATTCAACTAAAAAGTGAACAGAAACATGATAAATTGCAAAATATGCAGGCAAATATTTAATAAACCTCGAGTCACGTCCTAATCCGCTCGCTCGTAATATTTTGAACTTTACTGGACACATCCGCCTAAAAAAGAGGGATACAAGTGCTCTTATACTCAACATTCCAGATGGGACTGCTTGAAAATTTTTTTTTTCTTCCTTTTGATTATCACTACTTACATATGTATTATTTATAACTATCACTAAGTTTATATCCGACACTGGTCGGGCCTAATAATTATATTTTATATTTAAGATTTGAATACTTATTGTTAGTTCATATTTGAAGATACAATAAATAAAAAATATGTATTAAAAAAAAACATATGATAACAAATGTACATGAAAACTACATTAACCCTTTCGCTACAAGTTTTACCTGGGTTGCTACAAAAATCAAATTTTTTGGATTTTTACTATAATTGACCCTTACAACAACAATCAATACTCGATTTAAAAGAAAATTAGTCCTACATGTGTTTTTTGGACTGTATCCAAATGGATACATATTTCGGCTATGGTAAAGAAAAATGCTAGTATATTATGTTTTTTTTAAATTTGAGTTTTTATTTATTTTAGTAGTTTTAAAAAATAAACTTTATTTTTTACAACAAAAGCAAACACTGCAAATATCTATATAAACAAACTAAAAATTATAAACGTAAAATTCATATAATTACAATAAATAAAGACAAAAAATTGCATATAACCAAGGAAATTTTTTCAAAATCAGTTCTAATGAAACCTTTTCTAGAACCGATTGTACTATCACCAGTTACATAGAACTAATTCCAGAACCGATTCTTTCCAACCGGTTATAGTATAACCAGTTCTAAAAAAGGTTTTATTAGAACGAATTTTAAAATTGTTTTTAAATGCATATAATCTAAACGAAAATATAATATCTTACCAATAATTTATTCATTTGAAATTCTTTGAAGCAATTTCTCGATCCATTGGGAATGCACAGGAAAACATTGCACTTTGAGCACTTGTATATAGTTTGACCCTTACATCCTTTGACTTTGCATCTTCCTTTGTTTGGCGTGTGTTCCGGCCAATGCTGATTTCCATCATATCGAACAGAAGTTGAGGCTGTAGCTTTACGTTTCTTGCCGGAGGTCGTTGGAGTAGTTGGAATATCCTAATTTAGGCATGACGTTGTGCGTCCTCTTTTACGGGTACTCTAACCACGAGTTGCATACAGCTAAATCAATGAAGTGGTAAAAAATTTTCAGAGTCCACTTCCCAGATCTTTTTGAAATTCTATATAAAGAAAGGAGGAAATCCATTTTATCTCTCTCCTCCCATATTGCTATTGTACTCTGATACAATGTTTGGTTGTGTTATTTAAAAGTTTTTCTTTTTTTCAGAAGAAAAGCGGGACACTCCTTTCACGGATTCAGGGCCATGGATTGATTACACGAGTTGCAAAATTCCTCCATCAAGCCATCTTAGAAGAAAAATATTGCCTGCTCTTTCTACACGGTAGTCAAAGCTTCCACGGCCTTCTTTTTTCAAATCCTTTTCAGATTTAAAATCAATTTTGCGAATCTATTTCCTCTTATCCCAGTAGCCCATATTCCTTTTTGGCGTAAATATAATACTAAATTCATAGTAGTAAAATAATTGTCAAAATATAGTTCATGGTTTTTTCTTCAGGAATAGTCTTTGCTAAGTGAATCACAATATCAGAACAAAATCCTAGCTTTGAGCCAGTTAATATTGTACCTTTTCCCTGATATATCTCAAAATCTTAAACTGTGCCTTTTGAGCTGCTCAGAAAGAACATCTGCATTTGATGGGTTTCTTCGGCATATACTGTCTCAGATTGGTTCTACCTTTAAAAGGAACCAGCATCTCATCCACACAAAGATTTTCATCTTTTGGAATAGCGTATGATTTTTTTTAACATATTTATAATAAGTCGAATTTTGTAAAGTTTATCTCTACCTGGTGGGTCTGTTGTGAACTTTAAATTATTTCGTACAAAATGGAATCTCTGCCTGGACATGTTTTCTGGAAATGATGGTATTACGGTACCGATTGTGCAATACATTTCCAAACGCGGATAGCCAACGGTACCAATCATTATTTTAAGAGCTAGCTATTTCAGAACTTCTTCGGGAGTTAAATTAACAGCTTTCCCATCTCTAACCATCGAAGCCTGGTTTGTTGAAAATACCAGTTGTTGAAGAAAGCCTTCTGTAAAGTACTCTAAAAAATACTCTTTAGGTAATTTTGTATTTTTCTTTGAGTATTTTTCAAAAAAAGAAGTTTCTGGATTTGTCCAGGATTTTTTTTCCAAAGAAATTTTTCAACTTTTTTAAGTGGAACCTGTGGAATTTGAAAACTTATTGGATCTTTTTGAACTGTTCCATCCATTGTGCCACTCTCTACTATATCAATAACCCTATCTTCATCATCATTGTTGTCAATATCAATAACTCCATCATTATTATCAACATCATCTTTAGAAAGGTCGTCTAATAAAAAGCTGTTATTGTTATCGAAAGCATCAAAAAAATTATTTATAACTTCAGATTCTTCTTATTCTTCCAAGTCAGAAACATCGGAATCAACAAAATTGATTTACATTTTTTCAATTTCAAAGTCCTTTATTTTTCGTGTCATTTTTTTAATTAAATTTAAATGGTAACAGAGCTCAAAAAGAACGTCTGTATCAAAGCAGCATCAAACGTAAAATGATTTTTTTTTCTTAAATTCTTATGAATTGAATAAGGCTACTGTTCGTAACGTTTTTTAAGCCAAATTACATGTGATAATTATTAATGAACAAATAACATCAAGTTAGTTGTAAATATTCCGACAAAAACATATAGTTGAACGGAACAGCCAGCCGTTTTCGAAGGCCACTAAACCTTCCTCATTAGCGTTCTTCTGTGTTTTGTCCACTGTGTGTGGTGTCAGTTGATGTAGATGTCTGCCTTATATACGAAACCTTATTGTAAATGGAATATGTGAATTGGTTTGATTCATTGCATTTTTCAATTTGCTCATATATATGTTTGGTAATGAAGGCTCAAAATTTACCATCTTTCATATATATTACAACAGTCTTACCATTGTCGTTTGTTCCTTACTAACTATGCACATGTTTGTTAATTTGCTTATTTTTGTTCTACTTAAGACAAACTTTTTTGGTTTGTTACTATTAAGTATATTTTGATTTTTGCCACAAGCCAATGACTATTAATTTTAGTTAATTATTATTTTTCGAACTGTATTTGTTTCTTAAATTTTTATGAATTGAATTAGGCTACTGTTCGTAACGCTTTTTAAGCCAAATTACATGTGATAATTATTAATGAACAAATAACATCAAGTTAGTTGTAAATATTCCGACAAAAACACATAGTTGAACGGAACAGCCAGCCGTTTTCGAAGGCCACTAAACCTTCCTCATCAGCGTTCTTCTGTGTTTTGGTCCACTGTGTGTGGTGTTAAAATAGTTTTTTTTAAATGCTATATTTTCCTCAGTTTTGTAACAATCTCAAAGTTTTTTATTGATCTTAAAAAACAATAATAAGTCGACATATAAAAGCCATCCCTAAACACGGGTGGCAAGGGTTTTTTAGCTGTCAAAAGTTATCATGACCATAATCATGTAAGGAGCATACCAAAATAACGCGGCGGCAACGCGACGGCAATGCTTTGCTATTGGAAAATCCGATTTTCACAACGCGTTTTACAATGAAGTTAGTTGCAAAAGAAAACAATTGCCTTCTGTTTGCCATCATCAGAGTTACCACATGTGAATATTTATCTTATTTTCGAAGTTTTTCGGGATGTTAAAATACTAAAACATTTCTTTGTTATAAATAAGATTTTTAAGAATATGATATTTAATACTTTTAGTTTATTATTTATTGTCCTTTTGACTAAAGTACTGACACATTTTCTTCTTTCCTTCATTAAAAGTATGAATTATTTGTATACATATGTATATTTATCTTATACATGTTCTATTCAGTAAATATTTTGTGTTATTTACATTTACGTTTGTTCCCTACAAAAAATGAATGACTAGTTTCACAAACAAAATTTTTTCACTAACACATTTGCAACAATTTTACATTGAATTCAATAGTGACAGTCATGCGATCGGAAGTGATGATGGATTTATTTATTAATTATAGTTGCTCTACTCTAGCATATATGTTAGAGTGGGTCATCTTATATACATATGTATGCCAAAACTTGTATGACTCGAATTTTATTTAAAAAAAATCATTCTGTTTGTGAAAATTAAAATTTATAAGTGTTAAAAAAGATAAGTAAAAACAATAGTGAATAAAAGAAAATTACAAAATTTAATTTAATCTATGTTTTCTTTTAAAAGAAAGATGTGTGGGCAATGAAAAGGTGTGAAGAGGGATAGATACCGCCTAGGTTATTCTGTTTTTGCTTATTTCTGTCTTTAATTTTAAATATTTTATTTACTTGAATAATTCGAATTGACTTTTTAAAATAAACAAAAATCAATTAAAATAATAAAAATTATATTTATTGTCAGTATATGGGGGATATATTAGTCAATTATGATCAGTCTAATTAATATTAATATTATAATTGATTAGTAGAAAGCACTGGAGTGAGCAGTTCGACTATATGTTACATTCATTAGTTAGAGAGAGAATCAATATCACACGTACACAAAAGTTTACATCACACTTTTCATTTTGTCTTTAATAATGTGATAGAAACTTTGTTATACGCAATGATGAATATAACCTACATGACCTCCGGTCAAATGACCGGTCAATTGACTGATATTATTCTTGTAGGGTTTAGTTCATTTGAAACAAAATAAATTTTTCCTGAATTTAAATTGAGTAAAATCAATGCATATTAATATATTTTGAGTAAAATCACAAAAAAAAAGATTATTAATGAGAAAAAAAGATTTTTTGTCCGACTTGAAGGTTTTTGAGAAAACACAAGCAAGTTTTCCAAATTTTCTAAATAACTAATGTTTTAAAACTTTAATTATTTTATTTTAATTTAAATAACAAAATTTTAATAACAAAATCACAAACAACAATGTCGTCTGACCAGGTGTTAAAATAATCAGGATTGTTTTATTTATTGGTTTGATAACCCTGTTTTATCGTTTTGACATAACGTTGCCGCTTTTGTTTAGCTATGGCATTTCAGCGTTAAGGCTCGGCGGAAAAAAACGTTCCGCTTTCCGCCCTTGTTTAGGGATGGCTGTAAGTCAACTCTTTGGTCCGGAGATTGTCAGATGCCTCTAAATTTGAGTGTATCCATATAGATACAATATAGCGAAAGGGTTAAAGCAGAGATCATAAATGACTATTCAGGAATAGGCACATGCATGGTACCATTTTCTCCCGATGACAGAAAATTATTGCATACTTGATAGTTTTAATCATATAGAATATTCAAATGTGACTATTTTTTTATCATTATTTTCACAAAAAGCTAGCTGGGCACTTAATAAATTCAGTAAAGTGCGACTTTGACTCGCGCACGAAGGGTTCCGTACGTTGGCTTTGAGCATTTTTTTTAATACAGTGTTTTCTTACGTTTTTTCAGCTGAAATATTTTTATTTTATTATTTTTCGCTTTTTTCTCGTTTTGACGATTTTTTTAATTTTGGCGATTTCTTAATTTTGGCGATTTTTTTAATTTTGGCGATTTTTTTTTCATTTTGGCAATTTTTTTCATTTTACATCACACTTTTGGCGTTTTTTTTCATTTTGACGATTTTTTCATTTTGGCGATTTTTCCGGTTTTCCGCGATTTATTTTCGATTTAGAAATTTTTTTTAATTTGGTGCTTTTTTTCATTTTGGCAATTTTTTTAATTTTAGCGATTTTTTTAATTTTGGCGATTTTTTCATTTTGGCTTTTTTTTCATTTTGACGATTTTTTCATTCTAGCGATTTTTCCGGTTTTCCGCGATTTATTTTCGATTTAGAAATTTTTTTTAATTTGGTGCTTTTTTTCGTTTTGGCGATTTTTTTTTGATTTTAGCGATTTTTTTTTGATTTTGGCGATTTTTTTTCGGTTTGGCGATTTTATAATTTTGAGATTTTTTTGTTTTACCGTTTTTGAAAATTTCAGGAAGTTTGCTCTTACGGTTTCCAAGATACATCAAGTTATCAAAATTACATAGTCAAAATTACATTAACTAATTAATTAATTAATTAAAATTTTTTAAATTTTAGTGTTAATTGTTGTAGTCTGTATAAAAATACACTAAGTTTACAAATTTCAAGTGCATATACACTTAGTCGCAAAACTCTACATACGACTGAATATTTTTAAAAAATTTTACTTTTTAAAGGAAAATCATTAATTTTTTCAACTTTTTTTATTTCAAAGTAAAAGTAATTTAAATTAAATAAAAATACAACATTTGATTTCACTAAACAATATTAAACAAGCAAAAAATAATAAAATTTAATATTTTATCCGATTGCAAAAGTGTACATACGATGTATTGTTGAGTATATTGTTTAAAATTTTTTTAAAATTTTAAAAGTTTGTGTCCGTTTTTTATCAAACGCTTCTCTAAGCCTTTTAGGTATCGAAGAAACCAAATCTTTAGTTGTTTTCGCCAATAAATTTTCCTATTTTTCCTTTAAAATTGTAATTATTTGAGATAAGAGACTGTGGCCACTATTTTGACGCCTCTACTTCAGTCCCCAGATTTAAATCGATCAGATTTAAATCTGGGGACTGTGGAAGATGTGGAAACTTCGGTTTAAAGAAGCCATACCTTAACTAGCCTTAAGTTATTCTTGGGGTCATTATCATGCATAAATATATATTTATTTTTAAGGCGCAATCTGTTCAAATTCTGTAAAAAAATATAGTACTAAATATCTAAATTACCACGACGATCCATAATTCCATCAAAAAATTTTAATTCTCCAACCCCATCAGCACTTATGCACTCCCACACATTTACGGAGTCCCCACCATGTTTGACAACACTGCATACATTTTATTATCCAAGTCAATATTACATTTTATCCATGTTTTTGGTCGTCCGTCGTTTCCAAATAAATTGAACTTCCGTTCGTCCATAAAAATAACTCCTTTCAAAAACTTAGATGTATTAAGATGGTTGTGTTTGTACTCCAGAGCATAAGTATATCGTTTAGTTTTGTTTATGGGACTTATGTATGGCCTTTTTCTGGCTATACAAGTCTATAATCCAACTTTATTTAAGCAACTGTGAATTGTGTTAGCATCGACAAGAATTTCATAATTATTTTGAAGGTCCTCTTTCAGTTTTGTGCTTCTTAAGTTTGTATTTTTCGCAATTTCTCTCACAATTTTGCGCCTTAGTCTTTCATCAAGCCTTACTATTCGTCCAAATCGTGGAAAACTTTGATTCTTTTGTAGGTTTAATGATAGTTATGATTGTAAATTTAAAAATATTTAAGGTTTGTCCAGTTTTTATAATTTAATTCCCATCATTTGAAAGATTGATGAAAAATTTCGAACGTTGGTTGATATTTCCTTATTTTTCCCCATTTTTTCCAATTACTGCTAATAATAAAATCAAAATTTAAGCAAAATCTAACACATATTGTTAAAACAAGACTAAATGAACACAAAATTATAAAATAAAACGTGCTACTATATCTGTAGTTAGTACAATTCAAACGCGTATGTACACTTTTGCGACGTTGGCTAAGCGTAATTTTTCAGCAATTTTTACTTTACCAAAAAAGTAACAGTGATTTTTTATGTTTTTTATCTCGAAGTTATAAAGCGGGTCCGCTATATTACTCAAGATACAATATTTTAAATAATTAAACATTAAATAAAAATTACGAATAAAAGATATGAAATACCTAAAATCGTATGTAGAGTTTTGCGACTAAGTGTACATACAATTGTATGTATATTACATGGGATTTTAATATTTTTCGTTACTCGTTTTGGCACACCCTTTAATTTCCAACTGTCTTGTATTTGTTGTTGTAGCGGCCAAGGGTCTACACACTCTGTCCAAATTTCAGGTCCGTAGCTCTTACGGTTCTCGAGAAAATACCCTGTGACGGACAGACGGCCAGACGGACAGCGTAGCGAAAACAATAGGGTTCCTTTTTCACCTTTGGTGTACGGAACCCTAAAAATGAAACAAAACATGTGTGTGTATGAGTGTGTGTGTGTATTTGCGGTATTTCTCTTGCTATTCCAATATTTTTTTCTCTCATTTGTTCCATAAAACTTATAGGAAGAGAGATCAATAAATTGAAGTAGCTTTAATAAAGGGATTTTGTTTCTGGTTTTTTTTTTTAATTTTATGTACGAATTATTATTTATGTAAATATGTATGCATATTGAGTGACTGTGTTTTAATGAATTTTTTATGACGTTTAGATAATTTTTCTTTGAATCTTAATATAATTATTTACATCTAGAATACGGACGATTATGTCGTATATATATATATATATATATATAGTTATCTATCTATATCTAGTTAAAATTTTGTTTTGTTAAAAAAATTTGTTGTAGGTAAATTTCTAAAAAATTTTCGTTAGGAAATGTTTATTTTGTTGTTACCAGGTGTAAGGCTGTTAAATTTTAAATTTTCTCAACAGTCGCATTGTTTCCTCCTCTATTCTTGGGGCGTATAAGATATCGTTCGCGGTAGGAGTTCCTTGCATACCTATCATCTTTCATATACCTGGTAACCGGTGTATTTTTTCTTCCATAGTGAATTATTTACATTCCCAACCTTTTGAATCTTTAGCTCTTTTTTGGCTTTTATTATGTCTTGGCTTCTTATCTAAGTTGATGATTTCGGGCTTCTGGTTATGCCAGGCACCTTCCTTTAGTAATCGCTTCCAGCGTTCTTCTGCTTCTTCTACTTCCTCAAGAAGTTCCTCCCAGGGTTGTTCCATTAATGAAAGGATTTAAATAAAAAATTATATAGTATATAGATAATCCCTGCTAAGCAATAGTGCTGTCTATTCCTTGTAAATGAAAGGGCAGGATCACCATGTAATGTATTTACAATAAAATACACAAGCGTTTGTTCAGTGATCAAAGTATATTGATATTTTATTTAACAATTTCTTCAGCTTATATACCAACAATGAGAAGTTCGTGTTTTCGTATTTTTACTTATTCTAATATACATATGTGCATTCATACATTTGGATTACATTCCCTACAAGAAAGCTACTAGTCAATTGACTAGTGATTTGACTAGTAGCGACGACCACAACTTCGGTCACCGTCTCCAGTTAGTTTATTAGGGGCTTGGTGAAAAAAATGACCAAAACATTTGTGTACGTGTGATTTTTTCTCTCCCTCTAACTCATTAATTTCACTTAATTAAAACACATATGTATATCTGAACTGCTTACTCTGATACTTTTTTGCCAGTCACAGATTATATAAGCATTGGTAAACTATGACTAGTAAATGGTTACAAAGCAACTGGTCACCTGTTACTAGTAAATTTTTACATAGAAACTGGTAAAATGTAACTTTAAAATAAATAAACATAATTTTTATATTATTTTAATTGTTTTTTATTATAAGAAAATAAAGAAATAAGTAATATACATATATAAAAACAGTCCAAAATAACGTAGATGGCACCAATCTAGTCTTCTTTACGCTTTTTGTTAAGCTCGTACACACATTGCTTTTTGTAAATATTTAAATTAAAAAACAAAATACACAAATGTATAAATTAAATTAAACTTTTCAATTTCTTTTATGCAGTATTCTTGTTACTTAACTTTCTTAACACTTGTATAAATTTTAACTTCACAGACCGAACGAATTGAAAATATACAATTAAATGCGTTGTCTTAAAACTTTTGGGTTATATACATTAGATCTTTCACTCTAACATACATGTTAGAGAAGAACAACTATAATTGGTAAATGTGTTGGTCATCGCTACCAGTCAAATGACCAGTCAATTGACTGGCACTCTTAAATTCACTATAAAATTATTGCAAATGTATTAGTGAAAAAATGTCGTTTGTGTTAGTTTCGGTCATTCATTTCTTGTAGGGTTGTATTAAATATACATTGTAACAGGTATTTGTATGTGTTTTCATACATTTGAAGTTCAGTGCCATTTCGTTTTAGTCATAAAATGTGTTTTTTACTTTTGCAGTAAAATGCACTAAATGAGTAGTTACTGCGAAAATTTTAAAATTTACTCTCAAAAAAAGTTGTCGCCCAAAAAAAGTACGCGAACGCAAAAATAGTAAAAATTAGTAAGATTAAAGAAACAGCTGACTCTAACTTCACATAGTTTATTTTTAATTCACTATTTTAAATTGCGCCCCTAAGCAAAAAAAAAATTTTGAAATTTATTTAAAACCTGTGTCTTTAATAAAATTTTGTAGTTACCTTATTAACTGTAAAATTATTATTATCAGGCAAAACATTAAAAAGTTACGACACATTTACTGGATATATCCGAATTTGAATTTTCGGATGTTTTCACTTAAAAATCAGTGAATTTTTATCCGATCAGCACACTATAAATTTGGGGTGATAAAAGCAAAACATATATTGTCAGTAGTATAATATTGTATATTAAAATTTTAAATTTATTTGCTGGTGGTTCAGCGATGTCTACATGCATTTCATTGTTGCTGTAACAAATCGTCAGTAGACTTCAACCACACGTTTTGAACAGTCACAAACCTCTTATCTTATGTACAGACTTTCAAAAATATTTGAGAATTCACAAATAATAATATTTTTGAAAATCACAAAAGAGAAATAAGCATAGTAGGCTTAGAAACTTATACAAAACCCAGCAAATAATTTATATTCGATATGAATCTATTCTATTTTTCTACACCTTTATACAATTAGAAATCCTTTGGATAACAATAAAAGTAATTATAAGGCAAAATGAAAAATAAAATCTAAATGTAAATTTAAGAAATTTATTATTCGATATATTGTCATAAGTTTATTTTAATTTGAAATTTATTTGCTGGTGGTTCAGCGATGTCTATAAGCATTTCATTGTTGCTGTAACAAATCGTCAGTAGACTTCAACCACACATTTTGAACAGTCACAAACCTCTTATCTTATATACAGACTTTCAAAAACTATTTGAGAATTCACAAATAATAATATTTTTGAAAATCACAAAAGAAAAATAATCATAGTAGGCTTAGAAACTTATACAAAACCCAGCAAATAATTTATTTTCGATATGAATCTATTCTATTTTTCTACACCTTTATACAATTAGAAATCCTTTGGATAACAATAAAAGTAATTATAAGGCAAAATGAAAAATAAAATCTAAATTTAAATTTATGAAATTTATTATTCGACATATTGTCATAAGATTATGGTGTAAATATTAATTATACAAATTCTTAAGCCTAGATCACGCTATCAGCACAATTTACCGATTTTCTTCGGGTCATAATTAATAAGCTAAATTTGTATTATTACTCAATTAATTGAAATATAAGGACATAATTGCACCACACTACATTGCTAATAAAGTCATATAGGCTTATTCTGGAATTGATTGAAAATTAAGGCCACTTGCTGGATTGAAATGCATTTTTTTACTTTCTTACATGGCTCTTTTTTATGAAAGTTTTCCCCGTGTTTATCTTAAACACAAACTATTTTATAGTTTAGTCGTGAATATGAGCTAATACGGCCTAAGTATCTTTATGTGATAAGTATAAACTATTTTATTTATTTCTTTTAAGTATTTTAAAAAAATTTCCATGCAAAAAAGATCAGTTTGTGGAGCATTGGTGACTCAATTTTACACGATGCATAACTTACACAACACAAGACCATTTCTTTTTATTTTGTGACTGTCTGTCAAAAAAAAAACTCAATATACCTATACAAACATTAAAACATTATTATTGCGATTTGTCATATTTAGCTATGTATATACATATGTGTGGATATTGCGATTGATTTTCAGATTGTTAGAATTCATAATGTAGGGTTTCTGAAGCAAAATTTAAGCTTTGTGAAAAATTTCAGCTCTTAAATAAAAATCCTCCAAATATTTTTGCATTTTGCTCAAAATAAAAAATCTGTCCTTTTTTCCCTACGCTTAAAATTATACAAGAAAATCCCTACAAAAAGCGAAAATTCCCTACTTTTGGCATCACTGGTTGGAACAACTGCATTATTGTAAAAACACTCAAAATCGTATCATACTGAGATAGAACTAAAATACTGTTAAACTTTTAAAGGAACGAATGTAAAAGAATAATTCTTATAAAATTTGTTAGGCAGCAAATTGAGTTCTTTTTGACTTATCATCGCCTAGCCCAAACCACTATAGCTATAGAGCTGAAATTTGGTGTGTAGATTCCTCTTCCGATGTGTAATCCACTAAGAAGGGATTTTTGGAAATTCAAACGCGAAAAGGGGTAAAAAAGGGTAAAATTGGTATCTTTATATCTGGGAAACTACATTAGATAGACTAAAAATTCTAAAAGCATACGAATGCTGGTAAAAAATAAGCCGAGACGTATTTGGAACTTTTCCAATATGTGTACTTTTAGGGGTAAAAAGGGGGTAAAAACTGAATGTTGGTACCTTTTTTGCACTCGACATATCTTCAAAATTATTTAACGTAGCAGAAAGCTTTTTGGTGCTTTCCTTTCTTCTGGAAGAAATCTTGAATGGGTTTGACACTTTCTGAAAATTTGCACTTAAAAGGGGTAAAAGTTTACCCGTTTTTGGTACCTTTATGTTAATGATAATGTACACATATACATACATGTAAAAATAATTTACTATGTTTTCTTACCGGTAAAATTGGTATCCTTATATCTCGGAAACTACATTAGATAGACTAAAAATTCAAAAACCATGGGAATGCTGCTAAAAAATAATCCTTCTTAGAAAAAGGTACTTTTTGGAAAAAGTACTTTTTAAAAAAAGTGCTTTGTGGAAAAAATACTTTTTAGAAAAAGGTACTTTTTACCATAAGTACTTTTTGGGAGAAGCACTTTTCATAAAAAGGTACTTTTTGCGAAAAACACTTTTTAGAAAAAATACTTTTTGGAAAAAGGTACTTTTTAGAAAAAGGTACTTTTTAGAAAAAGGTACTTTTTAGAAAAAGGTACTTTTTGGGAAAAGCACTTTTTAGAAAAAGGCGCTTTGTGGGAAAATACAATTTAGAAACAGCTACTTTTTGGGAGAAGTACTTTTTAGAATAAGCTACTTTTTGGGAAAAGTACTTTTTAGAAAAAGGTACTTTTTAGAAAGTTACTTTTTGGAAAAAGAACTTTTTAGAAAAATTCGCTTTGTGGGAATAATATTTTTTTGAAAAAGGTACTTTTTGGGACAAGTACTTTTTAGAAAACGGTACTTTTTAGAAAAAGGTACTTTTTAGAAAAGTACTTTTAAGAAAATTATACTTTTAAGAAAAAGGTACTTTGTGGGAAAAATACTTTTTAACACAAGTAAGAGTTCTATATTCGGCTGTGCCGAATCTTATATACCCTTTACCAACGTACGTACATATATATATAGTATACAGACACATACATACATATTTGTTTTGTGAAAAAATTTATAATTTTTTTCTCTAAAGCAATTAAAGTAAGTGACCTTTCAGTATTTTTCGATTAAAAAATTTGATTCAATTATTTTATTTTCGATATTAGCAATAGTTATTTTACTCTACATTCTGTGGTTAAGATATATTTTACATTCACTCTTATTTCAGTCGACATCGACGTCACGTCAATACATTACCAAAAAATTTGGGGCTTGTTTACTCGCCCTCGAGATATTCAAAAACCGTGCTGCTATTTAATAACTCTAAAATATTCTTAGTATTGCACCTCCATACCAAGTAAACTAACTTGTTTTATATTTTCCCGCATTTAATAATCATTGATGTTGCAAAACTGCTTAGTGTCTTGATTTAAAGTTCCCATTGCAAGTGGTATACATCGTGGTATTATGTAAACGTTTTATTCCTATAGGTTTTTTTGAAATTTGTTCAGCAAAAAGGAAAGGTATCAGGAAAATGAAACTGAACATGTCCTTTATTTTATCTTTAGCGCCAAATTTTATTTTGATCTCTATTTACTAAAAATTAATAGTTATTGTGCTGAGAGCACAATAAGCACAAACCTTCGTTTATACTTCAATTAGATATCCATAAAAATTAAACATGTATAAAAATCTTGAGTAATGATTTTCCTAAAACATGACATATGTTTAAATGTAAAAAAATATTTTTGGTTATTTTTTTTTTACCGAAACTTTTTTCAATCTCCAACCCTGGATCCATATTTCTGAGTTTCTTAGTACTAATTTATTTCTTTATAAAATATAGAATATATTTAATTACCAAAGAAATAATTAGTTTTATATACCAGAAAAAGTTTAAGTTTTCCAGCTCTGGAGCCATGTCTCTTATTTTTCTAATTTCTATGCCAAACTATTTCATTCTAAGTCATAAAGTATATAAAACTTGTAAACAAAAAGAAAAAACTAACTTGACCTAGTTACTGTTGTACAAAAACAATAAATTTACCAACAGTGGAATCAACCTTTTAGACTTTTCTGATTTAAAAAATTAATAAAGTGTGTTAAGTGAACAAAGAAATATCAAAAAAGTTCAAAGTTTCCATCTTTGGAGCTGTAATTTTCATTTTTCAAATTTTATACGCCAAACTTTTCTTTCAGCAGCATAAAATATATTTAATTTATAAAGTAAAAGAAAAAATTTTTTAGACCTATTTAATTTTACATAACACAAAAAGTGTAAGTTTTCCAACCCTGGAGTCATAATTTTGGATTTTTCTGATTATTGATACCAATCAAGTTCTTTAAAAATACATAAAATATGTTAAGTTGACAAGGCAAAAAGGAAATATGAAAAAACTTAGTTTCATTTAATTCCTTTAATATTAAAAAATTCAGTAAAGTGCGACTTTGACTCGCGCACGAAGGGTTCCGTACATTCGGCTTTGAGCATTTTTTAATGTGGCTTATTTGCTTTTTCGAAGTTTTTTTCAGTTTAAACGATTTATTTAGTTTTGTCGCTTGTTTCTCGATGTGGAGATTTGATTCTGTTTTTTTTTATTTTGGCGATTTTTTTTCTGTTTTTGAAGGTTTTTTTTTAATTTGGCGATTTTTTTCTTGTTTTTGGGGCTATTTTTCATTTTGGAGATTTATATCATTTTGGCGATTTTTTTCATTTTGGCGATTTTTTGCCTTAGGGTTTTTTTTATTTTGACGATTTTTTTATTTTGGCAATTTTGTCATTTCATTTTGGCGATTTTTTTCTGTTTTTGGGATTTGTTTACATTTTGGAGATTTTTTTAATTTTGCCAATTTTTTTCATTTGGGCGATTTCTTCCTGTTTTTGGGTTTTTTTATTTAAACGATTTTTTTTTTAATTTTTGGCGATTATTTTAATTTTGGCGATTTTTTCTGTTGGGGTTTTTTTTTTATTTTGGCGGTTTTGTTTTCATTTTGGCGATATTTTGTTGATGGTTTTTTTTCATTTTGGTGATTTTTTTTATTTTCGCAATTTTTTCCTTTTCTTTTTTTGGGTTTTTTCATTTTGGTTGTTCTTTCTCTGTTTTTGAAGTTGCTTTCGTGTTGGCGATTTTTTTTAATTTTGGCGATTTTTTCCTGTTTTGGGGTTTTTTTTCATTTTGGCGTTTTTTTCTTTTTTTTGGGTTTTTTCGTTTTGGCGATTTTTTTCGTTATGGCGATTTTTTTCATTTTGGCGTTTTTTTCATTTTGGCGATTTTCTTTCATTTTGGCGATTTTTTCATTTTTAGCAATTTTTCGGGTTTTTCACGATTTATTTTAGTCTTAGACATTTTTTTTAATTTAATGCTTTTTTTCATTTTGGCGATTTTTTTTTGTTTTTGGCGATTTTTTCGGTTTGGCGATTTTTATAATATTTTGATTTTTTAGTTTTACCGTTTTTGAAAATTTCAAGAGTTTAGCTATTACGGTTTCCAAGATACAGCAAGTTGTCAAAATTGCTTATTCAAAATTCCATTAACTGATGGAACACCTTTTAATTTAAATTTTTTGAAATTTTAGTGTTAATTTTTGTAGTCTGTATACAAATACACTAACTTTACAAATTTCTAGTGTATATACATAGAATTTAGATTTATATACACTAGATTTATATCATTTTGGCGATTTTTTTCATTTTGGCGATTTTTTGCCTTAGGGTTTTTTTTATTTTGACGATTTTTTTATTTTGGCAATTTTGTCATTTCATTTTGGCGATTTTTTTCTGTTTTTGGGATTTGTTTACATTTTGGAGATTTTTTTAATTTTGCCAATTTTTTTCTATTTTGGCGATTTCTTCCTGTTTTTGGGTTTTTTTATTTAAACGATTTTTTTTCATTTGTGGCAATTTTTTTTATTTTGGCGATTTTTTTTATTTTGGCGATTTTTGCATTTTGGAGGTTTTTTCTGTTGTTGGGGTTTTTTTCATTTTGGCGATTTTTTTTCATTTTTGCGATTTTTTGTTGGTTTTTTTTCATTTTGGTGATTTTTATTATATTTATTTATGTACGAATTATTATTTATGTAAATATGTATGCATATTGAGTGACTGTGTTTTAATGAATTTTTTATGACGTTTAGATAATTTTTCTTTGAATCTTAATATAATTATTTACATCTAGAATACGGACGATTATGTCGTATATATATATATATATATAGTTATCTATCTATATCTAGTTAAAATTTTGTTTTGTTAAAAAAATTTGTTGTAGGTAAATTTCTAAAATATTTTCGTTAGGAAATGTTTATTTTGTTGTTACCAGGTGTAAGGCTGTTAAATTTTAAATTTTCTCAACAGTCGCATTGTTTCCTCCTCTATTCTTGGGGCGTATAAGATATCGTTCGCGGTAGGAGTTCCTTGCATACCTATCATATTTCATATACCTAGTAACCAGTGTATTTTTTCTTCCATAGTGAATTATTTACATTCCCAACCTTTTGAATCTTTAGCTCTTTTTTGGCTTTTATTATGTCTTGGCTTCTTATCTAAGTTGATGATTTCGGGCTTCTGGTTATGCCAGGCACCTTCCTTTAGTAATCGCTTCCAGCGTTCTTCTGCTTCTTCTACTTCCTCAAGAAGTTCCTCCCAAGGTTGTTCCATTAATGAAAGGATTTAAATAAAAAATTATATAGTATATAGATAATCCCTGTTAAGCAATAGTGCTGTCTATTCCTTGTAAATGAAAGGGCAGGATCACCATGTAATGTATTTACAATAAAATACACAAGCGTTTGTTCAGTGATCAAAGTATATTGATATTTTATTTAACAATTTCTTCAGCTTATATACCAACAATGAGAAGTTCGTGTTTTCGTATTTTTACTTATTCTAATATACATATGTGCATTCATACATTTGGATTACATTCCCTACAAGAAAGCTACTAGTCAATTGACTAGTGATTTGACTAGTAGCGACGACCACAACTTCGGTCACCGTCTCCAGTTAGTTTATTAGGGGCTTGGTGAAAAAAATTACCAAAACATTTGTGTACGTGTGATTTTTTCTCTCTCTCTAACTCATTAATTTCACTTAATTAAAACACATATGTATATCTGAACTGCTTACTCTGATACTTTTTTGCCAGTCACAGATTATATAAGCATTGGTAAACTATGACTAGTAAATGGTTACAAAGCAACTGGTCACCTGTTACTAGTAAATTTTTACATAGAAACTGGTAAAATGTAACTTTTAAATAAATAAACATAATTTTTATATTATTTTAATTGTTTTTTATTATAAGAAAATAAAGAAATAAGTAATATACATATATAAAAACAGTCCAAAATAACGTAGATGGCACCAATCTAGTCTTCTTTACGCTTTTTGTTAAGCTCGTACACACATTGCTTTTTGTAAATATTTAAACTAAAAAACAAAATACACAAATGTATAAATTAAATTAAACTTTTCAATTTCTTTTATGCAGTATTCTTGTTACTTAACTTTCTTAACACTTGTATAAATTTTAACTTCACAGACCGAACGAATTGAAAATATACAATTAAATGCGTTGTTTTAAAACTTTTGGGTTATATACATTAGATGTTTCACTCTAACATACATGTTAGAGAAGAACAACTATAATTGGTAAATGGTCATCGCTACCAGTCAAATGACCAGTCAATTGACTGGCACTCTTAAATTCACTATAAAATTATTGCAAATGTATTAGTGAAAAAATGTCGTTTGTGTTAGTTTCGGTCATTCATTTCTTGTAGGGTTGTATTAAATATACATTGTATCAGGTATGTGTTTTCATACATTTGAAGTTCAGTGCCATTTCGTTTTAGTCATAAAATGTGTTTTTTTACTTTTGCAGTAAAATGGACTAAATGAGTAGTTACTGCGAAAATTTTAAAATTTACTCTCAAAAAAAGTTGTCGCCCAAAAAAAGTACGCGAACGCAAAAATAGTAAAAATTAGTAAGATTAAAGAAACAGCTGACTCTAACTTCACATAGTTTATTTTTAATTCACTATTTTAAATTGCGCCCCTAAGCAAAAAAAAATTTTGAAATTTATTTAAAACCTGTGTCTTTAATAAAATTTTGTAGTTACCTTATTAACTGTAAAATTATTATTATCAGGCAAAACATTAAAAAGTTACGACACATTTACTGGATATATCCGAATTTGAATTTTCGGATGTTTTCACTTAAAAATCAGTGAATTTTTATCCGATCAGCACACTATAAATTTGGGGTGATGAAAGCAAAACATATATTGTCAGTAGTATAATATTGTATATTAAAATTTGAAATTTATTTGCTGGTGGTTCAGCGATGTCTACATGCATTTCATTGTTGCTGTAACAAATCGTCAGTAGACTTCAACCACACATTTTGAACAGTCACAAACCTCTTATCTTATGTACAGACTTTCAAAAATATTTGAGAATTCACAAATAATAATATTTTTGAAAATCACAAAAGAGAAATAAGCATAGTAGGCTTAGAAACTTATACAAAACCCAGCAAATAATTTATATTCGATATGAATCTATTCTATTTTTCTACACCTTTATACAATTAGAAATCCTTTGGATAACAATAAAAGTAATTATAAGGCAAAATGAAAAATAAAATCTAAATGTAAATTTAAGAAATTTATTATTCGATATATTGTCATAAGTTTATTTTAATTTGAAATTTATTTGCTGGTGGTTCAGCGATGTCTATAAGTATTTCATTGTTGCTGTAACAAATCGTCAGTAGACTTCAACCACACATTTTGAACAGTCACAAACCTCTTATCTTATATACAGACTTTCAAAAACTATTTGAGAATTCACAAATAATAATATTTTTGAAAATCACAAAAGAAAAATAATCATAGTAGGCTTAGAAACTTATACAAAACCCAGCAAATAATTTATATTCGATATGAATCTATTCTATTTTTCTACACCTTTATACAATTAGAAATCCTTTGGATAACAATAAAAGTAATTATAAGGCAAAATGAAAAATAAAATCTAAATTTAAATTTATGAAATTTATTATTCGACATATTGTCATAAGATTATGGTGTAAATATTAATTATACAAATTCTTAAGCCTAGATCACGCTATCAGCACAATTTACCGATTTTCTTCGGGTCATAATTAATAAGCTAAATTTGTATTATTACTCAATTAATTGAAATATAAGGACATAATTGCACCACACTACATTGCTAATAAAGTCATATAGGCTTATTCTGGAATTGATTGAAAATTAAGGCCACTTGCTGGATTGAAATGCATTTTTTTACTTTCTTACATGGCTCTTTTTTATGAAAGTTTTCCCCGTGTTTATCTTAAACACAAACTATTTTATAGTTTAGTCGTGAATATGAGCTAATACGGCCTAAGTATCTTTATGTGATAAGTATAAACTATTTTATTTATTTCTTTTAAGTATTTTAAAAAAATTTCCATGCAAAAAAGATCAGTTTGTGGAGCATTGGTGACTCAATTTTACACGATGCATAACTTACACAACACAAGACCATTTCTTTTTATTTTGTGACTGTCTGTCAAAAAAAACTCAATATACCTATACAAACATTAAAACATTATTATTGCGATTTGTCATATTTAGCTATATACATATGTGTGGATATTGCGATTGATTTTCAGATTGTTAGAATTCATAATGTAGGGTTTCTGAAGCAAAATTTAAGCTTTGTGAAAAATTTCAGCTCTTAAATAAAAATCCTCCAAATATTTTTGCATTTTGCTCAAAATAAAAAATCTGTCCTTTTTTCCCTACGCTTAAAATTATACAAGAAAATCCCTACAAAAAGCGAAAATTCCCTACTTTTGGCATCACTGGTTGGAACAACTGCATTATTGTAAAAACACTCAAAATCGTATCATACTGAGATAGAACTAAAATACTGTTAAACTTTTAAAGGAACGAATGTAAAAGAATAATTCTTATAAAATTTGTTAGGCAGCAAATTGAGTTCTTTTTGACTTATCATCGCCTAGCCCAAACCACTATAGCTATAGAGCTGAAATTTGGTGTGTAGATTCCTCTTCCGATGTGTAAATCCACTAAGAAGGGATTTTTGGAAATTCAAACGCGAAAAGGGGTAAAAAAGGGTAAAATTGGTATCTTTATATCTGGGAAACTACATTAGATAGACTAAAAATTCTAAAAGCATACGAATGCTGGTAAAAAATAAGCCGAGACGTATTTGGAACTTTTCCAATATGTGTACTTTTAGGGGTAAAAAGGGAGTAAAAACTGAATGTTGGTACCTTTTTTTGCACTCGACATATCTTCAAAATTATTTAACGTAGCAGAAAGCTTTTTGGTGCTTTCCTTTCTTCTGGAAGAAATCTTGAATGCGTTTGACACTTTCTGAAAATTTGCACTTAAAAGGGGTAAAAGTTTACCCGTTTTTGGTACCTTTATGTTAATGATAATATACACATATACATACATGTAAAAATAATTTACTATGTTTTCTTACCGGTAAAATTGGTATCCTTATATCTCGGAAACTACATTAGATAGACTAAAAATTCAAAAACCATGGGAATGCTGCTAAAAAATAATCCTTCTTAGAAAAAGGTACTTTTTGGAAAAAGTACTTTTTAAAAAAAGTGCTTTGTGGAAAAAATACTTTTTAGAAAAAGGTACTTTTTACCATAAGTACTTTTTGGGAGAAGCACTCTTCATAAAAAGGTACTTTTTGCGACAAAACACTTTTTAGAAAAAGTACTTTTAAGAAAGAGGCGCTTTGTGGGAAAAATACTATTTAGAAAAAGGTACTTTTTGGGAAAAGTACTTTTTAGAAATAGGTACTTTTTGGAAAGTATTTTTTAGAAAAAGGTACTTTTTGGGAAAAGTACTTTTTAGAAAAAATACTTTTTGGAAAAAGGTACTTTTTAGAAAAAGGTACTTTTTAGAAAAAGGTACTTTTTAGAAAAAGGTACTTTTTGGGAAAAGCACTTTTTAGAAAAAGGCGCTTTGTGGGAAAAATACATTTTAGAAACAGCTACTTTTTGGGAGAAGTACTTTTTAGAATAAGCTACTTTTTGGGAAAAGTACTTTTTAGAAAAAGGTACTTTTTAGAAAGTTACTTTTTGGAAAAAGAACTTTTTAAAAAAAGGCGCTTTGTGGGAATAATATTTTTTTGAAAAAGGTACTTTTTGGGACAAGTACTTTTTAGAAAACGGTACTTTTTAGAAAAAGATACTTTTTAGAAAAGTACTTTTAAGAAAATTATACTTTTAAGAAAAAGGTACTTTGTGGGAAAAATACTTTTTAACACAAGTAAGAGTTCTATATTCGGCTGTGCCGAATCTTATATACCCTTTACCAACGTACGTACATATATATATAGTATACAGAGACATACATACATATTTGTTTTGTGAAAAAATTTATAATTTTTTTCTCTAAAGCAATTAAAGTAAGTGACCTTTCAGTATTTTTCGATTAAAAAATTTGATTCAATTATTTTATTTTCGATATTAGCAATAGTTATTTTACTCTACATTCTGTGGTTAAGATATATTTTACATTCACTCTTATTTCAGTCGACATCGACGTCACGTCAATACATTACCAAAAAATTTGGGGCTTGTTTACTCGCCCTCGAGATATTCATAAACCGTGCTGCTATTTAATAACTCTAAAATATTCTTAGTATTGCACCTCCATACCAAGTAAACTAACTTGTTTTATATTTTCCCGCATTTAATAATCATTGATGTTGCAAAACTACTTAGTGTCTTGATTTAAAGTTCCCATTGCAAGTGGTATACATCGTGGTATTATGTAAACGTTTTATTCCTATAGGTTTTTTTGAAATTTGTTCAGGTATCAGGAAAATGAAACTGAACATGTCCTTTATTTTATCTTTAGCGCCAAATTTTATTTTGATCTCTATTTACTAAACATTAATAGTTATTGTGCTGAGAGCACAATAAGCACAAACCTTCGTTTATACTTCAATTAGATATCCATAAAAATTAAACATGTATAAAAATCTTGAGTAATGATTTTCCTAAAACATGACATATGTTTAAATGTAAAAAAATATTTTTGGTTATTTTTTTTTTACCGAAACTTTTTTCAATCTCCAACCCTGGATCCATATTTCTGAGTTTCTTAGTACTAATTTATTTCTTTATAAAATATAGAATATATTTAATTACCAAAGAAATAATTAGTTTTATATACCAGAAAAAGTTTAAGTTTTCCAGCTCTGGAGCCATGTCTCTTATTTTTCTAATTTCTATGCCAAACTATTTCATTCTAAGTCATAAAGTATATAAAACTTGTAAACAAAAAGAAAAAACTAACTTGACCTAGTTACTTTTGTACAAAAACAATAAATTTACCAACAGTGGAATCAACCTTTTAGACTTTTCTGATTTAAAAAATTAATAAAGTGTGTTCAGTGAACAAAGAAATATCAAAAAAGTTCAAAGTTTCCATCCTTGGAGCTGTAATTTTCATTTTTCAAATTTTATACGCCAAACTTTTCTTTCAGCAGCATAAAATATATTTAATTTATAAAGTAAAAGAAAAAATTTTTTAGACCTATTTAATTTTACATAACACAAAAAGTGTAAGTTTTCCAACCCTGGAGTCATAATTTTAGATTTTTCTGATTATTGATACCAATCAAGTTCTTTAAAAATACATAAAATATGTTAAGTTGACAAGGCAAAAACGAAATATGAAAAAACTTAGTTTCATTTAATTCCTTTAATATTAAAAAATTCAGTAAAGTGCGACTTTGACTCGCGCACGAAGGGTTCCGTACATTCGGCTTTGAGCATTTTTTAATGTGGCTTATTTGCTTTTTCGAAGTTTTTTTCAGTTTAAACGATTTATTTAGTTTTGTCGCTTGTTTCTCGATGTGGAGATTTGATTCTGTTTTTTTTTATTTTGGCGATTTTTTTTCTGTTTTTGAAGGTTTTTTTTTAATTTGGCGATTTTTTTCTTGTTTTTGGGGCTGTTTTTCATTTTGGAGATTTATATCATTTTGGCGATTTTTTTCATTTTGGCGATTTTTTGCCTTAGGGTTTTTTTTATTTTGACGATTTTTTTATTTTGGCAATTTTGTCATTTCATTTTGGCGATTTTTTTCTGTTTTTGGGATTTGTTTACATTTTGGAGATTTTTTTAATTTTGCCAATTTTTTTCATTTGGGCGATTTCTTCCTGTTTTTGGGTTTTTTTATTTAAACGATTTTTTTTTAATTTTTGGCGATTATTTTAATTTTGGCGATTTTTTCATTTTGGAGATTTTTTCTGTTGGGGGTTTTTTTTTATTTTGGCGGTTTTGTTTTCATTTTGGCGATATTTTGTTGATGGTTTTTTTTCATTTTGGTGATTTTTTTTATTTTCGCAATTTTTTCCTTTTCTTTTTTTGGTTTTTTTCATTTTGGTTGTTCTTTCTCTGTTTTTGAAGTTGCTTTCGTGTTGGCGATTTTTTTTAATTTTGGCGATTTTTTCCTGTTTTGGGGTTTTTTTTTCATTTTGGCGTTTTTTTCTTTTTTTTTGGGTTTTTTCGTTTTGGCGATTTTTTTCGTTATGGCGATTTTTTTCATTTTGGCGTTTTTTTCATTTTGGCGATTTTCTTTCATTTTGGCGATTTTTTCATTTTTAGCAATTTTTCGGGTTTTTCACGATTTATTTTAGTCTTAGACATTTTTTTAATTTAATGCTTTTTTTCATTTTGGCGATTTTTTTTTGTTTTTGGCGATTTTTTCGGTTTGGCGATTTTTATAATATTTTGATTTTTTAGTTTTACCGTTTTTGAAAATTTCAAGAGTTTAGCTATTACGGTTTCCAAGATACAGCAAGTTGTCAAAATTGCTTATTCAAAATTCCATTAACTGATGGAACACCTTTTAATTTAAATTTTTTGAAATTTTAGTGTTAATTTTTGTAGTCTGTATACAAATACACTAACTTTACAAATTTCTAGTGTATATACATAGAATTGTATGTATATTACATGAGATTTTAACATTTTTCGTTGCTCGTTTTGGAACACCCTTTGATTTCTTATTCTCATGTATTTGTTGTTGTAGCGGCCAAAGGTCTACACAGTGTGTCCAAATTTCAGGTCTCTAGCTTTTACCGTTCTCGAGAAAATACCCTGCATAATTTTAGACATAGTTAATTTTACATAACACAAAAAGTTAAAGTTTTCCAACCCTGGAAAGGTCCTTTTAATTTTTTTTATATTTTTTTTAATTAAAATACCAATTTTAGTCGTACTGAAGTGTAAAATAAGATTATTTATTATAAATAAATAAAAATTTGTTTTCGGTAGTTACTTTTATATGGCATAATAAAGTTTAGGTTTTCCAGCTCTGCAATCGTCTGCTCGATTTTGCTGAATTTCAATATCAATCTAAGTTGGACCATTTCTGACACACCAGTCCAAGAACGAAGTCTCTAGCTTTTCTGGGAGCTTCGGAAAACCGATTTCACGTACATTTTATGGGTCGCATATGAATATTATGGAAATTACACACGGATTGACAAATCTATATATACCCTTTTCCATTTTTGGTAAAGGGTATAAAAACATAAAATTTTATTGAAACTTAATAATGGAAGATGCAAAAGTCATCACTTTAGTAATTGCGACTCTTCTGGTGAGAAATAACTGATTCATTTCTACAGAGAAAGTAAGTTTTCAAATTTTGAAGCAGAACGGTACAGCACAGAACAGCAGCTGAAAGTAAAGACTAATGAAACTTTAAAGCTGTATTTCTTAAGGTAGACGATCACAGCATTATTTGCGATTTTGTATTTTGCAGGCCCCTTCTCGAAACAATCTTTTCAAATTAATGTTTACGATCTTAAAAAATACCTCCATCCCCTTGTGTCACTCGATGGCGAACATGGGTTTAAGCTACAATATATTATTGCGACAATTTTAAGGAAGGAAAAATCAGACAAGTTGAAAAAAGTCTTAGATCGAAATACCGGATCACATGCATTAATTAAAATAAGAAATAATATATTTTTTAATGAAAGTGAAGAATATATTGAAAACCTCTCTCCATCTGAAGTTTGCTCCAATTATATCTTGCAATGTCGAACGAGTGTTTTCCATTTATTCAACCGTTCTACCCGATAATAGATCATTTATTTTTGACAACTTGAAGAAACATGTTATTGTACTGTGCAAGCAAAATTTAATAAAATAAATTTTTCTTAAATAACATTTAATTTTTTTTGCCAGTTTTGCCATTTTGTGCCATTTTCATGCCAATTATTATACTTTTTCGTGCCACTTTGCCAGCCATTTTGAACCATTTTTCGTGCCACAAAAAACTTGCCCTGCTAATGATAAAAAAAGTCATGGCCAAAAATTAAAAAAAATTTCAAGGTAAATAACTTGGAAACTGTATGAGGTAAAATGGTGCTCTAAGCATGTGTTATTTTTGTTTCGTAACGTTGATTGTATCGGTGATAAAATTATTAAGATCAGTCGGTATTTACGAAAGTTACAAGCTCCGAAAGAATTTCGACACCCGCAGTTTATCTTTGACGCTCTTTGGTGCTGCCCTATCTCCAAATATAGTTTTCAAAAGTTTAACTTCTTTCCAAAACAGTTTCACAACAGGGTGTCTCCAAATATAGTTTTCAAAAGCTTAACTTCTTCTTTCCAAACAGTTAATTTCATCGAAATCGGTTCACTAGTTCAAAAGTTGCGGACTTCCTACAACTTTTTTTATTTCACGCCACTGTGCGTTCTAATGGCAAAACGGAATGTTGAGGCTTTAATAAGTCTAATGTTGCTTAATTTTACGTAAAAGAAATAATTCTGCAGGAGTTTTAAAATTATATCTTGGAGTTGAGCGATACGTTTGAAGGAATATTCGTAGTATTTCGTGACTATTTCCCTCATCCTTAAGTTTTTGTAAAGCATGTTTAAGCGTTCTTACAAATCTTTCTGATTGACAATTCGATTGCGGATGGTAAGATGCAGCCGTACTGTGATTGATTCCACGCAATTTGATAAATTGTTTAAACTGTTGACTGATAAATTACGTATCAATGTCTGAGATTATTATCACAGTCTCAATATCTGGAAAACATTTCTGAAAGTTTTGATATAACTGTTGAAGTCGTGATGTTTGATACTTGATATATTTCTGGCCACTTTGGGTAGGCGTCTATTATTATGAAATAATTTTGCGAATTGCTTGGTACTGCTATATCAATACGAGAAATTAAACGCTCCATTGGTTTTGCTGCCAACGTCCAAGACTGTTAGGTTAGGTTATGCTAGGAAGGGTGATGCTATATCACACCTCCACTCGGAGACCCAATTGGGTTCATTGTGATTCCCTTCTGTTGACCAAGTAATGTTTACCCCCACATTTATTGCCAGAATTGACCCTATTACCCTTCACTCAGCCATCGAATTCCCATGATGAAGCCCTTGATGTCATCTAGCTTACACTTCCCGATGTCAGTAATGATTTCATGGAAACTTCTGCTCAGCCATCTAAGACTATAACGTTGCAGCTTTGGGCAGTGATAGAAAATATGTTCAATAGTTTCTGTTTCTTCTTCATCCCCGCACATCCTACAAAAAATCTGGAGTGCCAGTTTCCCAAATGCTGGTTCTTGCTCTGACTGAGCAGTGACCTTTCAACCAACGCGCCTATCAATATTTGCATCGCCTTCCTATTCATGTCTAGTAGCAGTTTGAATCTTCCTGAGTCAAGTTTTGGCTACATACCCCTCGAGACTCTACAATCCTCCCTACTCCGCCATAAACTATTGGTCCTGCTTTCTACCCAATTACTGAGTTCCCTATAGTAATAACCTATCAGTAATTTCACCGATCTGTCTGTCATTCCCTCATCTAATGCCGACCCTATTTTTGCCAGCTTATCGGCAATTTCATTTCCCTCAACACTGTTGTGGACAGGAACCCAACATAGTCTTACACTATCTTTATCCATAAGCAAGTTGAGGGCTTTCCTGCAGTCACAAACAAGTTTCGATTTGACAATGTGTCCCTTCAAAGCTTTTAGCGTTGCCTGGCTGTCGACGTAGAAGGTTACCTTCTCACCTTCAGCTACATTCCCTGCCACCAGTTCTGTAGCCCTGAGGATCGCCAAGATCTCAGCCTGGAAAACACTGCCTTCATTCGGCAGTCTGAAAGAACTACGAATGTTCGTTCCCAAGATATAGACACCAGTCCCTGTGCCTTCCCCCATTTTTGATCCGTATTCTCTTCACGATTTTGCGTGTCATCCTTGTGCAGGCCAAGACTGTAATGTATGCTTCGTTGGTGCTGTTGCTGCAACTGCACATTTATGACAGCTTTCATACGCTCTTTTCCAGGATGGCTACAGTGCAACTGTTTTGTTATCATATTTCTTAGGCAATTTGGTATAATGATGCTATCATTACACTTTAAAAAATCTTTCATTTTACATAAACTTTCTCGTCTGGAATAGAATTTGTAGTACTTGTATACTGACTTTTGAAATTGTACATCATTAAATGAGTGCCTATCTTTAAAGTCTGTTTGCTGTGTATACGCGAATACCTTTTTTGCTACCAAAAATTGACCATAAACCTCTGATTTGTGCACAAAACGCTCGCCCATGTACTGGACCTAATGCCTCATTCTCAATTTGAGAGTGATATCTTTCTACAGGAGTAGGAGTACTCAATTACCTTTTCGGATTTGCTAGGAAAAATATGACATACAAAAGCTCCAATCTCTTTTCCAAAAGCATCTGATGCTACTTTTATTAGTAAATCTGGGTTGTAGTGAGTTAAAAGAAGATATGAATTTAGAATATCTTTTAATACTGACACTGCTGACATTCTGTTGACCACTCATACTTGGTGTCATCTTGAAGAAGTCTTAAATTAGACAAATGTTTAACATATTTCCCGTAATAATTTATACATCCTAGAAACTATCTAAGTTTAGATATATTTGATGGATGTGGTAGATTTAAAATTGCTTGTATTTTGGTTTTATCAGGACGCAAACCAGATGATGACTTAACGTTCCAAGGTACTCGTATATTAACTCGCTTAAAAAAAATTGCATTTCTCAAACTTAATATGAAAACTATACTCACGGACTCCTTGAAGAACTTTTTTTACGTTTTCTGTGCGTTTTTCTACCGTTTTGCCACAAATAAGTGTAGCTTACTGTGTCATCGATACCAATTAACATACGCCTAGGTTCTACATTCGTAAAATGAAATGAAAGTGAAATTTTCTCTTGGTTTGTGTTCTCAATTTCGTAAAAGTGATTTGAAAAGTAAAATTTCATTTTCAGTTTGTTTCAAACGAATTGAAGTGTTCTGCAATCCAATTTCACTACAAAAAAAGTAATTTGAAACCGGCAGCAAACAACATTGTGAAATAAAATACTTTTTAGTAAAAATAAAATTTTTGTAATAAATAGTTGCAAAAATACGAAAATGCATACAAATAAATAACACTTTTATATAAAATCTTTTTTTAACGATTTTATTTGTTTTTTAAAGGGGTAAGCACAAAAACCTTGAACAAGAGGAGACTTTGCTAAAATATATGGATAAAAATCCGGAATTAGTAAAGGGTTCTGTAAGTGATTTCTCCAATGCGTTTAGAAATGTTTAGCGAGCTTGCGATTTTTTCACGAACATGCGATTTTTTCGCGTTTTTCCCGGGTTAATTTATTTTTAACAGCTTTGGCGATTTCTAATGAATTTCAAGGCTTGTTTCCGATTTTGCAAGTTCTCGCGAATTTTGGAATTGTTCGCGAAGCGAGTTTTTGCAAGAATACTGCTTCTTAACAGTTTTCGCGAATTTAAAACAGTATTAAACATTGCCATTATTCTTGATAACATGATAACAAGTTTTTGCGAATTTTCGCAATTTTTTTTCGAATTCTTAGCATTTAAGGAATGCTTTAGCGGTTTTTAGTAAAAATTATCACTTGTTTATTGTTTTGCAATTTTTCGCAAAATTTCTGTTATTTTTGCGAAAAAATTTAATTTTGGCCAAGTTTTTTTTTTGCTTTCTTTATTTATTTTTATTTAGGGACTTAAAATTTTAATTTGTTGCAAGCTTTGACGAATTAATTATTAATGATTTACGTTAGTTTGTTTCCCAATATTGCGATTTCTTATCATTTTCGCGATGTGTGGTATATTCGAGTTTTAATCAAATTCAAGACTTGAAATAAATTTTTGCATTTATTTCTGTTGCAAGTACATAATCATAATTTTTTGGTGTATATGCAATTGATTTTTTGCATAATTAGCTAAAAGCTCTGTAATAGCGTAGACAGACGACAGCGTTAATTTGCATTAAAAGCTAACTAATGTGAATTAAAAATTTACCCTGACAGACGACAGTATTTGCATTAAGTAAATCGTCGGTTAGTTATTGGTTTGCGGTACAGGATATTCAAAATACATAATTATTGCAGCAAACCAATAACCAACCGATGATTTGTTTTATCCAAAACAAACCCCATTAACTGAATGTACTCGTAGCCAAGTCGCACACCTTTTCAAGCAGTCCGTATCTAATTCACTCATCAACCAGTATTTGATTGATTGTTGACGGTGTTGCCATATTGAAATAGGTAAATTCAGTATTAATTCACTTTCATTAGTGCATTTACTTCAAATCAAATGCGCATTGGCATGGGGATAATTCACAAGTTAATTTGAATTAAGGCAGTTAATGCAAATTAACGCTGCCGTCTGTCTATGCTATAAGTGATTTCTTTAATGCATTTAGACATTTTTTGTGAGCTTGCGATTTTAGTGATTTTTCGAATTTTCGCGATTTTAGTTGAATTTTTAGCATTCCTTATAGTTGTACAGATTTTTAATAAAAATTATGGCTTATGTAAAATTTTGCAATTTTTCGCGAAATTATATTATATTTGCGAAAGATAGTTTTTGAAAAGTTTTTGACTTTCTTTATTTTTTTTATTATATGGCTTACCAAAAATACACAAGGAACATATCCCACTTAGACCTATATCATCATCTGTGAATTTGCCAAAATACGTAGGAAATATACTAAAAAATATTATAGCACCGACATATATCACATAAAAAACTCGTTGGAACTTAAACAAAAATTACAAAACTTAACAATAAATGAAGGCGAAATCATGGTTTCTTTCGACGTGGTATCATTATTTACCAACATACCGATTCACTTAGCAATTAAGAACATATTGGACAAATGGCAGCAGCTAAAGGTACACACTGTGATAGAGAAAAAATTATTTCTCAAAATTTTACAATTCTGCTTAAACGAAAACAACTATTTTAGTTTTGACAATAAATTCTACCATCAAACATATGGTATGCCTATGGGAAATCCTTTATCCCCCACCATAGCAGATATTGTACTTGACACACTGTTGGACGATGCAATCAAGGAACTGGAATCAATGGGTATTAGAATTAAATTTTTGACGAAATATGTGGATGACATTTTTGCTGTGATAAAAAAATCGGACGAAGTAATTATACTAAAAACACTCAACGCGTACCACAATAAAATACAGTTTACTGTAGAAAATGAGCAAAACAGTGCAATACCTTACCTGGACATATATATAATTAATGATAATGGCAAAATTATTACAAATTGGTACAAAAAACCTACTTCTTCAGGAAGAATAATAAATTTTCATTCAACTCAGCCATTACAAATGAAACTGAATACGGCTACTAATTTTATTAAAAAAGTTCTACACCTAAGCGACAAAAAATATAAAAGACATAACATACACGCAATATGGAAAATACTGGGTAAAAATAACTATCCATCCTACATAATAAATAATTTGATAAATAAAATTCTGAAAAACGAAAATAAAAATTCCACAAAAAAAAGGGGGACGGAGAAACCAAAAAATGTTACAGTGTACCCTACATACCAAAACTCACAGAAACAAAAACTTTAAATAACATAATTGAAGACAAAACAATAACAATTGCACATAGATCGAACAAAACCTTAAGAAGCTTGTTCACAAACAACAAAACAAAAATTGACAAATTAAAAACAAACAATGTTGTTTACGAAGTAAAATGTAATGGAAACGATAGAGAAAGCTGTGATTTAGTTTATATATGCACAACAAGAAGAATGCTAGGGACGAGAATTAATGAGCACAAGGCAGACATAAGAAAAGGAAAGGAAGCAACAGCTTTATCACTACATGTTAAAGAGTGCAATCATGTAGCGGACTTAGAAAATATAAAAATATTGGACAAAGAAAAGAAAGAGAACAAACGTTACACTCTTGAAAGTTTGCAGATACAACAAAAAATACAAAGGACAATGAACACAAAGGAGGATAAAGATAATACCAAACTACAATATTCTGCCGCAATAGTCTGATTTAGTTGAAGTTCTGTGATATTAGCGTTAAGATTGACGAATAAATTTGTGTTGTATTGTGTTTACTTATTTATTTATTTTTTATTTATACAAATTCTGTGTCGTGAAGTCCAGTTTTTCTATTTTTAATTAATAAGTTGATAGTGACAATATGTAAAACAAATATTTGTAAGTCAAAAATTAATTGCTTTTTAATTGTAGAATTCAAAATCTGATTGAACTATTTTTTTGCTAGATCTTATGAATAAAAACTACCCCTGAAGAAGTTTGAAAAAAACAAACGAAACGTTGGGTACTTAAAAATAAAATAAATATATTTGTTTTATTTACAATTGGAATTGACCATTACTAGCCCGAAGGTAACCCCTGTTACAAAAAGTTTATTTTTTTTTATTTAGAGACTTAAATTTTAATTTTTTTGCAAGCTTTGGCGAATTTTCAGAATGTTTTGAGCTTTCTCCCGATTTAATGACTCACCTTACAGTTTTAGCGAGTTTAATAAATTTTTAATTCAGGGCTTGTTTCCAATATTGGGAATTTCCAACACTTTCGCGATATGTAGTGTGATTTATTCAACTTTTAATCTAGTTCAAGACTTGATATAGATTTTTGCATTTATTTTTATTACAAGTGGTTTTTGCAAGTGATTTTTGGCGCAATGAATATTTGCATAATTTGGCTACAAAAATATCGATAGTAACACAGATATGTAGGTCGTCAAATTTAATTGTGTTTCAAAAGACGAATTTACGCAACGAATTCTTGAAGGCAAGTTCATCGAACTATGCGAAGTTCGCCGGTCGTCGCAATTGTGTTTAAAGCATAATATGGTATTTTTCCATGTTGTTTGAAATATTTATTTGAAATAAACTGGGAATGAAATTGTCATGAAAAAAAGTTTCATTACTTTTCTAGAACACAGTGATATTACTTTTGCGGAATTAAAAACGTTTTCATTTTCACTTTGTAGTGGAATGTAGAACCTAGGCGATAGTGTCCATTAATTGTTGAAGTGAGCCTGGAGCACTTTTAACACCTGGGGCTAGACGATTGAATGTATGCAAGCCTTTGTGAGTGTTGATATTAAGAAGTTTTGCTGATTCTGGTGAAACTTCAGTTTGCAAATAAGCATCTAACAAGTCAATATGCGTAAATAAGCAGGTTTTCCCAATTTTGTTATACAAATCTTCAGGTCAATGAAGTGGATACGTATGTATATGGTTCTAGACTATTGTTAAGAGCTGATCAATAGTCTCCACAAATGCGAATTGTACCATTAGGTTTCTTTACGGCAACAATGGGTGCTGCCCACTCTGATTAATCAACTGGTGTGATTATACCTAATGATTCTAATCGTTGTAACTCCTTTTCTATCAAAGAAAGCACATCATATGCAACTGGCCTCTTTGCACTAAATCTGGTTTCGAATTGGACTTTAGATGAAGTTCCACTTGAGTTTTTGTAAATTTGGATGGAAAACTCTAGAAAATGTCTGAGCACTAGGTTTTAATATTATTTAATATAGAACCGTCGACTTTATTTTGTTTTATTTGAGAACAAACACTGATCAGCTGTTCAAGTGTTTATGAAACAAGTGAAAAACTTCAATCTAATCTGAACCAAAATTTAGAGAATATAAATTTTTATAACTAGTAAATTGCAAAGTTTTACATCACCTTGTAGCCGAACTTGACCTGAAAATTCGGTAATAATCTTGCTTTTGTCTTTTGACGCGCTTGTAACAAAACCCATTTTGCACCATAATGCTTTGCCTATAATTGGCACATCTGATGCTGTATCGGTTTTCATTTTGACATCGAAATTTGTTTCTGTTGAAGAATTCCGTATGTTGACTATAACAAATTTTCTTCTTGGTGCATACGAAATCTGGTTGATTGGAACAACATTGGAGCTTGCCTTTGAATGTTTTCTTTTTCTTGTTCTTCCTCTTCTTTTCCTGGGTGAATTTTTCTGTGGATTTTAGATGTTTACAGTAACCTTCTTTATGTCTTATATTTTGACAGTGTGCACACATGTGTTTTGCGTAGTAGCAATATTTGGAATAGTGCATTGCACAACAGTTCCAACAGGGTGTTTTAGGCTCTGACTTACCATTTTGGACGGCATATTGCTTTGTGTTAGACTGTATTGCGTTTATAGATGAACTCGGCTTAACTTCTACTATAGCTGTGTCATGTCTTATGGCGTTTTCTTTTTTGGAAAAGGTGTAACATTTTTTAACTTTTTGTTAAAAAAATACAATTTAGCGTTCGTTTAAAGAAAAAACTTAAGCTCGCAAAGCATGGTTCAATAGTTTCTAATAAAATGTATATATCAGAAAATCATTTTATTTTGAATTTTCATTGAAAAGTGTATTAAGTGTAACATATTTTTCCAGAAAAGAAAATGCCATTAAGTTAATTAACCGCTGAGCACTGGAAATTAGTTTGTTAATGTTTTCGTTGGAATCATCTGCTAGACAAGCATCTCATGCGAACTTCTGAATCTGTATGAGACTGTAAACCACAAACAAATACTTAGCATTTAAATTGATCAGAGCTCAATTCAGATAACTTAAAGTTTTCACAAATTTTGTTGACACGAGCTCTATAAGAAATTAAATCTTCTTGTGACGTCTTAGAAGTTTGAAGACAATTGTATCGAATACTAAACATAAAGGCTTGTATTCTATACATAACCTTCAGAATTTTTACTGAATTCACGAACGATATATGCCTTGGATTTCTAAGAAGAATATATGCTGAGTACTGTCCATAGGCTATTGTATCGAGTTTTCTCATAAGGAGTCTCACACGAGAAGCATCATCCAAATCTTTCCCTTGTACGAAAAACATATCTTCTTGGTAGCATACCAATTGCTAAATGTTGCAGAATTTTCTTCGCCATAGCAAAACTCTGTAATATTATTTTCCTATTTCTCCAAAACAGAATCTTGATTGGTGTTCGATGCATTACATTGCGTAAGACTTGCAAGAATTATGCTTTGCATCTCTAGTAAATCTTTAGCCATATCCTCGTCGCCAATTTGTTAAGGTTTTTAAATTAAAACACAAAATATGTTTTTCAAAATATTTACAGCATTACTCGTATTTATAAAAATTATTCAGGCATTATAAAGGCTTAATAGGAAAATTTGTTTTAAACACCCTTTATAAAGCCTCAATAATTTTTATAAACAAGGCTGTTAAAAATTAAGTTCAATATAATTGAAGTTTCAAGACAAGAATGAATAAATAAAAATGAAAATTTTATGACATGAATGAAAATAATTCAATGCTAATTTGATTACACATAATTATTATTCATGAAGTTGATTTATTTGCAAGTGTCTCCAACAGTTAAAAAAAATTTGCCAATTCAACCGAATTCAACATAAGAATGTTGTCAATCGTCTGTATTTTTTGCATTTATTTCTTCATTAATCTGTTATTTTTTAATAAAATTGGGTGCCCATGCTTCCACGTTATCGATTCTTATGAAACTTAAGATATGAAAGTGGCGATATCTTTCATTTATAAAAGTGCGTGGGACCACTAATATTTGCAAAAATGGGATTGAGTACACTCTTAAAAATTAAATTTTTTTAAATTGAAACGACTTCAAAGATAAGCATTAAGAAATTAAAAATAATTTAAATTGAAACGCATAAACATGCAAATGTAGAGCTAGCTAATATGATTGGCTTCGACCGAGAATAGCACTATAGGTAACGCACAGAAAATTATTTTGTTCTAAATTTAAATTATTTTTAAATTTTAGTGATTATTTTTGAAGTGGATTACTTTGTTTATTAATTTTTTTTACAAACATATACATAAGTATATTAACATTTTAATTTATCTTATTTCCTACTTCAATGGAAACTCATATTGTAATCTATAAATTTTTAGGTAAATTTAGTATCTGCTTTTTCTAGTATCAACTTTTCGAAACACATAAAGGAAAAAACTTTGCTTTCTAGAAGGCAAAAAAGTATAATTACACACCATTCGTAAGTAATTACAATTTGACTGAATCACCCATTCTTTTTATTTGAGAAGTTCAAAAAGTATAGGGCACCCCTTACGGAGAAGTGTAGGTCTAAAATAACAAGTATGTATTATTTCTTGTCTAAAAAGTAACAAAATTATAAACCTGTTTATAAATTATAAAGTGTGTTTTTTTTAGAGAGTCGCGACTTTGAGTTGGCATCACTGCTTTATTTGAGCACCCATTTAACAGCTGATAGTTGCTTTTTGTTAACTTTGCTTTGAAATGTGGTAATGAATTGACTTCCACCAGAGCAACAAGTGGAAATTGTTGCAATTTTAAAAAAATTTCCAATGAAGCTCATTTATGCTTAAGTGGGTGCGTAAGTAATCAGAATTGTCACATTTGTGCGATTAATGGGATGGATGAGTCATTGGCCCATATGTCTTCAAAAACTACGATGGTCAGAACGATAAATAACATGATTCGAAATAGAATCTTGCTGATATGAGGCTCTTGCTGATATGAGGAGCCACATACCACACAGCGGGCGCTACAATTAATTTAGTCAAAAAAATGTTTAACGAAAAAATAATTCCACGAATAGCCCAATTAATTGGCCACCAAGATCGTGTGATTTAATCTCATTGGATTATTTTCTTTGGGGTTATGTTACGTCGATAAACTACAAGCAATTGAACACCTGGAAATTAACTGCCTGTTCCAGGATTTCACTCATGTTGGTTCGCACGCATTTTAAACGACAAACAGCTGTTTTGCGTTCCACTAAAAGCCTTTAGGACGACAAGTCGAAAGAAAATAAGTTCGAACGATAACGTAAGCATTTCAATACAAATTTGCGCCCCAATAAATTTTTTTTCAGTCATTTGTACTAACTCTAATGTCAAAAGCAGGCACTTGTATTTTAGTTGGCGACTGAGACAAAATAAAACAAATTATTTTTATTTACAAAACTAAAATATTTTGCTTTGCCAATGAGTAATATTATACTGGCTTCTCTGGCAATGGATTTGTTAAGTAACGCGTCGTTGGCGGTCTCCCCACGTCTGGGCTTGTAAGCAAGCCGTTTTGCGGCCCTTGGCTGGTATTTGTGATAATCTTCTCTAGGTATGTATGTGTGCTCGACAACAGCTTCGATGAGTAAAGATTTTCTTTCCTACCACCACTTCCGCTAGTTATAATGAAAGTTGGTTAGAAGCTATCGGTGTTATGTATAAGAAAAAACGGCCAAGCAGTTAGCATAAATCACATTGGGATTTAATAGTGGATGAAAACTACATAATGCGCCGATTTTTAATACCAAATTGTGTGGAGGAACTCGTTTGCACCTTGTTCAATGTCGTCACTTATGCTGATTTCATACCAGTTTTTTCTTATACATAAGGCCGTATTTATTCATCTAAGCAGTTGTTCTAAATACACAGAGGTGAAAATCCTTAGTCCTCGTCCATACAGTGAAACATTTGCTGAAAAACTTTTGAGTTTGCCGATGAACGGGGAAAGAGGAATGGAAAAGTGGACATTGTTTCATTTACATGAAGTTCTTGTTGAGTACGTCATTCTCGTCTCAATCTCATGAGAAATATATGAGAAAATGTATTAAGCTGCAAAACAAAAACTTCACAGTGTAGACACGAATGCAGTTTTAAAAGAGAAATCAAAAATGTTTCGCAGCAAATGTTTCACTGTATGGACGAGGACTTAAGCCATCCGGCTATACAGAAAACTTACTGAGCAGAGCCGGTATTTGGTAATAATATACCGAATACATAAATACAATAAGAATATATGTATATGGATTTACATATGTCCATACCTAGAGGAGAGAGTTCTTAAGATCGGACGAAGGAGCCGTTGCGCATACGTGTGTAATTACATATATATGTATGTATGCACAGAAGAGAAAATTATTGCACCCGTCCAAAAGCCGGCTAGGTAGAACACTTTTCTGGGTCTGTTGGTATTTTTGAAAGACCTAAAGATAATGACAATCACCCAAATGACAATGAATAATGACCTAAATAAATGGGCTGTTGGTCATTTTTCGATTTGGTTGATTCTTCACAAAATTTTGCATGACTTTTGTTTTTTTTTAGTCTTTATTTATCATAAAGAAAAACCAATCAGTAATTATGTGTAATTTTTATACTTAACAAAATTTTTTTTGTTAAGTGTCATTGTTTTAATTTATTTTTGGGTGCCACTTGTTGCAGGTTAAAATTAGAATAGAGTTTCATTTTTTAAAGCACAATTTACACATTTAAACGATTTTTCATTCCCATTTGACGATGAATATATGAAATTGTTGATGTGACAACATGGATTTTGACAACGGATATACGGCTTACGTTAAAAACGTAAAACCAGGCGAACGATAAGTCGAATGTTATTGGGGCGCTGATTCGAACGAAAGTGAGTGACTACTTATCTTTCGCCTAAGTTTTCTTTCGACATTCTGGAACTGGCTGTAAGATTCACAGAGTTATCGGCGAAATACGGCCGCAAATGCAGCGAAAAGTTGTTGGGAGTTGGTGTTCCAGATTGCGCCTTCTGCGCGCCAGCCGTGGCGGCCACATGCCAGAAATCATAGTTAAACATTAATTTCATAAAATTTTCTTTCAAGTAAAGCCTGTTTCATTGATATTAAAAACATATTTCCTTGTTGTACTATGATTTAAACTTGTGTCACTCTATAAAAACACCCTTTACGTTTTTTCGGATTGTTAAAAATTATCAGCCAGTTCCAGAATGTCGAAAGAAAACTTAGGCGAAAGATAAGCAGTCACTCACTTTCGTTCGAATCAGCGCCCTAATAACATTCGACTTGTCGTTCGCCTGGTTTTACGTTTCTAACGTAAGCCGTATACCCGTTGTCAAATATCCATGTTGCCACATCAACAATTTCACATATTCATCGTCAAATGAGAATAAAAAATCGTTCAAATGTGTAAATTGTGCTTTAAAAAATTAAACTATGTTCTAATTTTAACCTGCAACAAGTGGCACCCAAAAATAAATTAAACTAATGAAACTTGACAAAACAAATTTTGTTAAGTATAAAACAAGGCAAATTCATTTCCAGGTAATATCAGGATTACAAAAACAATGAAAAAATACAACAATGAAAAAACAACATGGGTCTTAGTTCATCCAAAGCTTCAAAAATATAATTTGTTTAACACAATAATAATAAAATTGATTCACATAAATTTGAAAATATTTCTCCACGGCAGCTACCACTAACAAAATTTGCAATGTTTAGCACTTCTCACAATTTTTTAATAGTTTTTTTCATATTTTTAAATTTGTTTTCACAGAATTTATTTTAATAAAATATTTTTCATACTGAAATTTTTTAACATTTTCTTTTAATTTCTCTTTCGTAAAAAATTTTTGAAGTTTCTGATGAACTTTAATTTGAAAAAAAAATAGCTCAGCTGCATTTCCGCTACTACCTTGTGAATGTGCCTTGGTATAAAAATTACACATAATTACTCATTGCTATTTATTTATGATAAATAAAGACCCAAAAAAACAAATCATGCAAAATTTTGTGAAAAATTTTGTGGAAAAATTACAGCAGCCCATTTATTTAGGTCATTATTATTGTCATTTGGGTGATTGTCATTATTTTTAGGTGTTTCAAAAATACCAACAGACCCAGAAAAGTGTTCTACCTAGCCGGCCTTTGGACGGGTGCAATAATTTTCTCTTCTGTGCATACATACATACATAGATACATATGTGACCTGCTCCATGAAAATTGACCGAAAAGAAGTTATTGAGAAAAACGCGTTTAAAAAAAGTGCATCGTTTTTCCGTGCTTTACGCATGATTATGCAACTCTTCCTTCAACCTGATCATCTGGCGATGTATTTCGACTCTCTGGTACTTTGTACGATGTTCACTATGCAGTGTTGCCTCTATGAAAATTATTTTTGTAATTTTGTACCTTTGATATCGAACTTTTTTTAAATTTCTATTTATATCACATTTTTAAATGTTTTCATTAATTATGTTCATCTTTACAGGTGATTTGTAAAAAAACTAAAAGACATAGAAACTTCCTATAAGAATCACTCAAAAAGTAATAAAAAAATTTTTCGGCGCAGAGGCCCTTTTCGTGGAGCAGGTCACATATGTAAGTACACATGAATGCGCAACGGCGACTTCGTAGAGTAGAATTATATTTTTTATTTAACTGGCCTTCGTCCGATCTTCAGAACTCTCTCCTCTAGGTATGGACATATGTAAATACATATATTCTTATTGTATTTATGTATTCGGTATATTATTACCAAATACCGGCTCCGCTCAGTAAGTTTTCTGTATAGCCGGATGGCTTAAGTCCTCGTACATACAGTGAAACATTTGCTGCGAAACATTATTGATTTCTCTTTTAAAACTGCAATCGTGTCCACACTGTGAAGTTTTTGTTTTGCAGCTTAATACAATTTCTCATGAGAATGAGACGAGATTGACGTACTCAACAAGAACTTCATGTACATGAAACAATGTACACTTTTCCATTCCTCTTTCCCCGTTCATCGACAAACTCAAAAGTTTTGCAGCAAATGTTTCACTGTATGGACGAGGACTAAGGATTTTCACCTCTGTGTATTTAGAACAACTGCTTAGATGAATAAATACGGCCTTATGTATAAGAAAAAACTGGTATAATGTTAACGTAAGTGACGACATTGAACTAAGCGGTGCTACCGAGTTCCTCCACACAATTTGGCATTAAAAATCGGCGCATAATGTAGTTCTCACCCACTTTTAAATCCCAATGTGATTTATGCTAACTGCTGGGCCGTTATTTCTTATACATAACACCGATAGCTTCTAACCAACTTTCATTATAACTAGCGGAAGTGGTGGTAGGAAAGAAAATCTTTACTCATCGAAGCTGTTGTCGAACACATATACATACCTTGAGAAGAGTATCACAAAGACCAGCCAAAGGACGCAAAACGGATTACTTACAAGCCCAGACATGGGGAGACCTCCAACGACGCGTTTCTCAACAAATCCATTGTATTATATTACTCATTGGCAAAGCAAAATATTTAAGTTTTGTAAATAAAAATAATTTGTTTTATTTTGTCTCAGTCGACAACTAAAATACAAGTGCCTGCTTTTGACATTAGAGTTCGTACAAATGACTGAAAAAAATTTCTTGGGGCGCAAATTTGTATTGAAATGCTTACGTTATCGTTTGGACTCATTTTCTTTCGACTTGTCGTCCTAAAGGCTTTTAGTGGAACGAAAAACAGCTGTTTGTCGTTTAAAATGCGTGGGAACGAATATGAGTGACATCCTGGAACAGGCAGTAAATTATTGAAAAGGCAAATACGAATCTTCGTTGTTGTCGAAGCTCATTTTCATGATCAATAAATTTTTATCTGTATACATTTGATTATCAACTAGGAAATACTAAATTACTCGTAAGTACTTTCATATAATGATAGTAGTATTATACGAATAAAATAGTTAGATAAATAAGTACCACTCAGTACTTTGTAAGCCATTAAAACACTACTACCCATTACAAAATCTCAAAAAATGTTTGTTGGGTATTTTTAAGTGTCAACAGAACAGCCTCAGTTATTTCAATTTTGACAAATCTACAGTCAGAGACTAAAGTTTAAATACACATTATTAAGCTGTAGTTTCAAGAGAACTAAAGCAAGATCATCTTAGAAGACAATTCGCAAGTTTCGGTGGATAGGTTAGACCTTCGATTAAATTATATCCTCCAAACTAGATAACGATCCGAGGCGCACTGTACTTTTGGTGATATATTGGCGGCTTTATTATGCTCCACGACAACTTTATAGTCCTCCCTGAACCTCAAACGTTACTCCCATAGAGCATGCTATGAAGGTAAACAAGGTTGGTTGAGAAAAGAAGAAATTACTGGCAAAGAAACCCTAAAAGTGCTCATAAGAGCTTATGGCCAGAAATAACACCTCCTGGAACTTCAAATTTGATAATGTCAATGTCAAATTATTCACAAACTCTCATAGAGAGTCCCGATGGATTAACAAAGCACTAAAATATATATTTTTTTATTTTTCTTACGAAATTCAATTTCATTTTAAAGTATCTCAACATGTATTTAAACTTTTGTCCACCCAATTTTATTGAATTTTTATAAAATTACCGTTATGTTTGGACATAGTTAATTTCTTTTTAACTGAGAGATATTTATATATAATTGAACTGTAGTGAATTTTAATCAGAAATAATTTTTAATCAGACTTAAGTTCAGTAATTTCAATTCGTATTGAATAAAATATTTGTATTAATTAATTTTAGAAAGAAATAAATTAGTATTAAGAAACAGAAAAATCAAAAATATGGTTCCAGGGTTGGAAATTGGAAAAAAAGTTTCGGTAAAAAATAACCAATAATAATTTTTTTTCAGTTAAACATACTTCATGTTTTCGGAAGATCATTACTCATGATTTTTTATACATGTTAAATTTTTTATGGATATCTAATTTAAGTATAAACGAAGGTTTGTTGCTTATTGTGCTCTCAGCACAGTTATTTTTCAAATCGATGGAATTTCCTTGACAGCTGTAACGAGTTCGTATTAATTTTTATTAAATGGAGATAAAAATAAAATGTATCGCTAAAGAACAGCCAGTTCTGCTGAACAAAATTCAAAAAAATTCTGTAGGAATAAACCGTTTACATAATACCACGATGTGTACCATTTGCAATGGGAAGTTTAAATTAAGACACAGTTTTGCAACATCAATGATTATTAAATACGGGAAAATATAAAACAAGTTAGTTTACTTGGTATGGAAGTGCAATAGTAAGACTATTTTAGAGTTATTAAATAGCAGCACGGTTTTTGATTATCTCGAGAGCGAGTAAACAGGCCCCAATTTTTTGGTATTGTATTGGCCTGACGTCGATGTTGACTAGAATAAGAGCGAATGTAAAATATTTCTTAACCATAGAGTGTAGAATAAAATATTCAACTATTGCTTATATCGAAAATAAAATAATTGCATCAAATTCTTTAATCGAAAAATGCTAAGAGGTCACTTACTAAAAATTGCACTAAAGCAAAAAATTATAAATTTTTTCATAAAACACATAGGTATATCTTAATATATAAAAAATCCGTGTTACTGTGTATGTTTCGAATAAACTCAAAAACGAGTCAATTGATATTCATGAAAATTGGCATATATATGTAATTTGGTCCAACTTAGATGATAGGATAGTTATTATTTAAATTAATGGTCAGGGGGTGGAGGGGCGTGGCAAAATGTTTGTACCGTATACGAAGCTAGACCGCTGGACCGATCCTTCTGAAACTTTGTCAGCATGTTACTCAAACTCCAGCATAAATAATAGGAAATTTTTTTTCGTCCACGCCTACTTTAACGCCCATTTTTTAATGATATAAAAATCTAAATGTTTCCGAATAAACTCAAAAACGAGTCAACTGATATTCATGAAAATTGCAATATATATGTAATTTGGTCCAACTTAGATGATAGGATAGTTATTATTTAAATTAATGGCCTGGGGGCGGAAGGGCGTGGCAAAATACGAAGCTAGACTGCTTTTTGCACCGTAACTCAAGAACTACTGCACCGATTTCGACCAAACTTTATATACATGCTCTATGGAGCGTGAGGAGTGTTTCTGTGTAGTTTGAAGTTCCTCCGACAGATGGCGCCATATTTAGTTTTTTTTTTGTGATTTTGCACCATAACTCAAGAACTACTGCACCGATTTAGACCAAACTTTATATACATGCTCTATGGGGCGTGAGGAGCGTTTCTGTGTAGTTTGAAGATCGTCCGGCAGATGGCGCAATATTTAGTTTATTCGTGGGCAAAATCCAATTTTCATATTGCACCACCAATGCCATATACAACACTAATGTTTGCTTAGGGCCAGCAACGCGGACCGGGGTCAGCTAGTATACTATATGTATGTGTCTGAATACTACATATACGTACATACGTACTTTGGTGAAAGATTCGGCATAGCCGAATATACCACTCTTACTTGTTTTTGTTGTAGTTGTCTCAAACTTTAATGTGCAGCGACCGCAGTGAGCAGGGTTGGAACCTATTGGGAATTGTTTACCGGAGTATGAGCTAGTTGGGACCTCACTGGGTCAAACGCCTGTAACAACTTCTTTGAACTGCATTACCAGATGTACATTACATCTTTTTATACCCTTTACCAACAATGGAAAAGGGTATATATAGGTTTGTCATTCCGTGTGTAATTTCCATAATATTCATATGCGACCCATAAAAAGTATATATTCTGGGTCCTTATGAATAGGGAAGACGATTAAGCGATGTCCGTCTGTCCGTCCGTCTTGTGTACGTGAAATCGGTTTTCCGAAGCTCCCAGAAAAGCTAGAGACTTCGTTCTTGGACTAATGTATCAGAAATGGTCCAACTTAGATTGGTATTGAAATTCAGCAAAATCGAGCAGACAATTGCAGAGCTGGAAAACCTAAATTTTATTATGCCATATAAAAGTAACTACCGAAAACAAATTTTTATTTATTTTTAATAAATAATCTTATTTTACACTTCAGTACGACTAAAATTGGTATTTTAAATTAAAAAAATATAAAAAAAAATTAAAAAGACGTTTCCAGGGTTGGAAAACTTTAACTTTTTGTGTTATGTAAAATTAACTATGTCTAAAACTATGCAGGGTATTTTCTAGAGAACCGTAAGAGCTAGAGACCTGAACTTTGGACACAGTGTGTAGACCTTTGGCCGCTACAACAACAAATACATGAGAATAAGAAATCAAAGGGTGTTCCAAAACGAGCAACGAAAAATGTTAAAATCTCATGTAATATACATACATACAATTGTATGTATATACACTAGAAGTTTGTAAAGTTAGTGTATTTGTATACAGACTACAAAAATTAACACTAAAATTTCAAACAATTTAAATTAAAGGGTGTTTTCCATCAGTTAATGCAATTTTGACTAAGCAATTTTGACAACTTGCTGTATCTTGGAAACCGTAAGAGCTAAACTCGTGAAATTTTCAAAAACGGTAAAACTAAAAAATCATAATATTATAAAAATCGCCAAACCGAAAAAAATCACCAAAAACAAAAAAAATCGCCAAAATCAAAAAAGCACCAAATTAAAAAAAAAGTTTAAGACTAAAATAAATCGCGAAAAACCCGAAAAATTTCTAAAAATGAAAAAAAATCGCCAAAACGAAAAAAAATCGCAAAATGAAAAAAAAATCGCCAAAATGAAAAAAATCGCCAAAACGAAAAAACCCAAAAAAAAGAAAAAAAAAACGCCAAAATGAAAAAAACCCCAAAACAGGAAAAAATCACCAAAAACAAAAAAAAAATCGCCAAAACAAGAAAAAGCACCAAATTAAAAAAAATGTCTAAGACTAAAATAAATCGCGAAAATCCGGAAAAATTGCTAAAATGAAAAAATGCCAAAATGAAAAAAAATCGCCAATATGAAAAAAACGCCAAAATGAAAAAAAACAGGAAAAAATCGCCAAAATGAAAAAAAATTGCCAAAATTAAAAAAAATCGCCAAAATGAAAACAACTTCAAAAACAGAGAAAGAACAACCAAAATGAAAAAAACAAAAAAAAAAGAAAAAATTGCGAAAATAAAAAAGTCACCAAAATGAAAAAAAACCATCAAAAAAAATCGCCAAAATGAAAAAAAATCGCCAAAATGAAAAAAACCCCAACAACAGAAAACATCTCCAAAATGAAAAAATCTCCAAAATGAAAAAACCTCCAAAATGAAAAAATCGCCAATATTAAAAAAATTGCCTAAAATGAAAAAAAAATCGTTTAAATAAAAAAACCCAAAAACAGGAAGAAATCGCCCAAATCAAAAAAAAAATTGGCAAAATTTAAAAAATCTCTAAAATGTAAAAAAAAATCCCAAAAACAGAAAAAAATCGCCAAAATGAAATGACAAAATTGCCAAAATAAAAAAATCGTCAAAATGAAAAAAAACCCTAAGGCGAAAAATCGCCAAAATTAAAAAAAATCGCCAAAATGATATAAATCTCCAAAATGAAAAACAACCCCAAAAACAGGAAAAAAAATCGCCAAATTAAAAAAAAACCTTCAAAAACAGAAAAAAAATCGCCAAAATAAAAAAAAAACAGAAACAAATCTCCACATCGAGAAACAAGCGACAAAACTAAATAAATCGTTTAAACTGAAATAAACTTCGAAAAAGCAAATAAGCCACATTAAAAAATGCTCAAAACCGAATGCACGGAACCCTTCGTGCGCGAGTCAAAGTCGCACTTTACTGAATTTTTTAATATTAAAGGAATTAAATGAAACTAAGTTTTTTCATATTTCGTTTTTCGTCAACTTAACATATTTTATGTATTTTTTAAAGAACTTGATTGGTATCAATAATCAGAAAAATCCAAAATTATGACTCCAGGGTTGGAAACTTACACTTTTTGTGTTATGTAAAATTAAATAGGTCTAAAAAATTTTTTCTTTTACTTTATAAATTAAATATATTTTATGCTGCTGAAAGAAAAGTTTGGCGTATAAAATTTGAAAAATGAAAATTACAGCTCCAAAGATGGAAACTTTGAACTTTTTTGATATTTCTTTGTTCACTTAACACACTTTATTAATTTTTTAAATCAGAAAAGTCTAAAAGGTTGATTCCACTGTTGGTAAATTTATAGTTTTTTTACAAAAGTAACTAGGTCAAGTTAGTTTTTTCTTTTTGTTTACAAGTTTTATATACTTTATGACTTAGAATGAAATAGTTTGGCATAGAAATTAGAAAAATAAGAGACATGGCTCCAGAGCTGGAAAACTTAAACTTTTTCTGGTATATAAAACTAATTATTTCTTTGGTAATTAAATATATTCTATATTTTATAAAGAAATAAATTAGTACTAAGAAACTCAGAAATATGGATCCAGGGTTGGAGATTGAAAAAAGTTTCGGTAAAAAAAAAATAACCAAAAATATTTTTTTACATTTAAACATATGTCATGTTTTAGGAAAATCATTACTCAAGATTTTTATACATGTTTAATTTTTATGGATATCTAATTGAAGTATAAACGAAGGTTTGTGCTTATTGTGCTCTCAGCACAATAACTATTAATGTTTAGTAAATAGAGATCAAAATAAAATTTGGCGCTAAAGATAAAATAAAGGACATGTTCAGTTTCATTTTCCTGATACCTGAACAAATTTCAAAAAAACCTATAGGAATAAAACGTTTACATAATACCACGATGTATACCACTTGCAATGGGAACTTTAAATCAAGACACTAAGCAGTTTTGCAACATCAATGATTATTAAATGCGGGAAAATATAAAACAAGTTAGTTTACTTGGTATGGAGGTGCAATACTAAGAATATTTTAGAGTTATTAAATAGCAGCACGGTTTATGAATATCTCGAGGGCGAGTAAACAAGCCCCAAATTTTTTGGTAATGTATTGACGTGACGTCGATGTCGACTGAAATAAGAGTGAATGTAAAATATATCTTAACCACAGAGTGTAGAGTAAAATAACTATTGCTAATATCGAAAATAAAATAATTGAATCAAATTTTTTAATCGAAAAATACTGAAAGGTCACTTACTTTAATTGCTTTAGAGAAAAAAATTATAAATTTTTTCACAAAACAAATATGTATGTATGTCTCTGTATACTATATATATATGTACGTACGTTGGTAAAGGGTATATAAGATTCGGCACAGCCGAATATAGAACTCTTACTTGTGTTAAAAAGTATTTTTCCCACAAAGTACCTTTTTCTTAAAAGTATAATTTTCTTAAAAGTACTTTTCTAAAAAGTATCTTTTTCTAAAAAGTACCGTTTTCTAAAAAGTACTTGTCCCAAAAAGTACCTTTTTCAAAAAAATATTATTCCCACAAAGCGCCTTTTTCTAAAAAGTTCTTTTTCCAAAAAGTAACTTTCTAAAAAGTACCTTTTTCTAAAAAGTACTTTTCCCAAAAAGTAGCTTATTCTAAAAAGTACTTCTCCCAAAAAGTAGCTGTTTCTAAAATGTATTTTTCCCACAAAGCGCCTTTTTCTAAAAAGTGCTTTTCCCAAAAAGTACCTTTTTCTAAAAAGTACCTTTTTCTAAAAAGTACCTTTTTCTAAAAAGTACCTTTTTCCAAAAAGTATTTTTTCTAAAAAGTACTTTTCCCAAAAAGTACCTTTTTCTAAAAAATACTTTCCAAAAAGTACCTATTTCTAAAAAGTACTTTTCCCAAAAAGTACCTTTTTCTAAATAGTATTTTTCCCACAAAGCGCCTCTTTCTTAAAAGTACTTTTTCTAAAAAGTGTTTTGTCGCAAAAAGTACCTTTTTATGAAAAGTGCTTCTCCCAAAAAGTACTTATGGTAAAAAGTACCTTTTTCTAAAAAGTATTTTTTCCACAAAGCACTTTTTTTAAAAAGTACTTTTTCCAAAAAGTACCTTTTTCTAAGAAGGATTATTTTTTAGCAGCATTCCCATGGTTTTTGAATTTTTAGTCTATCTAATGTAGTTTCCGAGATATAAGGATACCAATTTTACCGGTAAGAAAACATAGTAAATTATTTTTACATGTATGTATATGTGTATATTATCATTAACATAAAGGTACCAAAAACGGGTAAACTTTTACCCCTTTTAAGTGCAAATTTTCAGAAAGTGTCAAACCCATTCAAGATTTCTTCCAGAAGAAAGGAAAGCACCAAAAAGCTTTCTGCTACGTTAAATAATTTTGAAGATATGTCGAGTGCAAAAAAGGTACCAACATTCAGTTTTTACTCCCTTTTTACCCCTAAAAGTACACATATTGGAAAAGTTCCAAATACGTCTCGGCTTATTTTTTACCAGCATTCGTATGCTTTTAGAATTTTTAGTCTATCTAATGTAGTTTCCCAGATATAAAGATACCAATTTTACCCTTTTTTACCCCTTTTCGCGTTTGAATTTCCAAAAATCCCTTCTTAGTGGATTTACACATCGGAAGAGGAATCTACACACCAAATTTCAGCTCTATAGCTATAGTGGTTTGGGCTAGGCGATGATAAGTCAAAAAGAACTCAATTTGCTGCCTAACAAATTTTATAAGAATTATTCTTTTACATTCGTTCCTTTAAAAGTTTAACAGTATTTTAGTTCTATCTCAGTATGATACGATTTTGAGTGTTTTTACAATAATGCAGTTGTTCCAACCAGTGATGCCAAAAGTAGGGAATTTTCGCTTTTTGTAGGGATTTTCTTGTATAATTTTAAGCGTAGGGAAAAAAGGACAGATTTTTTATTTTGAGCAAAATGCAAAAATATTTGGAGGATTTTTATTTAAGAGCTGAAATTTTTCACAAAGCTTAAATTTTGCTTCAGAAACCCTACATTATGAATTCTAACAATCTGAAAATCAATCGCAATATCCACACATATGTATATAGCTAAATATGACAAATCGCAATAATAATGTTTTAATGTTTGTATAGGTATATTGAGTTTTTTTTGACAGACAGTCACAAAATAAAAGAAATGGTCTTGTGTTGTGTAAGTTATGCATCGTGTAAAATTGAGTCACCAATGCTCCACAAACTGATCTTTTTTGCATGGAAATTTTTTTAAAATACTTAAAAGAAATAAATAAAATAGTTTATACTTATCACATAAAGATACTTAGGCCGTATTAGCTCATATTCACGACTAAACTATAAAATAGTTTGTGTTTAAGATAAACACGGGGAAAACTTTCATAAAAAAGAGCCATGTAAGAAAGTAAAAAAATGCATTTCAATCCAGCAAGTGGCCTTAATTTTCAATCAATTCCAGAATAAGCATATATGACTTTATTAGCAATGTAGTGTGGTGCAATTATGTCCTTATATTTCAATTAATTGAGTAATAATACAAATTTAGCTTATTAATTATGACCCGAAGAAAATCGGTAAATTGTGCTGATAGCGTGATCTAGGCTTAAGAATTTGTATAATTAATATTTACACCATAATCTTATGACAATATGTCGAATAATAAATTTCATAAATTTAAATTTAGATTTTATTTTTCATTTTGCCTTATAATTACTTTTATTGTTATCCAAAGGATTTCTAATTGTATAAAGGTGTAGAAAAATAGAATAGATTCATATCGAATATAAATTATTTGCTGGGTTTTGTATAAGTTTCTAAGCCTACTATGATTATTTTTCTTTTGTGATTTTCAAAAATATTATTATTTGTGAATTCTCAAATAGTTTTTGAAAGTCTGTATATAAGATAAGAGGTTTGTGACTGTTCAAAATGTGTGGTTGAAGTCTACTGACGATTTGTTACAGCAACAATGAAATACTTATAGACATCGCTGAACCACCAGCAAATAAATTTCAAATTAAAATAAACTTATGACAATATATCGAATAATAAATTTCTTAAATTTACATTTAGATTTTATTTTTCATTTTGCCTTATAATTACTTTTATTGTTATCCAAAGGATTTCTAATTGTATAAAGGTGTAGAAAAATAGAATAGATTCATATCGAATATAAATTATTTGCTGGGTTTTGTATAAGTTTCTAAGCCTACTATGCTTATTTCTCTTTTGTGATTTTCAAAAATATTATTATTTGTGAATTCTCAAATATTTTTGAAAGTCTGTACATAAGATAAGAGGTTTGTGACTGTTCAAAATGTGTGGTTGAAGTCTACTGACGATTTGTTACAGCAACAATGAAATGCATGTAGACATCGCTGAACCACCAGCAAATAAATTTCAAATTTTAATATACAATATTATACTACTGACAATATATGTTTTGCTTTCATCACCCCAAATTTATAGTGTGCTGATCGGATAAAAATTCACTGATTTTTAAGTGAAAACATCCGAAAATTCTAATTCGGATATATCCAGTAAATGTGTCGTAACTTTTTAATGTTTTGCCTGATAATAATAATTTTACAGTTAATAAGGTAACTACAAAATTTTATTAAAGACACAGGTTTTAAATAAATTTCAAAATTTTTTTTTGCTTAGGGGCGCAATTTAAAATAGTGAATTAAAAATAAACTATGTGAAGTTAGAGTCAGCTGTTTCTTTAATCTTACTAATTTTTACTATTTTTGCGTTCGCGTACTTTTTTTGGGCGACAACTTTTTTTGAGAGTAAATTTTAAAATTTTCGCAGTAACTACTCATTTAGTGCATTTTACTGCAAAAGTAAAAAAACACATTTTATGACTAAAACGAAATGGCACTGAACTTCAAATGTATGAAAACACATACCTGATACAATGTATATTTAATACAACCCTACAAGAAATGAATGACCGAAACTAACACAAACGACATTTTTTCACTAATACATTTGCAATAATTTTATAGTGAATTTAAGAGTGCCAGTCAATTGACTGGTCATTTGACTGGTAGCGATGACCATTTACCAATTATAGTTGTTATTCTCTAACATGTATGTTAGAGTGAAACATCTAATGTATATAACCCAAAAGTTTTAAAACAACGCATTTAATTGTATATTTTCAATTCGTTCGGTCTGTGAAGTTAAAATTTATACAAGTGTTAAGAAAGTTAAGTAACAAGAATACTGCATAAAAGAAATTGAAAAGTTTAATTTAATTTATACATTTGTGTATTTTGTTTTTTAGTTTAAATATTTACAAAAAGCAATGTGTGTACGAGCTTAACAAAAAGCGTAAAGAAGACTAGATTGGTGCCATCTACGTTATTTTGGACTGTTTTTATATATGTATATTACTTATTTCTTTATTTTCTTATAATAAAAAACAATTAAAATAATATAAAAATTATGTTTATTTATTTAAAAGTTACATTTTACCAGTTTCTATGTAAAAATTTACTAGTAACAGGTGACCAGTTGCTTTGTAACCATTTACTAGTCATAGTTTACCAATGCTTATATAATCTGTGACTGGCAAAAAAGTATCAGAGTAAGCAGTTCAGATATACATATGTGTTTTAATTAAGTGAAATTAATGAGTTAGAGAGAGAGAAAAAATCACACGTACACAAATGTTTTGGTAATTTTTTTCACCAAGCCCCTAATAAACTAACTGGAGACGGTGACCGAAGTTGTGGTCGTCGCTACTAGTCAAATCACTAGTCAATTGACTAGTAGCTTTCTTGTAGGGAATGTAATCCAAATGTATGAATGCACATATGTATATTAGAATAAGTAAAAATACGAAAACACGAACTTCTCATTGTTGGTATATAAGCTGAAGAAATTGTTAAATAAAATATCAATATACTTTGATCACTGAACAAACGCTTGTGTATTTTATTGTAAATACATTACATGGTGATCCTGCCCTTTCATTTACAAGGAATAGACAGCACTATTGCTTAACAGGGATTATCTATATACTATATAATTTTTTATTTAAATCCTTTCATTAATGGAACAACCTTGGGAGGAACTTCTTGAGGAAGTAGAAGAAGCAGAAGAACGCTGGAAGCGATTACTAAAGGAAGGTGCCTGGCATAACCAGAAGCCCGAAATCATCAACTTAGATAAGAAGCCAAGACATAATAAAAGCCAAAAAAGAGCTAAAGATTCAAAAGGTTGGGAATGTAAATAATTCACTATGGAAGAAAAAATACACTGGTTACTAGGTATATGAAATATGATAGGTATGCAAGGAACTCCTACCGCGAACGATATCTTATACGCCCCAAGAATAGAGGAGGAAACAATGCGACTGTTGAGAAAATTTAAAATTTAACAGCCTTACACCTGGTAACAACAAAATAAACATTTCCTAACGAAAATTTTTTAGAAATTTACCTACAACAAATTTTTTTAACAAAACAAAATTTTAACTAGATATAGATAGATAACTATATATATATATATATATACGACATAATCGTCCGTATTCTAGATGTAAATAATTATATTAAGATTCAAAGAAAAATTATCTAAACGTCATAAAAAATTCATTAAAACACAGTCACTCAATATGCATACATATTTACATAAATAATAATTCGTACATAAATAAATATAATAAAAATCACCAAAATGAAAAAAAACCAACAAAAAATTGCAAAAATGAAAAAAAATCGCCAAAATGAAAAAAACCCCAACAACAGAAAAAACCTCCAAAATGCAAAAATCGCCAAAATAAAAAAAATCGCCAAAATAAAAAAAATTGCCACAAATGAAAAAAAATCGTTTAAATAAAAAAACCCAAAAACAGGAAGAAATCGCCAAAATAGAAAAAAATTGGCAAAATTAAAAAAATCTCCAAAATGTAAACAAATCCCAAAAACAGAAAAAAATCGCCAAAATGAAATGACAAAATTGCCAAAATAAAAAAATCGTCAAAATAAAAAAAACCCTAAGGCAAAAAATCGCCAAAATGAAAAAAATTGCCAAAATGATATAAATCTCCAAAATGAAAAACAGCCCCAAAAACAAGAACAAAATCGCCAAATTAAAAAAAAACCTTCAAAAACAGGAAAAAAATCGCCAAAATAAAAAAACAGAAACAAATCTCCACATCGAGAAACAAGCGACAAAACTAAATAAATCGTTTAAACTGAAAAAAACTTCGAAAAAGCAAATAAGCCACATTAAAAAATGCTCAAAACCGAATGTACGGAACCCTTCGTGCGCGAGTCAAAGTCGCACTTTACTGAATTTTTTAATATTAAAGGAATTAAATGAAACTAAGTTTTTTCATATATCGTTTTTGCCTTGTCAACTTAACATATTTTATGTATTTTTAAAGAACTTGATTGGTATCAATAATCAGAAAAATCCAAAATTATGACTCCAGGGTTGGAAAACTTACACTTTTTGTGTTATGTAAAATTAAATAGGTCTAAAAAATTTTTTCTTTTACTTTATAAATTAAATATATTTTATGCTGCTGAAAGAAAAGTTTGGCGTATAAAATTTGAAAAATGAAAATTACAGCTCCAAAGATGGAAACTTTGAACTGTTTTGATATTTCTTTGTTCACTTAACACACTTTATTAATTTTTTAAATCAGAAAAGTCTAAAAGGTTGATTCCACTGTTGGTAAATTTATTGTTTTTGTACAACAGTAACTAGGTCAAGTTAGTTTTTTCTTTTTGTTTACAAGTTTTATATACTTTATGACTTAGAATGAAATAGTTTGGCATAGAAATTAGAAAAATAAGAGACATGGCTCCAGAGCTGGAAAACTTAAACTTTTTCTGGTATATAAAACTAATTATTTCTTTGGTAATTAAATATATTCTATATTTTATAAAGAAATAAATTAGTACTAAGAAACTCAGAAATATGGATCCAGGGTTGGAGATTGAAAAAAGTTTCGGTAAAAAAAAATAACCAAAAATATTTTTTTACATTTAAACATATGTCATGTTTTAGGAAAATCATTACTCAAGATTTTTATACATGTTTAATTTTTATGGATATCTAATTGAAGTATAAACGAAGGTTTGTGCTTATTGTGCTCTCAGCACAATAACTATCAATTTTTAGTAAATAGAGATCAAAATAAAATTTGGCGCTAAAGATAAATTAAAGGACATGTTCAGTTTCATTTTCCTGATACCTTTCATTTTTGCTGAACAAATTTAAAAAAAAAACCTATAGGAATAAAACGTTTACATAATACCACGATGTATACCACTTGCAATGGGAACTTTAAATCAAGACACTAAGCAGTTCTGCAACATCAATGATTATTAAATGCGGGAAAATATAAAACAAGTTAGTTTACTTGGTATGGAGGTGCAATACTAAGAATATTTTAGAGTTATTAAATAGCAGCACGGTTTTTGAATATCTCGAGGGCGAGTAAACAAGCCCCAAATTTTTTGGTAATGTATTGACGTGACGTCGATGTTGACTGAAATAAGAGTGAATGTAAAATATATCTTAACCACAGAGTGTAGAGTAAAATAACTATTGCTAATATCGAAAATAAAATAATTGAATCAAATTTTTTAATCGAAAAATACTGAAAGGTCACTTACTATTAATTGCTTTAGAGAAAAAAATTATAAATTTTTTCATAAAACAAATATGTATGTATGTGTCTGTATACTATATATATGTACGTACGTTGGTAAAGGGTATATAAAATTCGGCACAGCCGAATATAGCACTCTTACTTGTTTTATTTTACTGTCAATTACAATTATTAACTCATAGAGTTGCCCTCACTGCCTTTTTCCAAGGTTCTAATACATTTCCATTTGTCATTAATTGTTCGAATTATGAAGCCCAGTTTTAACTTTTTAATCATTTTACTAGCAAATTAACCATCAATCGAAACCGTTCTTTTCTGTTTCCAAACTTCTACACTTACCATTTTTTTTATCAGCATCGTTTCTTTGAATTACGTTACATACATATCGTCATATGATTTCAAAAATGCGCTAAGTTACAAAAAATTCAAAATCGACTTTTTGATTGATTTATATATACATATGTTGCTGCAAAATTTTGCACTCCTACAATTAAAAATATAAAAAATTCTAAAAGCCCCAAATGTAAGCGCAAAAATTCCTAAAACAAAAATGTAACTTACGCCTTTCGATAAAGAATAATAACTAACACAAGAGATGAAAGAACTGTAATTTATATTTTTGTTTATAATCAGTTATTTTTTTTTGCTTTAATAAAGGTTCGGTCCGGTCCTCTTTGCAAATATTTGCTGAAAAAAACGTGACAAGCTAAAAATGCATTTTAGTTTATTCCATTATTTCTTAAAACAACAAAATACAACAAAAATTAAAAATTATAAATTTTTTTTAGATTTAATTGAATTTTAATAAGAAATAATTTCTTAATCAGGCTTAAGTTGAGTAATTTCAATTCTTACCGAAAGAGATATTTTTATTAATCAATGCTATGTTCAGACGGCAACATGAACCACTTGGTTCGCTCTCTGAACCACGATTGCGAACCCTGGTGTTGAGACGACACATTCGTGGTTCATTTTAACAAATATTTTTGATGCAGTGATGCCAACTTAGAACTTTTCGTGCTGGATTTAATCCGTTTTCAGTCACTCAAAACGCGGAAAAAACACGAAAATCTAGCAATTTTTATATTTATCAGGTCTGTCACAGAAATCCATCGAAATTGTTTTGATTACGAATTTTCATTTCAATCGATTTTGTTTTACCTTCTTCGATCGATTTTTTCATTCCGAAAAAAACGTCAATTCGATTGTTTTCAATTTAAATGTGGCAATATTGGGCAACAAAAAACACATTGTTGCTCGTATTAGAAGATCAACAAAATACCAAAGGATAAATTTTTTTTATTGAAGTGAACCAAATTAAAAAAATTATACATTCATTGTCTGCAATTGCAATAACTGCAATTTTGGATGCCCAAAGCGGTCAAGATTTTGCCGAAAAATTGCTTCAGATCCACTTTCATATCCAAACGTAGTGTATGTGTTAAGGTTTTATTTAATTTTATTTGAAGGAATATAATATTTCAGTTTTTATGATGATGCATTTTTTCCTTAAGACTTAAGAAAATATCTTAAATATGTAAAAAAAAAATTAAATAAAACAAACATATTTTAAATAAATGGTTGAAAAAAATTTTTCTTTGTTGAAATAAAGTTGTTTCAAGCAGATTTTTGTACTTTCACATAGAGAAAATTACAATTCCAAGTATTATTCATCGAGCAAATTCTTCGTTTTTCGTTTTCTGCAGAACTTAGTTACGGAAATTAAATTATTTCGATCGAATTTGGTTTCAGCCCGTTAGCCCCTTTTTACTTTTTGTTCAATATGGCTAGATTTTAGTCTTTGTGAACTTTGTCCTCCTTTAATTTAGCAATATCGACTTTTAACTCATTTTATTTTGTTAGTTTACCAATTTAAACAAGAAGAATAATCTTCTATATATAAATAGGCAAGTGAAAAAAGTTAAGAACCATTTTAACTGACTTAAACTCAACACATTCGCTTGATTTCTTTTTTGTTAGATAGATTGACAATAGGAGCAGTGCAGAATGTATTTTTTCTTCTACACTTTTGTGTCTAAGATAGTTAAAAACAGTTAAGAATATTAGCCAATCATAAAGCCATGATTTGTCTTTCTCTCTTAATTTGCTAAAAAAAAATTACAACAACTCCATAAACACTCAGAAGGAAAAACGTATTTTATTTGTTCATTCTATTCTTATTTCCATCTTTCTATGTACTTAAACGATTATTGCTGAAACTAATAAAATTTGGATATTTAAATAACGAGTTTTACTGTAATATTTTTCTTTAGATGCTTAAAAATAATATATTTCTTTAATTATTAATAACTTTGATTAAAGTTAAATTCACCTACAGCACAAAGTAAGTTTTTTATTTTTGGTTTATTTTGTGTGCGTTTTGTTTTTGTTCATTGTTTTCATTATTTTTCTGTGCTTTAAATTACTGAACATACTGGAATGTTGGTATATGATGGAATGTTGGAATATGATTGAATCTTTATATTATTAGGCTAGCATATTCGTACATACATATGGGGTCTTTCTCAAAGAATAGGGAATAGAAACTTTTATTGTAACAAACGTTTTAATGGGGAGTCTAAAACTTTAGAGAAAAAGCGTTCAATGAAAAAATAAACGAATATTTTTGTTTTGGGCAATAATAATGAATATGAAGTGAAAACACTAGGACCAAATATCTAATTACATTTAGTTCAAAAAATGAACAACTTTTTTTAAATAGTTTGCTTAAAATCTATTCTTATTTATGCCGATAAATGAAATTTTAAATTCGTATTAAGTAGTTAAGAAAGTGGTTTAAGAGAGTGGTTTTCCTTGGAGTCTATACATATGTATATTTGAACATAGTTTTTAAATTGTGTTTTAAATTCATCAAACTTTTCATATTTTCAATATTTTCATTCTATTCTCCACCTCTGTGCGTTAATGGTTGATTTTCAACCACTGGGCGAACACTAGTATAGAATAATCTTCTATTTCTTCGAATTTTTTATGATTTGAAATATATTCAGTATAGCCTAAAAACAGGATAATGTATTTTTTTGAAAGAGCAAAATATTGAAATTTTGTATGTATGTACTTATGTAAACATGGATACATACATATGCATATATACTTCTATTATGTATATTAAAGTCCTGCACAAGACTATTTATAAGACCTTTCAAGACATGCGACATTTTTTAAACGCTTTACTACAGCGAAATATTCTAAAACAAACGCTAAAAAACACTGTTGGCAAGACAAAGAACTCAAAAAAAATATTGCCAACAGTGTTGTTTAGCGTTTATTTTAGAATATTTCGCTGTAGTAAAGCGTTTGAAAAATGTCGCATGTCTTGAAAGGTGTTATTAATGGTCTTGTGCAGGTCAATAATGTATATATTGTAGGTACACTATTTATATCTACCTTATTAAAATGTAATATGAAATGTAATATCTCGAGCTAATGTACTTATGTATGTATTGATCTTATGATAGGTATATATTAATTTTTAATAAATTACTTAACAAAATTTTTTGATGTTGTGATTTAAAACAGAAACATTTTAAAACTAGCTCCTTTTCGCGCTTATTCAAATAATTTTACTTTATTTTGCGCCAAATGTATATTTTTTCAATTTAGCGCTTTTTCAAAAAATTTTTACGCGCTTTGAGTATCAAAAGTTGGCATTACTGTTTTCATGTATATACATACATGCATACATATATACGTGAATAGCTGACACGCGTTTTATATTCTGTGTTATTTGCTTTTTTACAGTAGATAAACAAATTAAGCAAAAATAATTAATAAAATGTGTTCTAATATTATTAATTCATACTCGCAATCAATTTTTGTGTGTTTTTTTGTTTAAAAATGTGTATGTGTATGTATGTATTCATTTTGTTTTGATAGCTAGTTCAGATAAATTAACGATAATTTGTTATCAAAACTAGCGATGATAGCAATTTCTTCATGGTTCGCAGCTAGGTTCAAAATGAACCAAGTTGGTTCGCTCTCAAAAATTTGTATGGCGAACCATGTTGATTCAATCAAGATTCGACCGCGAACCGTGAATGGGAGAGCGAATCTCGATAATTGCTGTCCGTGTGAACATAGTATAATGTGAGTTTCTAAAGAAGAGAAGAAACTAGACTTTATTAGCTGGGGGAAATACCGATACTTTTCTGTGCAGCCACGCACTTCATCAGTTTCCACGTCTATCTATTGCGGTAGAGATTGTTATTAGCATCAGCTATTAAACGCAAATTTTCAATGAAATGGAATATGAGAAATTATTATGGTGCATTGTTGATTTACCATTGGTGAATACGTTTGTAAGTATCACTATTCATTTTTCACAGTTCAGAATGCTGGAAAGCAAAATCAACTGTAGAAAGTAAAAACAAAGTAACATAAAGCCACTACAATAATACTTACATGAATGTACCGATGGTGCATCGAATAAGTAAAATTAATTAATGTGATGATCGTAAAAATAAGCACGAATAGTTAAAAATACTTAGGTAGAGTGATATAACTTCGTGCTAACCTAAATAGAAAATGGAAAAACAGAAAATGAATAGTGCTACTTACAAATGTATTTGTATATATATACAAAATCATTTGCTGAACTTAAGCCTGATTAAAAATTATTTCTGATATTTTTTTAATTTATTACTTATAAATTAATGTAAATAAAACTGAATTTGAAAAGTTTTCAGAAAAGCTTTAGTTTTCTTAAGACTATGGATTTGGGATGTGTATTTAAACTTTAGTCTCTGAGTGTACATCAGTCTGGTCTTATTTTGCGACTACTTGGCTTTCATGATGTTTGTTATTAGAAAACCCTAGTAGTATGTAAAAAATAAGTTAAATGAGGAAGTTGGGAATGTTAAAATGAATAGATAAGAAGAATATTGTTTTATTTTAATATTAACTTATTTTTTAACCGACTTCAAAAAAAGAAGGACGTTAACAATTCGTTTCAATTTTTTTTTTAGGTGTGTAGGTTCATAACTCGGTGCATTTTAGGCCGATTGTAAAAATTATTTTGTTGTCTGAGAGGGTATAGCTTCCCATTGGTCCCATTTGAAAAAGTGGGCGGGTTCACGCCCACAATTTTTTAAATTTGATTTTGTGATCTTCTACTCATCTTATTGCTGCGAAACCTAGCAAACATCTTTAATTCTTGTAATTACAAAATTTTTAAGTTAAAAAAATGGGCGGGGCTACGCCCATTAAAATGTATTATAACATTACCCGTGGTTCTACTTGACAGATTTTTACGAAACTTAGCACACACCTTGAACTCTAAAATAGACACAATCTTCTTTTAAAAAAATGGGCAGGGTCACGCCCATTAAAATTTTATATTATATTTCACAGGGTTCTATTTCACCGATTTTTACGAAACTTGGCACATACCCTAAGCTTTAATAAGAACACAAAATTGCGTTAAAAAAAGTGGGCGGGGCACGCCTATTAAATTTTAGTATTATATTTCATGTGCTTGTACTTAATTAATATTTACGAAACTTGGCACAAACATTGAACTCTTAAAAATACACAATTTTGTTTTAGAAAAAGGAGCGTAGCCACGCTCCATAAAACGTAATACTTAATTTCACGTGCTTTTACTTTATCGATCTCTACGAAACTTGGCACACACCTTGAACTCTTAAAACTACACAATCTTGTTTTAAAAACGTAGGCGTAGCCACGCCCCATAAAATTTAATACAGTATTTTTCGGTTAATTGACCCTACGGTTAATTGGTTTCCACGCTTAATTGAACCATATGATCGGGCAAAAAAATATTGCATACTAAAGCACATGTAAATTTCCTCGGATAATTGAACCCGGTTAATTGATTTTCCCGCTTAATTGGTTCAAAATTCATGTCATCAAAAATAAATTTCCTCTTACTTTTACCCGGTTAATTGCATTATTATTGAATAATAATCTACCATTTTTGCACATACATATTTGACATCATTTGTGAGAAACACTGGGTGGCATCTCTACTAATTGAAATAATAATAAATACCTGCGTGTACAGATATATGTAAATTTTTTTCTGTTACTTGCATTTTTTTCGTTTAAAGTAAAAAAAAATGATTTTGAAAAACTTAAAGTGCACATATGCGATCTATTTTAATTCATTAGTAGTTCCAATTATGCGTGATTTCTGTAATTGAACAAACTGTTCAATTAAACGGGATTCTTGTAATTGAACGAATTGTTCAATTAAGCGGGTATCGGCTAATTGGTTCCCCGGTTAATTGAACAAAAAGTTGTGCAAATTTTGATGTGCAATTAATTGAAAAATACTGTACTATATTTCACGTGTTTTTACTTAATCGATATTTACGAAACTGGACCATATTTCTAAATAAAAAAAGATACTTAAAAATAAAACTTTTTTGAATTGATCAGAGCTCAAAAGTTTGCACTAAAAAGGTAAAAATAAAACTTTTTAAAAAAAATTAAACCGACTTCAAAAATAAGCACTAAAAAGCTACAAATAATATAGATCTAGTAAAATAAAAGATTTTTATATATGTTACCTACAGTGCCGTTTGAAGTTGGTGCCAGTAATACTGGTACTAAACACATAGGAACATGCCCGGTAAAAAAACTGCAAGTAATTTTTATGTACATATCTATGTTTATGTAATCAAATATTTTTCTGTGGGTATTTTAACATGCTATCTACATTCGTGCTCACTTTGCAATATGCTAACAAAGTACAAAATAATAATCATTTTCTTGCAAAAATATTCATACGGACAAGGAATAAGCCAATTCAAAAATAACAATAAAAAATAAAATAAGAATTAAAAAAGAAGAATAATAAAAAGGTCTTTGAGATTCTGACAACATATTACATTACTCGCTCGATAAATCAAAATGTTTGCCTGCTTAACCTTAAGCTTTTGAATGGTTTGGGTTGATTCCAATGTTAATTTTAAAATTATGGGGACACTGGATGAAGTGTTTGAGCACTTGCATGCATACTTCTGTGCATAAATGTGTGACTGGTTTGGTTTGGAAAGCAGTACAGAGCCGCTTGTGAGTTTAGTTTGCTTTTCTTTACGGTTCATAAAGCAAATTTTATTTTGAAATATTTTAAAACTTCCACATTGTTGGTGTAAAAGACATGGCTGTCGCTTATCGAAGGCCTGGTAGTCGAATGCACAAATGAGCACACTATCAGCAGGCCCTGTCAGAAGCATTTATTGGATCACACTGCTTATGTTCATACATTTATAAACACGTACATATGTATGTATGTGTATTTGTATGGCATGCACAGTGATAAGAATGTTGCTAAATACTTTCTGTATACAAAAATGTATTCAATAAAGTTTACCTACAAAATTTGGTATATGGTCCACCAATGCACCACATTGGACTAATGGATTCATATGGCCTACTCTCGTACAACTTATAGTGAGTTTGTTTCAAGAAGAATTATAATTGCAAAACCTGATATAGCACTATTATATCACACACATGTTGGAACGCTAAACGCCAATATGCACTCCTTTTTTTCCTCAAGATCTAGTTTTCGAGATATAGCGTTATGTAAAAAATAAATGCACTTTCACCACATATAGTAGGATAACTTCAGAAGGGGTTTCTCTATTTATTAAAAAAAAAAACTGAAATTCGACAACAAAATAATCTTGAGGCCGTCCAAATATTGTTTCTGAATTTGCTCAGTACTTTTAGAGATAGCATATAAAAAATGTGCCCTTATAAATAAAAATATATCAACGATCTTATTTTTGATTTGGTAGCTGTATTCCAAAGGAATGGAGCTCATTTTCATTGGAATAGGACTTTTGATTGATATTATTTACAATTTCAAAAAAGAACTGAAAAACATGTCTTCATAAAAAACAGACTTTGAAGCAACAGATATACTATAATAGTGTTTTCACAATGCAAGTTAAAACCTGGTTTTAGCGTTAAAACCATAAACAGCTGATTTTGCATCCACACTGCAAGTTTGTTAAATTCAGGTTTTAACTCACAGACTGTCTAATAACTTTGCTCAAAATAAAATAAGTCTCCTACAGAAATGCGTGTGTGTGTTGCTGTATTTTTGTCTGCTTTTTATAACACTTATGTGACAAACTGTACAACAACTGTTTGGTTTGTATGAAATACTAAGAAATTTTACAATGCGCTCTAAAATGGAAAATATTTTATAGTTTGTAAATAAATATTTTAAAATTATGGAACTAGTAATACAAAGTGAAGAAGTGCTTGGAAATCAAGTTATTGTATATAAAAAATGCACAAATAAATAACAAAATACAACTTTTTATCGGTGGATCGTTTATTTATTTATTTATATCGTTTATTTTCACTTTCCAGAGGTCAATGAAAATATTTTTGTCCTTTTCCTTGCAAAAACTCTTATTTTTCCATAATTTTTTAATTATTGTTGCTGCTGCATCCATTTTTAAGTTGAAAATCTTTCAAGGGAAATCTATTGTTTTTCACTGGAATAAACATTATCAGTTGCTGCCGGTCATTTTAGCTTGTCAGTACTGAATTTACCACAGCGAAAACAGGGTTGCATTTCATAAAACCAAATTAAAACCAATTCAGAAATGGTTGGATTTAACAAAAACAATTTGTATGGTAAAACCAGGTTTTAACAGTTGGTTTTAACGTTAAAACCAACTTTTATTAAAACCAACTCAGTGTGAAAACACTATAAAGCTTTTGAATTTGTATTTACATATGTTTTGTACTGTCACAAAATCTATAATCTACCGCTCAGTAGAATTTAATATAATAAAATGTATGTTTTTTCGCCGGGCCCAAAAAGGATAAATATGGCTAAATACGATGCTAAGAATTTTATATTCGGAAGAATTCATACAAGTGAAACACTTAAAACAAAAATATTAAATATAAGTTTAATTAATTTTATTTTGTTCTTTTAATGGCTTAATACAACTTTGATGGGCATATTCCCATAAACGCGCTTAAAGTAATAATACATTTTGTCATTATTAATAGTGAGTAAATGATCCCTTGTTTTTAATTACTTCGAAGATACCGCCAGGCATTGATTCTAATAATTTTTTAATAAATCGCAATCGATTTCATTCCACACTTGTTTAATTCTTAGTTTTAGCTCTGTTACTGTCATAATATTTTGATTTTGAGCATTGTTTGCGTAAATTTGACGCGCCATGTATCCCCACAAGTTTTCCATGGGGTTTAAGTCCGGACTGCATGCTGGCCAGTCTAAGAGAGCAATACTGTGTTGGTGGAACCATGACTTGGACTCTTTTGAAACGTGTATGGGTGCATTATCTTGCTGAAATATGCAATCTTCATCCATAAATGAGATAAGAGCATCTTCTATGAGTTCGGTATAGCCTTTGCTGTTCATTTTTGTTGGAACAAAACAAATACTTTCTTTTCCAACTGCGGAAAAAGCAGCGCACACCATAACACTACCTCCACCAAAATTACGTTTTGACATTCGAATGTCATTCGATCTCAAATCGTGCCAATACGAATCAGGACCGTCCAAATTGAATTTTTTTTCATCTAAAAAAACTACTTTCTTCCACTCATCAGTCCATTTCATGTATCTACGTGCAAATTTAAAACGATTTTCTTTGTGATATGGCTTACATTTGGGTTTCTTCCATTTTATATTACCATCTGATCGCAAAATGTGTTGAACATGTTTGGAATTAACAGAAAGGTCAAGTTTAGTTTTTATTTGTGTGGCATTTAACTTATTGCGAGTAGCTTCATGTTTAATTTTTAATTTAATTTTCCTTTTAACATTCTTCGAAACTATTAAATATTTTAATTAAAACAAAAGAATTTGCTACAAAGGGATATAAAGGCGTCAAAAATTTACATTTAGTTAAAAAAATCTTACAATAGGTAATATTTTGCTTTTAATAAGTTTTTAAGCTAATTTTTCTTGCATGCGCTTATAGAAATCTTTCACTGAACTAAGCACTAATATTTTATGATTCCTAAAAAAGCAAACAGTAAATTAAAAAATAATCAAAAATTCCGTTATTTCGACATACTGCAGTCCGTCAACTTTATTCATGGTTAAAATTGACGAATATGTAACACAAAGAAAATAAAAAAATGCATGCGCGTATAGGAATATGAACCAGTGATATTATTTGAGAATTTTAGTTTCGTGCCAAAATGTTAGCCAAAAAGTGCCAAAATAACTTAAAAAGTGCCAAAAAATAAATGTACATACATACACAGCTGGGCTCATGAAAACGGTGAAATATATTGTATTAATTGTAAATTTTATTGAGTTTGTATTTTAAATGTCAATACATTTGATTAATAGTAATTCAATTCATTTTTGTTTGTTTTATTTATTTACAGTATGTCAAGAAAATGTTTTGACATAGTTAAAATCGTTATAAATTTTGATTTGTATCATAAATATTTTTATTTTTCTTTGCATTATGAAATTTTTGTTATGGATTTCATTTTATTTACATTTAAGTGAAACAATAGTAGTAAGTTATACGCAAAATTAAAAAGTGAGAGCATAAAAATTACATGAAAGCCAAAAAAAACTCAAAAATTTCTCTGTCAAGAAAATGTTTTTACATCCTTGTATTATATAGTAAGAAAATAGGAAAGATTTTAAGGTGTACAAAAATAATTTTTTTTTTTTGGCTCCATTGGTATTAAATCGGCTTGTAAGACGACTTCTCATGGAAAAAAATTTTCTTTTCCAAATATTCCGCCGAAATTTCTCATATTGCCCTCGTATTACTGTTTTAAACTCCATTTACTTCTTGAAATACCCTTTGGAAATATTATTTTTCAAATAAACCCATAAATTTTGAATAGGGTATAGATCTGGACCTTGAGATGGAGTATCCACAACCTTACCGCAATTGAAAGGACACCATGTTCCTACCCAAAGTGCCTCATGTCAATACATTAATAAAAATTTAAAACTTCCATATTTAGCAGATATAAAGCCAACCTTACTCGCGCTGTCAACGAAAAACCATTTCAACGTATTGATATACCACTCACACAGTTTCCCATGAGACAAAGGCAATTGCTCAAAAGAATCGACCGTACTTCAATAAATGGTCGGAAGTCCCCGCTTTCTAGAGTGTAGCCCAAACAGCAACAATTGTCTTTTGTGATAACGCATACTTACAAGCTTGATGGCTTCTACGATAATGTGACTTTCGGCAACGAAACCAAACTTCTGCTTTATTAGAATGACGGATCTAACAAAGTATGGAGGAAAAAAATTCTTTAAAAATATTGGAAAGTGAAACCCTAAACCCATCTATAAAACTTAAAAAAGGTTGGTTGATGGATTGGAGGTATATATACATACATATGTATATATATGGTGTAAAACGTGCGATAAATTTGCTTTATTGAGAACACCATGAATGCGGGGCAGTGCCTTAATATATTGAAGCATTTTTTTGGGTGACAGCTCGAGTAAATTTGGGTTTATTGCTGGAAAACATGCAAGTTTCCAGTTGTTATCAATCTAATGACACCAAACACAAGGCACTTTCGGTAAGAACATGGTGTCTTTTCAATTGCGACAAAGTTGTGGATACTCCATCTCAAGGTCCAGATCTATACCCTATTCAAAATTTATGGGTTTATTTGAAAAATAGTATTTCCAAAGGGTATTTCAAGAAGTAAATGGAGTTTAAAACAGTAATACGAGGGCAATATGAGAAATTTCGGCGGAATATTTGGAAAAGAAAATTTTTTTCCATGAGAAGTCGTCTTACAAGCCGATTTAATACCAATGGAGCCAAAAAAAAAATAATTTTTGTACACCTTAAATTCTTTCCTATTTTCTTACTATATAATACAAGGATGTAAAAACATTTTCTTGACAGAAACATTTTTGAGTTTTTTTGGCTTTCATGTAATTAAATGCTCTCACTTTTTAATTTTGCGTATAACTTACTACTATTGGTTCACTTAAATGTAAATAAAATGAAATCCATAACCAAAAATTTCATAATGCAAGGAAAAATAAAAATATTTATGATACAAATCAAAATTTATAACGATTTTAACTATGTCAAAACATTTTCTTGACATACTGTATTTATTTCAACAATTCAAGTAGAAAAAAAAACTTTCAGTCTTCAACAATTAAATAAATTTCATAGATATATTATATCTAATTATGTTTTTGATTAAATACATATTTTATATGTAATATTAAATAATATTAATATATTTTGTAAATATAGTTGAAAAATTCTTATTCTAATAAAGCCTCGTTTTCAAAGTTAGAGTTTGTAAAATTCTTTTGGGTTATCATTTTTAAGACATCACTGTCATAGCATAATTTTGAGTTTGACTTTAGTAAATCTTTAGATTGTATTAAAGACGACAAAGTGTTTACCTGAAGTCTGTTCCTTATTTTAGTTTTAAGTAAATTTTGAACTGAAAAAACTCTTTCAACACTTGCCGAAGAGTGTGGAATAGATAGAATCCCTTGAACGATTTTGTATATGTTTGAAAATAAAAGTTCATCCAAACCATTTTTCATTGTAGAAACCTAATTCCAAAATTGGGATATATTTAAGTCCTTTTATTTTTTCAATTCTGGTAAGTCTGACAAAGCTCGATACTCGCTGTTGATTTTTTCTACCATTTCAGTTTCATATGGAAATAATTTCATTATTTAGAAGGAACAACACTGTTTGTTTCTCCACCTAAAACATGGTCAGGGGAAAATTTGGGAAACCAATTTAAAAAGAAGTCATTAAAATCATATTTCTTTCTCATATATTCCAAAAACCTGATGTAAAATTCTTTGGAATTTTTTTTTTAATTTAAGCATTTCTTCTTCAGGTATAGATATTGTTGTGATGTAGAGCTCAACTGCTGCGCCACAATAAATTTCTTTTGTTGGAAGCTGGTTGTTGTTAAGATTTATACATCTTATATCAAAACTATCAATATATTGCTTGTTTAAGAAATTTCAAGCCAACTGTTTGAACAAAAATGAAATCCTTTTGATTAGTACATGAACACGGCAATCTTCACTTTGCATTTCAATATTAATATCATTGATTATCTTCAAAACATAGGATAAGAAAAAGAAATATAATTTCATTGTAGAGTCATTTAGATTGTTCAAAATAAAGCTAGTTTTTTCATTTTCTTTCGATTCGAAGTTTGATAGGGTAAAATAATATGTTAAGGGATCCCACTGTTCGATTATTCTATCCACTGCTGTTTGTCGCGATAGCCATCTTGTTGGTGCATATTTGAGAATAGCATGTTCTTTTGAGTTGAAATATTTTTGGAAGTTTGAGAAATCTGATTTTCAAGAAGAGCTGTTGCAAAAATAATGGTTAATGCCTCTTATTAGTTTATCGATTGTTTTGGGCAAACACTGCGCAGCATTTTGTGACGCCAAATTCAAACTGTGGCATATACAACCGCTGATGTACAAATTTGGTTGAAGTTCTTTTAACAAAGTCTGCACACCATTACTCTTCCCCATCATAACTGAACAATTGTCCGCACCAAATCCGACTAAATTGTTAATAGGAATTTCATTATTCTGTAAAACTTCCATGGTAGCACTAAAAATCGATTGAGCAGAGCCGTCAGGTACTTGAACCAAGCTCAAAAAGCGATGACACTGTGCAGTCCGTACTTTCGTCCACAACGATTGAAAAGTATTGTTGTTTGCATAAATTAACAACTTGTTTTGTATCGGCTGGGCCAATGCAATCCACAATGTATTTTGTACCTTTTCGACGATTAATATTGAATCTAGCAAATGCTAGATTATGTTCAGCCACAAAATTTGTCAACATAATCTCCAGGTTCCTAGCTTTGCTAGAAATATAATCTGAAGCTGTTACCTTTGTAATGAAGTTATCCAATTTTGGTGTGCCTCTGGCTTCAAGTTCTAATTTTTTATGGACGTCTGTATCGGCATGTCTCTGAAGGTGATATTGACTCCCAATAATTATTGTATCACACAGAGTACACAGTTTCTTTCCTTTTTGATCTTCTTTTAACCATGGATACAATAATAACCAATCCGATCTAAAGTTTCTGTCTTTTTTATTTTTTGAACATGAAGCTGTATCGGTTTTGGTCACACATCTAAAAAAACATGTGAGTATTAAAAAAAATTACATTGTATATTTTAGGTAACTTACCTATTTAAAAATTTGTCCTTTTTTATTATTTATAGTTAGCATACACTTAAATAATTATGCAAATACTTTTTCTAAACAACGAAAGCTAAAAATCAAAGTTTTTCTTACACGAAATCTACGAACTTCTGTGTTAATATACTATTTTTTGGTTTTCTTTAAAGAGAGTTGAGCCGAAGTATGTTTATCGGCGGTGGCGGTTGAACTTTTTAAACACCGAAAAATAAATTTTCGTCCACTTTAGATTTTTTTAAGCTAGCAAGGACGCGACCTTATATAATTTGTTTGTTTTTTGAGTCAGTTGTGTTGAATTTTTAACAATTCACATATACGAACGAATATAACGAATGATATAAAACTGGCCAAAATATAAAAAAAACCGATCGTTTCGACGCCGGCTAATCTATGTATGACAAAAAGGCAGGCGACTCGGTGCGCCATTTAGGCAAGGAGAACAAAAAAGAAGCGAACAAAAAACAACATGTAAGATGACATTTACTTGAAACTAATACTTTCATTGTTGCAGCTTTTAGAAGTACACATTTTTACAACATATTTTACAAATTTTGCTGAAGTATTTTATACAATATTAAAAACTTTTTTCAAAAATTTTGGATGTTGCATTAGTGCCAAAATTTGGGTGAGCGTGCCATCGTGCCATTAATCATTGAATTGTGCCAAAAATGGCACGATCGTGCCACATTTACCAACCGTGATATGAACCAGTTTATGTATATAAAAACTAAACCAAATCTAAATACATAAGTATTATTATTATTTTTATTATTGGTATTATTACTACTTTACTACTATTATATCTAAATAAATTCAGTAAAGTGCGACTTTGACTCGCGCACGAAGGGCTCCGTACATTAGGTTTTGAGCATTTTTTTAATGTGGCTTTTTTGCTTTTTGAAGTTTTTTTCAGTTTAACCTTCCTATACTCATGCATACGGTCTGTGAGACCGACTTTTAGTATTTTAATATTTTGCTTATGAGAAAAGAGCGCGAACGTCTTGTAATCTATGTTAGCTTCATCATTCTCAATAAACTTTAATTTAGTGCAGTTTCAAAGTTTGTGAAAGCAAGACAAATATGTACATACAGCCAAAATTGGTCTGTAAGACCGACGTGAGTATTGAGGTAACAGTTTTTCGTAAGTAATATGTATATATTATATTAATTTTTATGAAGTTATATATTTTTAAGCTACTTATAGGTTTTAATTTATTATCAAAATGTACGAAGAACAAATAAGATTAATGTCAGAAGATGATGAGCCGATTTCTGATAACGACGAAAGCAGCGACAGTGAATATGAAGATTCGGTTGAATCACATGACAAGTACCAAGACTGATGAGACAAAGGCTTTCAGAAATACTAAACCTGGATTGCTCTGAACTCGCAATAACCACGCAAAACATAACATAAGGTCGCTGTTTTTATTGCAGCTCCAAAAAAAATCGCATACCCCTATGCAACTACACTAACTGCAAAAAAAATTTTGTTTGACACATGCCGTTATGATGTATAACGATTGCTACTGTACTAACTATGATTAGAAATAGATTAAATTTTTTTATTCCTTATATTGTTTTCTATGAAAAAATTTTAGTTTATTTGCTTTTAATAGAAATATTTTTTTGTTAAGTTTTTTAGCTCTTAATAATATATATATATATATATATAGTATATATATATATATATATATATATATATATATATATATATATATATATATATATATATATATATATATATATATATATATAAGGACTAAAATGAAAAACCAATAGTCTTAATAAACAAACATTTTTCACTACAAATTTATTTTTATATTACTAAAAACATGCATTTCTATAATTAAATGGGGTCACATTAGAATTTTCTTTAACTAATTTAAGTTTTGTATGCTTTGCAAACATCGGTCTCACAGACAGGGGGCGAGTATACGTGTTTCATATTTTGAAGTGAGTATAGGAAGGTTAAACGATTTTTTTTAGTTTTGTCGCTTTTTTTCGTTTTGTTTCTTGGGTTTTTTTCCATTTAAGCGATTTATTTAATTTTGGCGATTTTTTTCATTTTGGCAAATTTTTTCTGTTTTTGGGGTTTTTATTCATTTTTAAGATTTGTTTTGTTGACGATTTTTTTTCCATTTTGGGGATACGAGGATAGGAAAACGAGGATTTCTATAAATCTCTGGGCACTTGTTTCGTAGCAGCTGGCGACTATAATGCCAAACATACGTTCTGGGGTTCTCGTCATATTACACCCAGAGGTCGAGCATTGTTTAACACAATTTCAAAAATGGGCTTGGACGTCATTTCGAGTGGGGAGCCTACTTACTGGCCTACTGACATAAATAAAATTCCGGATGTTATATATTTTGGCGTCATGAAAAACATTTCTAGAGAATTAATTAACGTTGAAGCTTCTTTAGATCTCTCGTTCGATCACTCTCCCACGATCGTTACAATCTGTAGCCCACAGAGAAGTGATTTACCTCACTCGTATGTGAAGATGATCAGTCCAGGGTTACCGTTCACCCGACTAAAGTCGCAATTTGACCCCTTTTTAGCGGTCTGCGACTTTTTGTGAGACTTTTTTTTGTCACCGACTTTTCCGACTTTTTTTAATTTTATTGCGACTTTTTACCCTTTTTTGTGAAACTTCTCAAAAAACAGTTAATTTGCAGTAAATTAAAAGTTTTTTTTTGAACAGGCTTATGTTCGTAACGCTTTTTAAGCCAAATTACATGTGATAATTATTAATGAACAAATAACATCAAAGTTAGTTGTAAATATTCTGACAACAACACATTGATGTTATTTGTTCATTAATAATTATCACATGTAATTTGGCTTAAAAAGCGTTACGAACATTAGCCTGTTCAATTCATAAGAATATAGAAACAAAATACAGTTCGAAAAATAATAATTAACTAAAAGTTTTTTGTTTATTTTTATCAAAAAAATCGTCAAAATAACGTCGGCAAAATTTAAAATCAATTCACAGATTATTGTTCATTTGGAAACACTTTTACCACTTTTTTGCAACATGCATATCATGTATAAAATGTATTCAAGAAATGTTTCATAAATTTTCAGTAGAACTGCAAAGAATAGTTTTAGCTAAAATCTCCAGGGTACATGAAAACATGTACATACCCAGCAAAAAATTTCAAAAAAGGTAATCGGATTTGGAATGAAGCATTTTTGGTGGAAGCTATTCCTTACTGGATCACCAACTTAATGATTAGAATGAGACTAAAATAATCGATTCTTGAGAAGTACTTACTTATTTTATTTGGCAACTTGTTCACGTAATCTATTTAATCTAAAAAAATTATTCTCATCATTTAGCAACTTGTATATAATTTTTTTAAATTTTAGGTAATGTGATTTGTAAGCGAGTAATGAAATTTGGTAATCAGAAAAGTAGTTCATTATATGGTAATGCGTAATTTTTTGCTGGGTACATATATAAGCATGTATAATGCAACTGCATGTGTTGTGAAATATGATAGAAATGGATTCTGGAATAAGATTTTTGTTTTGTTTCAATTGTTTTTTTGTTTTGTTATGCTTTTTATTAATAAAAAACGTTACAAAAAAGAGATGCAACTTTTATTTTCTCAAACGACTTTTTTGTGCGACTTTATTTTCACAAAACGACCTTTTGTGCGACTTTTCTAAAATTCCTAGCGGTAACCCTGGATCAGTCGTGTAAATTGGCTGCGATTCAAAAAATATCTTAGTAGTCATTGCACGGAAAACATTACGCTAAGAACACCCGAGGATATTGAAGCTAACATCGCCAACATTAACGAAATGATTACACAGGCTGCTGAACATGCTACTACCTCCCATCCGCAGACTGGATTTAATAAAATTTATTCTACCGTTATTGAACGTGCCTTATGTGAAAAAAGAAAAAAAACTGCATCTCTTGAAAATTATCTGGAAGGTCTTGATGTCACACCAGCATCTAATTACTCTTTGTGGCGCGCTGCTAGAAAGCTGAAAACCCCCGTTGAGCTTAAACCACCTCTGCGCACATCTACCGGAGGTTGGGGAAGAAGCGATACTGAAAAAGGTAACATATTTGCTAATCATTTAAAATACGTATTTACCCCAAACACATGTACTGGTGTTGCTGATTTGCCAAGTGTAGTTGCTCTACCCCCGCGACCTATAAAGTTTAAGATGCGCGATGTATAAAAACTAATTGCTGAACTTAATCCGAAGAAAGATCCAGGTATTGACGGAATTAGTAACAAGATGCTGACGAACTTGCCTCATATTGCAATAAGAATCCTGCTATTTATTTTTAATGTCATTTTGCGGATGCAGTATTTTCCACATAACTGGAAACTTGCCAAGATTAAAATGATTCCGAAGCCGGGCAAAGATATTACCAAGGCTGAGTCATATAGGACTATAAGCTTACTATCAACAGTCTCAAAACTTTTCGAAACGCTGCTCATAATTTTAGCTGATAATAGGTACATCCCGGACCATCAATTTGGCTTTAGAAGTCAGCATAGCACTATTGAGCAAACGCATAGATTGGTTCAAGTTATAAGGAGGACTTTTGAAGAAAATAAGTGTTGTTCTGCCCTTTTTATTGATGTTTCTCAGGCATTTGACAAAGTATGGCACGAAGGCCTATTTTTAAAATTGAAGACATATTTGCAAATACATATAGAACAACTTTTGGAAAGTTATATTGTAGATAGGAAGTTTACTGTTGTGGAAAGAGAGTTCACGAGTGTGCAAGAATCTATATCTTCTGGTGTGCCACAGGGTAGTATTCTGGGGCCAGTCTTGTATTTAATATATACTTGTGATATGCCTGTGAGCAATAACATCCACACTTCTACATTTGCCGATGATACAGCCTGTATGAGTATGCACAAAAACCCTGATGAGGCATCCCGCAATCTCCAAGCTCACATTACCCAGCGTGAAAGATGGTTGAACTTATGGAGAATTAAAGTAAATGAACAAAAGTGTGTTCATATAACATTTACCCCACGAAAAGATACCTGTTCGCCCATTCGAATCAATAATCAAAATATTCCTCAACATTCTCAAGTGAAATACCTTGGCATACACCTTGATCGAAGGCTTAAATGGCAACATCATATTGACGCTAAACTAATTCAAATGAAACTTAAGTTAACTCAAATACATTGGTTGATTGGCAGAAATTCAACACTCAGTCTAGACTGCAAACTTTTGATATACAAGTTGCTTTTGAAGCGAATATGGTGCTACGGAATTCAGCTATGGGGCACTGCTTCAGCTTCAAATGTGGATAGAATCCAACGACGGCAAAATAAAATTTTACGTTTGATAACAGCGGCTCCATGGTACATCAAACATTCAAATATACATCGAGATTTAAATATGCCACTAGTGACTGAAGAAATCGCAAAATACGCAGGTAAATATTTAACAAAACTCGAGTCACATCCTAATCCGCTTGTTCGTAATATATTGAACTTTACTGGACACACCCGCTTAAAAAAGAGGGACACAAGTTCCCTAATACTCAGCATCCCAAATGATACTTCTTGAAAATAATTATTGTGCTTAATACGAAATTTATGTATTATTATTTACTATCACTAAGTTTATGTCCGATACTGGTCGGGCCTTATAATTATATTTAGATTGAAGATTTGAAGACTTATTGTTAGTTTATATTTGAAGATACAATAAATAAATATATGTGTGTAAAAAAAAAAAACGTTGGGGATTTTTTTCTGTTTTTGTTTTTTCTTTAATTTTGGCGATTTTTTCATTTTGACGATTTTTCGTTTTTTCGCGATTTAATTTGGTGCTTTTTTGGTTATGAGATTTTTTTGTTTTTGTCGATTTTTTTCGGTTTGGCGATTTTATAATTTTAGGATTTTTTAGTTTTACCGTTTTTGAAAATTACAAGAGTTTGCTCTTACGGTTTCCAAGATACAGCAAGTTGTCAAAATTGCATTAACTGATGGAACACCCTATAATTAATTTTTTTTTTTAATTTTAGTGTTAATTGTTGTAGTCTGTATACAAATACACTAACCTTACAAAATTTCAAGTGTATATAAGTAGTAGGGAACTGTTCCTCTGGGCCTAATTAAACTTTTGAAATTTTAAAATTTTAATTACCCAAATTTTAAAATTCTTGGAAATTTGTGAAATTAGATACCCTACGAGGGTGGGTCAATAAGTCCGTCCAACTTTTTGTTTACATAAGGAATTTTTTGTTTACATAAGGGGTTTTGTTTGTTTAATACATACGAGGGTGGATCAATAAGTCCAGTTTTTTATGACCGTGGGAATTTGTATGTGTGTATGTTTGTGGGGTGGATTAAGGGGTTTCATAAGATTAATATTTCATAAGTATATATGCCGACGGGAAAATCATGCAATGATTTTTCCTAATACTAATGGGTGTGAAATTGTAAAAATTAATTTTTCCTAATGCCTACGGGTATGCATTAATATTTTTCCTAATGCCTACAGCAATTCATGATTATTATATTTTCCTAATGCCTACGGCAATATATGATTATTTTTCCTAATGCCTACGGCAATACATGATTTTCCTAAGGCCTACGGCAATACATGATTTTCCTAAGGCCTACGGCAATACATGATTTTCCTAATGCCGACGGCAAAACATGATTATTAATTTTTTCAAATGCCGACGGCAATACATGATTATTATTTTCTAATACCAAAGAGAAAATTGCCAGTGTTGCCAGACTGTAGAAATTTGTTATCGTAATACTATATCAGTAATATCATAGAAAATAGATTTGATGACTACTAGACGATTCTCATATGAATCATGTGTATGTGTGATTTCCTCACTCGAATAAATTGTTTATAAATAAAATAATTAAATAAATTAAATTAATTTATTTAAATATTTTATTTATGGTTCACATGTATGTGAACACCCATACTTGTGTTCACATGTATGTGAACACCCATACTTGTGTTCACATGTATGTGAACACCCATACTTGTGTGTGGGGGGTCCAGCTTTATTGTCGTTGGTAATTTAATATTTTGTGTATTTGTTTAAGAAATATGTATGTATGTATGTATGTATGTGTATGTATGTGTATGTATGTATGTATGTATGTATGTATGTATGTATGTATGGATCTATGTATGTATGTATATGTATGTGTGCATGTATGAATGTGCGATCGTGGGTACTTGTGCGTGGAATATTTTGTAGAATACATATATATTTTGCAACGTAATCATTTTCTTCGTCTACGATTATTTTAAAGCAGCAAACTAAGTACAGTCAGCAGCAGAGAAACAAAAACCAAGAATTTGCAAGTAAGCAAAAAAGTTAATTTCTCCTCCTCCCCACTTCCTTCTTTTTCCTTTATGTAGTTTTTATTTGAAATAAGAAAACACTTGTATATTATTTTGTTTTTTATACATTTATTGTTTAAAATTTTATAAAATTTTATAATAATACATACATTCATATTTTAAAAAGTAAAAAAGTTTAATTAAAGCAAGACATTTCTTTTGTTAGTAAAATAGCATTTTTTAGTGCGCAAGCACCAAATTTATGATAATTACAATAAAAATATTCGGGATACTTGATTTCCATTTGTTTAAAGTTGATGCAGCCTATATACTCAACGTTAAAAATTTTTCGGCATAAAATTTTTTCCAACCATCGTCTTTTTTCTTCACCTTTTGCATAAATTTTAGAACATCTTGCGTTGGCTTTTATAAAATTGCAAACGCTTTGAAATGAAACTGATCCAGCAGTCCAGCTTAGGTGATGATATTTTTTTGTTAACCACTTTGCTTCTCTTTGCTTTTCTATTGATAAGCATTTGATATCAAATGGGGGTTTTATAATGAAATTGTTATATTCGTAATTGTTGAAAACAATTGCTACTTCTTTTGCGATGAAATCATTTGAATTACTTTTGAAACCTTGTACGTCTATGAAAATTATGTTGTTTTCCATATTACTCAATTTATAAGACTTTTCGAACTTGTCCTTTGATGGGTACATATTCTATTATACGATCATGAATAAGAATACAGTAAGCTGATTTTTTTGCTGCAATATTAGTTGCTGTTTCAAATTCTATTTTTATATCAATCGGTCCACTATTGAGTGATTCATTCTGATGACTGACATCTACTACAATAATAGGAGCTTTTGTCTTAAACTCTGGTGCAGTTAGAAGCGGTTGAGATTCTTTCATATAGTAGCTTTGTTGAAATCTTAGATACATGTCATATAGAATTGCATATCGTTCATTTTTGAACTTTATGTTAAGGTCATCATATGGATATGAGACTGAATTTAAATGTACTTTTAAATTAGTCAAATCACAATGAACAAACTTATTTTCTTGTTGAAAAGCAATCAATACAAAACGAGGGCGTTCTCTATTTGCAGCCAGTTTAACATTCCAAATATGGCTAGTTCCTATGTTTAATTGTGGATTGACATGACAATCCCAACTGCGAAATGCCATAGGTATAGAAGCACCATTGTTAATAATTTTAATCATATTCAATTTGCTAAAGTCGGATAATTGTACATGTGGGATTCTCCATGAGATTAGTGAAATTGTAAGTTTAGCTTTTTTAGTAGAAACACTCGAGCGTACAAGATCTTCATCGTTCTTATTACGCAAGAGTATCAATTCATATTTTCCATTTAGTATAACTTTGTTGTAGTCTTCAGCGAATCCTAGGAGCATTTTTAGAGGTACATAGAAATTGAAAAATCCATTTACAAGAGTGACATCGTCAATTTTGTTCCATCCAGCATTTTGCATCACGTTGCTTTCTGTTGGTGACATAGAAACCAAATTTTTTATGGTGCTTGTGGCTCCTAAATATCTTGTTTGATCAATTTCAATTCCATTGAGCTCATAGCGAATTTCATCAAATAGATATGCCACAAAGTTGTTTTTTAATATAAAGTTGTCTGAAGATGAAGTAGACTTAGAGTTATTATCATCAGCAACAAAACCTTCTACATAAATGTAGCTTTCACTGGGTAGCACGTACAAATCTTGATTTTGTATTGAAATTCTAATTTCATCATTATTGTTGTAAGATTGTAAGTATGGTACATATGTATGATAGTCCTTTTTGATTATATTCTCATCAGACAAGGGCTTATCTAAGACATCTATTATTGAACTCATTTTGTCTTCAATTTAAAATTCAAGGACTTTAGAAAATTTTTATTTGATATTGTTAATGCTTTTTGTTGTACTGGTCGCTTTAATGATGTTGTTGTTCTTGCTGCTATATTTTTTAATGTATTTGTGTTGTATATTAGCATTATTTAATTGGCCTTAAATGTATTCGTATTGTAATTTCCTCTCCTCGGAAATTAATTAAATCACCGTGTTGATCAACTACGCGCAGCGCTAGTGAACTTATCTCTCTGGTGTTCACAGGTAAATAGATGAGATTTCTTGGAACCTCATCTATTTTATAGCCTGGAGGCACATTAATCGGAAATTCATGAAGTGTATGCGATTTGGAGTTATTCATATATGTGTTAATAGCGATACTACTTTCAACTCGCAAGAGATTTACTTTAAAAATATTAACTGGAAGATCTGAATAATAATATTTGTTTGGTGTTAGGATTTTGCTATTGAATCCTAAAAGTTTTCCAATTGTATTGTCTTTATTAAAATATACAGTATCCTTGGAACTATTAACTTTAACTTGCATTGTATTGTTATTAGCTTCAATAAAAATCTTATTTGCTGGACAGAGTAGTTTGTATTGCTCTTCTATAAAATCAACTATATCATTTAGTTCGTAAGATCCAATTGGTATTTCTATTGTATGTTCTCCTATATGAAACATATTGTTGTAGGTGTCTACATTTGGAATACTGTTGTATGAATGAAAATCAGTTAGAGCACACTCATATGTACCATGTAATTCAATAGGAGGAAAGTAACTAGCATATAATTCTGATGAGTTGGAGCTCAGAGTAAGTGTTATTGACATTATAACAGACTGATTACAATTAAATAAAGTTTAGTAGACAGTATGGTTTATAAGCATAATTTACATATTTATTTCATTTTCTTATTTTAAAATTAACATTAGTTTCTTAATATTAATGCTATTATTGTTTTGCTATGATGTTGTTGTTGATTTAGTTTTTCTTCATCTATAATATTTCATCTTTACTTATCCAAGAATTGTGTTAAATAGAAAATCCCAGCCATTTAACATATACCTCCTTCCCTTTAATTTTAAGCACCTTTTCAACTAGATATGTATTTGGAAATCTGGTTTTTGAAAGTTCGTCAGTATAGAATCCACCTTTAATAGGATTACCAAGATAGTCTTCTAATATGTATGTTGCAGGATTTGTATTTTGAACTCTTGTAATTGTGAAAATTTCTGTAGTCCAATTTGGAGTATAACCTTTTTCAAATGTATGCTTATATTTGCTTATGCGTACATGATCTCCTACATTAAATTTTGACATTTTATACATTTTCATATGACTGTATACTGTATTTAGCAGCTTTTCCTCATTTGTTGAGTTGACTTTAATTGGAGGCATTTTAATGGTACGATGAACTTTTCTATTGTAGGTATTAAGTAAATCTTTGTATATATCAATCCACTTATAAGAACCATTATAGCTAAATTCTTTCCACATCATTCCTTTTAGTGTTCTATTAAATCGTTCTACTATTGATGCTTTCATAATGCTATATGTTGAGTAGTGATTAATGTTGTACTTATGCATTAATTTTTCAAAGTGTTTGTTGAAAAATTCTTTACCATCATCTGTATGTTTTTTGGTATTCGCCCCAATTCAAAAATATTTTCCATTGCGTTAGTTGTTTCAAGTGCAGTTTTTGTTTTTAGCGGTACTGCCCATGCAAATTTTGAGAATGTGTCAATTATAGTAAGCAAAAATCGATAATTTCTATTTTCTTTAGAATAGTTCCCCATTTCAACTAAATCAGCTTGCCAAAGGTCATCTATTCCTTTCATTATAACTCTGCGACGCACAAAATGTTTTCGTGCTTGCTTATGGAGTTCGTTTACTAAATTTCTTTTTGAAGACATTAAGTTGTTTTTAGAGATTTTTTGGAGAGTGTTGTGATCTAGTTGAAGCACTTTCAGCTATTGATACAAACATGTAATTTTCTAATCTATAAATTTTCTCATTAAGCTTTGTTTTTGTTTTGTTTTTTAATTTTTGTTTTTGAATTTGTTCTTCAAAGGATGTTTTAATTTTTAGAATATCTTTTTCAATTTTATAATTTTCTTCTATATCTAATTTTGTTTCGCGATGTAGATCCTCAATTTGTATTTGAATATTTTCTTGAATTATAGTAATGTCTCTCTTAAAGTATGCTAATAATTTCTCTTCTAGTTTTTCGATTTGAGTTTGCAGAAACAATTTATTGATAACATCGTTTTCCTCCACAGCTTTTGCAACATTTTTGATCCTTTTGTTTTGGACATCAATGTTGTTGTTCGTATCCACAAAAAGCCGCAGCAGTTTAGGTGCATTTTTCAAAGAAACTATGTTGCTAGTATCGTTTAAATAATGCCCAAATTTATCAACAGACATGCTTTATATACTTTATTAAAGTTAATGTATTATATTAGCTTCACGTAGTTCTTCAATAATTGATATAATCTCGTTATTGTGATTATTATGACCTGCAGCTTGTGATGCGAGCAGTAGTCGAAGTCGATCTACTAGCTCATTTGGATCATCCCAGTATATATAGTTGGGCTTATGGATGTTAAATTCCATCATTCCATCACCTAAGTAGCTACCTTTTGGCTTAGATCCTGTTGATTCACTTAAATTCTTTTGGTTTTTCTCGTCAATAAATTTCTTAATAATATGTTTATATTTATATCCTCTAGTACCCTTAATTTGACCATCAGGTTTATAGTCTCTTCTATATGCATTAGTAGTAATTAAAATCTTTTTATAGATTTCGAGTTCAAATTTATAATAATTTTTTGGTATTTTATGAAACATTAGAGAAAATAGTCCTGGTGTTAGAGCCCATATTTGACCACCAACATGTATTTTATCTTCATTAAGTGTAAGTTTACTATCACCAAATTTCCATTCATTATTAAAATCTTTATGTGGACCATAGTTTGTATCTAATTCATTTCTTCCTTCCAATACTGATAAATCAGTATAAGTATCTTCTGTATTGGAAGTTTGTGAGTAAAAATCATCTTCATCGTCATCGTCATCATCATTTTTAGTATTAGTTTCAGTAAATAAGATGGTATTATCAAATATTGTTCCTTCTGCTAGTTTCTTTGGTGTACTTGTCTCTATCTTGAGTGATGGTTTTTCAGGCTTTAAACTTGTATTATTTTCAAATTCTGTCTTCATTTTATTTTCATCTTTACTGGGAATTCTTTTAATTTTTTTAGAACTATTTATGAATTCTTTCAGTGGTTCTGTTATAGGTTTAAATGTATCTCTTAGTTGTTCACGTGTATCTATTTCACCAGTTTTTATACTACGAAGCTTTTTCTTCAAGACATTTCTTGTCAACACCAACTGTTTTAAAATTTTCTCATCCATGTTTAATAAATAAAAGGTATCAGCTATTAGATCAGGTATCAGCTATTAGATCAGGTATCAGGTATTAGATCAGCTTATCAGGAGCTGGTCTGGTTTTCAGATCAGCTTATCAGGACCTGGTCTGGTTTTCAGATCAGCTTTTCAGGACCTGGTCTGGTTTTCAGATCAGCTTTTTAGGACCTGGTCTGGTTTTCAGATCAGCTTTTCAGGACCTGGTCTGGTTTTCAGATCAGCTTTTCAGGACCTGGTCTGGTTTTCAGATCAGCTTTTCAGGACCTGGTCTGGTTTTCAGATCAGCTTTTCAGGATCTGGTCTGGTTTTCAGATCAGCTTTTCAGGACCTGGTCTGGTTTTCAGATCAGCTTTTCAGGACCTGGTCTGGTTTTCAGATTAGCTTTTCAGGACCTGGTATGGTTTTCAGATCAGCTTTTCAGGACCTGGTCTGGTTTTCAGATCAGCTTTTCAGGACCTGGTCTGGTTTTCAGATCAGCTTTTCAGGACCTGGTCTGGTTTTCAGATCAGCTTTTCAGGACCTGGTCTGGTTTTCAGATCAGCTTTTCAGGACCTGGTCTGGTTTTCAGATCAGCTTTTCAGGACCTGGTCTGGTTTTCAGATCAGCTTTTCAGGACCTGGTCTGGTTTTCAGATCAGCTTTTCAGGACCTGGTCTGGTTTTCAGATCAGCTTTTCAGGACCTGGTCTGGTTTTCAGATCAGCTTTTTAGGACCTGGTCTGGTTTTCAGATCAGCTTTTCATGACCTGGTCTGGTTTTCAGATCAGCTTTTCAGGACCTGGTCTGGTTTTCAGATCAGCTTTTCAGGACCTGGTCTGGTTTTCAGATCAGATTTTTAGGACCTGGTCTGGTTTTCAGATCAGCTTATCAGGTATCAGATGAGGTTATAGCAAATAGATGTATCAAGTTTAAAGTTAGATTAATAACTAAAGTAAATGCTTATGAAGAGTAGTTTATATAGTTATGAAATAGTCAAATTGCTTTCTGTAGCGTCCATCATTTAATTCATTATCTTTGCTAATCACCAAAAATCCATATTTATCCTTCCAACACTCTCGACAAATTTCATGAAACTTTTCATATCTGATATCGCTACCAACATGATCTCTATAAACATGCTTCATATTTGTCTCATCTTGTTTAAACATTATAATAACATTGGCATTGTCTCTTATTAAATGCTTGGGGAATCTAGTATAAGTTTGACATAAGTAGAATGAATCAACATCCCTATGTCGCCCCATACAAAAATATGTACGTATATTATTCTGCTTTTCACATGCAACATCATCAAATATCATAATTGAATTAGTTTTAGCTTCGTCAGGTGGAATAACTGATTCATTATCTGTAAATGTATAATAGCCCATTCCTTTAATTGGTGAAATTAGTTTCTTCAGGTATTCATATTTAAGTTGATATTGAGATTTTGAGTATAAATAGATGTTGTCAAACTTGAGTCCATTAGGACTTTCTAGTAAGCCAATCATAACATTAGTCTTTCCACAATTTGATGGTCCAACTATTAGAGCACGAATAGAATTTGGTAAGAGGGGGCTATGCTTTATTTTTGAACTGATGTTCACTGAGTCGTCAATATTACTAACTAAAATATTTTTATGTTGTTTCACTAACTGCATTTTTGTAACTAAATACATTTTATAAATGTTACCTCTTATTATAGAAAAAATTAGATAATATGGTTATACGATATCAGAAAACGTTTAGTCATAAAAACACCTTCGTTGGAGGAGGTATAGTAGATAAAATAATAAACTCTCTACCTGTTGAGCTTCATCTTCTGGGGTATCAGTACTGTGGACCTGGAACAAAACTACAAAAACGTTTAAATCGAGGTGACAAAGGTATTAATTTATTGGACTCTGCTTGTAAAAATCACGATATTGCGTATTCAAAAAATAAGGATTTAAGTACTAGACATAAAGCTGATAAAATACTTGAAAATTCAGCTTGGAATCGAGTTTTAGCAAAAGACAGTAGTCTTGCAGAAAAATCATTTGCATATATGGTTACTAACGCAATGAAAACCAAAACTAAATTTGGTATGGGTGTGGAGAAAAAGAAAAATACTAAAAAGAACAAGCCAAATGATAAAAAACTATTTAGAACATCAATTAGAGCTGCAACAAAAATACTAAAGAAGGAAAAACCATTAGATATTAACTCAGCTATTAAAATTGCACGAAAAACTATTAACAAATCATTAAAAGGAAGAAAGTCTCAAATTGTAGTTCCACGTGTAATACGTGTTCCAAAAATCGGTGGTTTTTTACCTCTAATACCGATTTTAACTGCTCTGGGTGCAATTGTTAGTCTAACAACTGGAGGTGCTGCCATAGCTAAAGCTGTAAATGCAACAAAGAATGCAAAAAATCAACTTGATGAAGCAACTAGACATAATAAAGCGATGGAATCTATAGCAGTTGGAAAAGGACTTAAAACCATATAAAAAAGGTTATGGTTTAGTTCACAAAGAGGAATCAAAAAACTCTTAAAGATGCTGCCCAACAGACCACTATCTGCTGTGGACCTAAACCGTTTCTCTCTAAAAATTCCATATTTTAGAGGAGTTTTCATGTTGAATACTCTACCAAAACGAACAAAGAAAATTGCATGTGGAATAATCAACTTAGATGTATCAACAGGACCTGGTACACATTGGGTAGCATACTATAAAAACAACAATGAAAAAGAATATCTCGACAGCTTTGGAAACTTACAACCTCCTTGGGAAGTAGTCAAATATCTTGGTGCAAATATAAAATACAACTATAATCAGCATCAGAATTTTAATACATTTACCTGTGGACATTTATGTCTTAAATTTCTTTATGAAATAACTGAAAATATTAAATAAAACACAAACATTTATAATTTACAAAACTCTTTAATGTCTTTTTATTCATAATTTAAAATACATAATTAATATATTATTGCCAAACAGGGAATGATGGAATTTAACATCCATAAGCCCAACTATATATACTGGGATGATCCAAATGAGCTAGTAGATCGACTTCGACTACTGCTCGCATCACAAGCTGCAGGTCATAATAATCACAATAACGAGATTATATCAATTATTGAAGAACTACGTGAAGCTAATATAATACATTAACTTTAATAAAGTATATAAAGCATGTCTGTTGATAAATTTGGGCATTATTTAAACGATACTAGCAACATAGTTTCTTTGAAAAATGCACCTAAACTGCTGCGGCTTTTTGTGGATACGAACAACAACATTGATGTCCAAAACAAAAGGATCAAAAATGTTGCAAAAGCTGTGGAGGAAAACGATGTTATCAATAAATTGTTTCTGCAAACTCAAATCGAAAAACTAGAAGAGAAATTATTAGCATACTTTAAGAGAGACATTACTATAATTCAAGAAAATATTCAAATACAAATTGAGGATCTACATCGCGAAACAAAATTAGATATAGAAGAAAATTATAAAATTGAAAAAGATATTCTAAAAATTAAAACATCCTTTGAAGAACAAATTGAACAGCTTAATGAGAAAATTTATAGATTAGAAAATTACATGTTTGTATCAATAGCTGAAAGTGCTTCAACTAGATCACAACACTCTCCAAAAAATCTCTAAAAACAACTTAATGTCTTCAAAAAGAAATTTAGTAAACGAACTCCATAAGCAAGCACGAAAACATTTTGTGCGTCGCAGAGTTATAATGAAAGGAATAGATGACCTTTGGCAAGCTGATTTAGTTGAAATGGGGAACTATTCTAAAGAAAATAGAAATTATCGATTTTTGCTTACTATAATTGACACATTCTCAAAATTTGCATGGGCAGTACCGCTAAAAACAAAAACTGCACTTGAAACAACTAACGCAATGGAAAATATTTTTGAATTGGGGCGAATACCAAAAAACATACAAACAGATGATGGTAAAGAATTTTTCAACAAACACTTTGAAAAATTAATGCATAAGTACAACATTAATCACTACTCAACATATAGCATTATGAAAGCATCAATAGTAGAACGATTTAATAGAACACTAAAAGGAATGATGTGGAAAAATTTAGCTATAATGGTTCTTATAAGTGGATTGATATATACAAAGATTTACTTAATACCTACAATAGAAAAGTTCATCGTACCATTAAAATGCCTCCAATTAAAGTCAACTCAACAAATGAGGAAAAGCTGCTAAATACAGTATACAGTCATATGAAAATGTATAAAATGTCAAAATTTAATGTAGGAGATCATGTACGCATAAGCAAATATAAGCATACATTTGAAAAAGGTTATACTCCAAATTGGACTACAGAAATTTTCACAATTACAAGAGTTCAAAATACAAATCCTGCAACATACATATTAGAAGACTATCTTGGTAATCCTATTAAAGGTGGATTCCATACTGACGAACTTTCAAAAACCAGATTTCCAAATACATATCTAGTTGAAAAGGTGCTTAAAATTAAAGGGAAGGAGGTATATGTTAAATGGCTGGGATTTTCTATTCAACACAATTCTTGGATAAGTAAAGATGAAATATTATAGATGAAGAAAAACTAAATCAAAAACAACATCATAGCAAAACAATAATAGCATTAATATTAAGAAACTAATGTTAATTTTAAAATAAGAAAATGAAATAAATATGTAAATTATGCTTATAAACCATACTGTCTACTAAACTTTATTTAATTGTAATCAGTCTGTTATAATGTCAATAACACTTACTCTGAGCTCCAACTCATCAGAATTATCTGCTAGTTACTTTCCTCCTATTGAATTACATGGTACATATGACTGTGCTCTAACTGATTTTCATTCATACAACAGTATTCCAAATGTAGACACCTACAACAATATGTTTCATATAGGAGAACATACAATAGAAATACCAATTGGATCTTACGAACTAAATGATATAGTTGATTTTATAGAAGAGCAATACAAACTACTCTGTCCAGCAAATAAGATTTTTATTGAAGCTAATAACAATACAATGCAAGTTAAAGTTAATAGTTCCAAGGATACTGTATATTTTAATAAAGACAATACAATTGGAAAACTTTTAGGATTCAATAGCAAAATCCTAACACCAAACAAATATTATTATTCAGATCTTCCAGTTAATATTTTTAAAGTAAATCTCTTGCGAGTTGAAAGTAGTATCGCTATTAACACATATATGAATAACTCCAAATCGCATACACTTCATGAATTTCCGATTAATGTGCCTCCAGGCTATAAAATAGATGAGGTTCCAAGAAATCTCATCTATTTACCTGTGAACACCAGAGAGATAAGTTCACTAGCGCTGCGCGTAGTTGATCAACACGGTGATTTAATTAATTTCCGAGGAGAGGAAATTACAATACGAATACATTTAAGGCCAACTAAATAATGCTAATATACAACACAAATACATTAAAAAATATAGCAGCAAGAACAACAACATCATTAAAGCGACCAGTACAACAAAAAGCATTAACAATATCAAATAAAAATTTTCTAAAGTCCTTGAATTTTAAATTGAAGACAAAATGAGTTCAATAATAGATGTCTTAGATAAGCCCTTGTCTGATGAGAATATAATCAAAAAGGACTATCATACATATGTACCATACTTACAATCTTACAACAATAATGATGAAATTAGAATTTCAATACAAAATCAAGATTTGTACGTGCTACCCAGTGAAAGCTACATTTATGTAGAAGGTTTTGTTGCTGATGATAATAACTCTAAGTCTACTTCATCTTCAGACAACTTTATATTAAAAAACAACTTTGTGGCATATCTATTTGATGAAATTCGCTATGAGCTCAATGGAATTGAAATTGATCATACAAGATATTTAGGAGCCACAAGCACCATAAAAAATTTGGTTTCTATGTCACCAACAGAAAGCAACGTGATGCAAAATGCTGGATGGAACAAAATTGACGATGTCACTCTTGTAAATGGATTTTTCAATTTCTATGCTCCTAGGATTCGCTGAAGACTACAACAAAGTTATACTAAATGGAAAACATGAATTGATACTCTTGCGTAATAAGAACGATGAAGATCTTGTACGCTCGAGTGTTTCTACTAAAAAAGCTAAACTTACAATTTCACTAATCTCATGGAGAATCCCACATGTACAATTATCCGACTTTAGCAAATTGAATATGATTAAAATTATTAACAATGGTGCTTCTATACCTATGGCATTTCGCAGTTGGGATTGTCATGTCAATCCACAATTAAACATAGGAACTAGCCATATTTGGAATGTTAAACTGGCTGCAAATAGAGAACGCCCTCGTTTTGTATTGATTGCTTTTCAACAAGAAAATAAGTTTGTTCATTGTGATTTGACTAATTTAAAAGTACATTTAAATTCAGTCTCATATCCATATGATGACCTTAACATAAAGTTCAAAAATGAACGATATGCAATTCTATATGACATGTATCTAAGATTTCAACAAAGCTACTATATGAAAGAATCTCAACCGCTTCTAACTGCACCAGAGTTTAAGACAAAAGCTCCTATTATTGTAGTAGATGTCAGTCATCAGAATGAATCACTCAATAGTGGACCGATTGATATAAAAATAGAATTTGAAACAGCAACTAATATTGCAGCAAAAACATCAGCTTACTGTATTCTTATTCATGATCGTATAATAGAATATGTACCCATCAAAGGACAAGTTCGAAAAGTCTTATAAATTGAGTAATATGGAAAACAACATAATTTTCATAGACGTACAAGGTTTCAAAAGTAATTCAAATGATTTCATCGCAAAAGAAGTAGCAATTGTTTTCAACAATTACGAATATAACAATTTCATTATAAAACCCCCATTTGATATCAAATGCTTATCAATAGAAAAGCAAAGAGAAGCAAAGTGGTTAACAAAAAACTATCATCACCTAAGCTGGACTGCTGGATCAGTTTCATTTCAAAGCGTTTGCAATTTTATAAAAGCCAACGCAAGATGTTCTAAAATTTATGTAAAAGGTGAAGAAAAAAGACGATGGTTGGAAAAAATTTTATGCCGAAAAATTTTTAACGTTGAGTATATAGGCTGCATCAACTTTAAACAAATGGAAATCAAGTATCCCGAATATTTTTATTGTAATTATCATAAATTTGGTGCTTGCGCACTAAAAAATGCTATTTTACTAACAAAAGAAATGTCTTGCTTTAATTAAACTTTTTTACTTTTTAAAATATTAATGTATGTATTATTATAAAATTTTATAAAATTTTAAACAATAAATGTATAAAAAACAAAATAATATACAAGTGTTTTCTTATTTCAAATAAAAACTACATAAAGGAAAGAGAAGGAAGTGGGGAGGAGGAGAAATTAACTTTTTTGCTTACTTGCAAATTCTTGGTTTTTGTTTCTCTGCTGCTGACTGTACTTAGTTTGCTGCTTTAAAATAATCGTAGACAAAGAAAATGATTACGTTGCAAAATATATATGTATTCTACAAAATATTCCACGCACAAGTACCCACGATCGCACATTCATACATGCACACATACATATACATACATACATACATACATACATACATACATACATACATACATACATACATACATACATACACATACATACATACATACATACATATTTCTTAAACAAATACACAAAATATTAAATTACCAACGACAATAAAGCTGGACCCCCCACACACAAGTATGGGTGTTCACATACATGTGAACACAAGTATGGGTGTTCACATACATGTGAACACATAAATAAAATATTTAAATAAATTAATTTAATTTATTTAATTATGTTATTTATAAACAATTTATTCGAGTGAGGAAATCACACATACACATGATTCATATGAGAATCGTCTAGTAGTCATCAAATCTATTTTCTATGATATTACTGATATAGTATTACGATAACAAATTTCTACAGTCTGGCAACACTGGCAATTTTCTCTTTGGTATTAGAAAATAATAATCATGTATTGCCGTCGGCATTTTAAAAAATTAATAATCATGTTTTGCCGTCGGCATTAGGAAAATCATGTATTGCCGTAGGCCTTAGGAAAATCATGTATTGCCGTAGGCCTTAGGAAAATCATGTATTGCCGTAGGCATTAGGAAAAATAATAATCATGAATTGCCGTCGGCATTTGGAAAAATTAATAATCATGAATTGCCGTCGGCATTTGAAAAAATACTCATGCATTGCCGTAGGCATTAGGAAAAATAAACATATATTGCCGTAGGCATTAGGAAAAATTAATTTTCACTATTTCACACCCATTAGTATTAGGAAAAATCATTGCATGATTTTCCCGTCGGCATATATACTTATGAAATATTAATCTTATGAAACCCCTTAATCCACCCCACAAACATACACACATACAAATTCCCACGGTCATAAGAAACTGGACTTATTGATCCACCCTCGTATGTATTAAACAAACAAAACCCCTTATGTAAACAAAAAATTCCTTATGTAAACAAAAAGTTGGACGGACTTATTGACCCACCCTCGTAGGGTATCAAATTTCACAAATTTCCAAGAATTTTAAAATTTGGGTAATTAAAATTTTAAAATTTCAAAAGTTTAATTAGGCCCAGAGGAACAGTTCCCTACTACTTATATACACACAATTGTATGTATATTACATGAGATTTTAACATTTTTCGTTGCTCGTTTTGGAACACCCTTTAATTTTGAACTCTCATGTATTTGTTGTTGTAGCAGTAAAAGGTATACACACTGTGTCCAATTTTTAGGGCCGTAGCTCTTACGCTTCTCAACAAAATACCCTGTGACGGACAGACGGACATCGTAGCGAAAACAATAGGGTTCCTTTTCATCTTTGGTGTACGGATCCCTAAAAAGTAACGTGACTGACTGGGAGATCTTAGCCTAGCCCAAAACAGTGGATGTGGAGCGTGTGTTGATTCACTAGTGTAATAACATGGATGCGCTGGTGGCTAGGCTCAGCGGAGTCCAGAGTTGTGTAGATTAAATGGAAAATGTAACGTACCTTCTCTTGGTTACTTGGACAGAAATAAAACAAGTACACCAGGTTCGTTTAACATTAACAATATTTCTTTATTTAATAAAAAAAATTGAGGAAAATAAATTATAGCTATCAAATCGCGTAACAATATGACATAAGTAAAACAAAAGAAAATAAGAAATTAAAATTTTTGATAAGACAAAAACACGTTCTCTTCAGATTTAGCTCTATAATCTCAAAGTAGATTAGCCTTTGGGAAGTGTCCTAATTTCCAAAGGTATTTTCTACTCGTGAAAAGAGAAACAAAATCCAATTATTCTAAAATGATAAATTTTTATTTATAAGTGTATTGATTCACCTTTTGGAAAAAGTGTCCTAATTCCCAAAGGCACCCTCTCCCACGTATTAATAAAAATACTCCAAAAAACAAAAAAAATATATAGAGAAATTTAATATCTCCGTGGTTTGCATAAGATTTGCAAACAAATAAAAAAAAAGATTTAATAATAGAGCAGTGTCCTATCTATAATATTATTCAAATAGCTCAATTTTTATTTACAAGTGTATTGATTCACTCACTTTTTGGAAAAAAGTGTCCTAATCAGGGAAGGTATTGAGAATTTTAAAAATTTACTAACAACTTTCAAAAATTGTACTTTTTTGACCTTAATTGTACTAAAAGATATTTTTAGTTCAAATTACATATTTTCATTTGATTTTATTAAAACAGTTGACTTTGTTTTGGCTACCGAATTGTTTTCGTAAGTTAGGATGTTAAAGCATATGGTTACAACTGTTTAAATTGAAATTTGAAATTTACAAGTTAATAGCATGTGCTCTAGCATCCGAATTTAGAAGAAGATTTTTTTAAAAATGGATGAGTTCACATATTTTGGTTTTCTCGCTGCGTTTTTTTTTCACAAGATTGTTTTAAAGTGAGAAGAATATGAGTTTAATTGTTCAAAAGTGAAAATTTATATAAGAAATCATTTGAAAAAAAATGCGGAGTGAAACTGGGGTTCCCTGAATGTACTAAATTAGTCATTGGTGTTCTATTGTACTTTCCGAATTTGAATAGTACCAAAAAATTTACAATTGTACCAACTTTGCCATCCCTGGTCCTAATTCCCAAAGGCAGCCTCTCCCACTCACAAAAAAAAGAGAAACTTAATATCTTAGTGGTTTGCCTCAAATTTGCTAACAAAAAGCTTTAATAGTAGAGCAGTGTCCTATCTCTAGTATTACCTCTTTCGCCAGCGCTTGCTGCCAATTAGGGATAGGCAAATGAAGCAAATGTATCAATATATATCGTATCGATATTTTTGAGCGGTATCGATACATATTTTTTGAAAACATCGATATTTCGATATATCGATATTTTTTGCCTACAAATGTTGCCAAAATATTCCAAATCTAAAATAAATACACATACTAACATATAATTAAGCCTTTAGAAAGCCTTATGGCCTGTTTCACAATAACGAAACGAAACTTTCGACTAAAAATTTATATTGAAAACAACAATAAAATATGAAAATTTGTTTATGTTTTCAGTATAAATTTTCAGTCGAAAGTTTCGTTTCGTTATTGTGAAACAGGCCATTAATATTTTTTATAAATAAGGATGTTAATCATTGTTTAATGCCCTGTGTTGAACACTTCAAAGTTCATCATTGCGGAATACGAGAAATATCCACTTGACATTCATTAAACAGAAATATTTAAAGAAATCGCGAACAACTAACTTAAAACTTAATGAACTCCATGAGTGAAGAAACCCCAAAGTGATATTGGTATCGAAAAAGGAAGTAATTTATCTATACATCTGTATGTTTAATTTGTATTATAAAATAATTTCTGAAAAACTGCATTCATTTCGAATGCACAATTAGTCAATTAATTTAAGAAATTTAATACAAAGGAATTACGTATGTTAAGTTATACGTAACGTACTGTAGCTCCTTAAGGCTTCATTAGTCTTTACTGTATGTTGCTGTTCTGTGCTGTGCCGTTCTAGTTATTTTTAAATTTTAATGGTTACTTTTTCAGTAATAAATTAGCTGTTTCTGACCAGAACGATCACAGTTTTCCACTAAATTGATGAGTTTTGCATCGTCCATTGTTATGTTTCAATCATAGCTGTTCAATATGATTTTTTTATTTGAATTTTTAAGAAATAGAATTTCATTGAAATCATTTACATTTCTCGTGAAATTAATTAAAATTTGTTGTTATTAATTTGAAATAAAAATTTTCAAATGTAATTAATTTTTTTGTCAGAAAATTTAAAAAAATTATGCTTTCAGAAATTCAAATAATAACATAACAAATTAATGCTTTATTTGAATACAGCGATTGAAATTTTTTTAAATTCTATTTCTATAGTTTGAATAAAATTTTACTTTATTTCATTTGAGTTTTTAAAATTCCAATAATTTTTTGTTAATAAGTCAAATTTATATTATTCAAGAAAAACTTTATTGATTATTTCAAATTTATAAAAATAGTTTCAAATAGTTTTAAATTGTGAAAAAATATACAAATGAAAAGTTTTTCTTTTATTATTGAAAATATGTGGCCCTTATAGGAATATTTCTAGTATTTTTCCTGCGACGACCTCGAGAGGAATACACCTTTTGCTCAATTATCTGTCACCTTTGATAATTGAAAAATACAGTAACAAAATATTTAGCTCAATGAAAATAACAAGGTATTGGGTTTTTACAAAACTTGCGCGAAACCATTACCTTCTAGGTTCAAATCAAATTAAAATTTCATTGTACACCTAAGGAAATTGCATAGTACAAAAATGTAATGAGGCTCAGTAGTAAAAAAATATGTAAGACAACCCGTTCGCCCAAAAAGTGCTCTTTTTCATTGCTGATACCATGAGACCGTTTTTTAAAAAAAGTTCCTCTATAGAACTCTCTGACCTAAATATATCATAAATTGTTGTTATATATTTTAAAGTATAATAAATATTTCTTTCTATTTTTCAGAAATAGTTTCTATTCAAGAAATAGCAGCCTGATTGAATTATAATTTATTGTTTTTTTTTTTCAAATTAAATTCTGAGAAAAACTATTTGATTTTTTTGTAGTTAAATAATATTGAATTGAATTTTATTCAAATTTTTAATACTCAATTTCTTTAAATTTTCTATTGTTTTCAAAATACGAACAAAATTGTATTTCGAATATTGTAAATTGATTTAATAGTCTAAAAAATTAATTTGAGCAATGTATGAATTTGAAAAAATTTCAATCGTTTTAAAATATATAAATTGTATTGAATTTTTACATAACAAATAATTGTTTGAATTTTCATTATTTTTAATCACTACATAGTATAAAATAAAGTCACTTTTTCTGTCCCTATATCCCCATGTATGCTTAAATCTTTAAAACTACGCAACAGATTTTGATGCGGGTTTTTTTTAACCCTTCGTTGCATGGCATTGCATATATGCAATGTTAAATTTTCGTTCGTCTGGCAACTATACTATTTCTTATTTTACAGTTATTTTTTTTCTAATAGTCTCTTTTACTTGAAAACATAAAATTTGTGGTGTCATTTACGTAATATCTTAATAAATATGTACAGATATGTTGAGAGAGAAATAGTTATTTTCAGTACATGGACAAATTGAATGGTATTATTTTAATATTCAGAAATATTATGACAGTTGTTTAAAATGTAAGTACTATTAGTAAAGATAACCACATTGTCATAGATATATGTACATATAAATTTTTTATTGATACAATATTTGCTCATGCACGGTGATCTATCATATCATATGTACAAATTTATGCGTAATAGTCAATATGAACTGATATTGCATAAGCGGTTTATTATTGCATATATGCTATTTCATGCATTTAATTCTAATGTTATAATCATAGGTCACTATCTGATAAAGAAATTGAACAAATAATTGAAAGTTGGGAAGAAAGTGAGGATGACTATTTTGATGATGGTGATGAAGATATTGATATTGAATTTAAAGGAAATTGGTGCTAAAATATATTAGAGACGGCAAGTAAAGAAGAAGGAATAAATACAGTGGAAACAACTACTACTTCTGAATTGAATGAAAAAATAACTTGTGATGTGCGATCTTTGAAAGAAAGATACGACAAAATTATATGGAAACTAAAAGATTTTGATGCTAACTTAGATACTAATTTAAGGGCAGTGACCTTCCAGAGAGTTTTCTGAATTTCAATGGACCGAGCAGCTATTTCACTTACTTTTTTCTGACTATCTTATGAAGTCTATTGTTTATCAGTCGAATTTATGCGCTTGTCAAAAAAATCCAGAAAGCGGAGAGCAGATTGATGAATTAGAGTTGCAAAAATGTCTGGGCATATGCATTGTGATGTCTGTGGTTCAAATTCCAAACAAAAGAATGTAATGCAGTTTTATTTTCCAGCTGAGGTAAGCTCAGTCTGTCCAGGGTCGTCAAAGGTCTGCTTCCTTTGTAGATTGTCCACCACACTGTTGCCCTACTCGCGTACTTAGGTTTCTGTGTCCTAAGACGTGCACGCTTTGTACCCGACGAAACGAATACGTCGCTTCTTAGCCGGTTAATTGCTATTCGTAATACGACTGTTAACGAATGCTGGTAATGTGCACTTCGTAAGCTGGTCGTTTAATTACGGTTCAAGAGATACCTGGAACAATATAATGCTTCGGATATTGTTCGGCTAACTACGGGTTAAATATGTTACGAACAATATAATTCTTCGGATATTGTTCGGATAAAAACGGTTTAAATATGTTACGAACAATATAATTCTTCGGATATTGTTCGGCTAACTACGGTTTAAATATATTACGAACAATATAATTCTTCGGATATTGTTCGGCTAACTACGGTTTAAATATATTACGAACAATATAATTTTTCGGATATTGTTCGGCTAACTACGGTTTAAATATATTACGAACAATATAATTCTTCGGATATTGTTCGGCTAACTACGGTTTAAATATATTACGAACAATATAATTCTTCGGATATTGTTCAACTAATTACGGTTTAAATATGTTACGAACAATATAATTCTTCGGATATTGTTCGGCTAACTACGGTTTAAATATATTCATAAGCTACAAGGAAAGAATCGTATTCCAATTCATTCCCCCTTTTTTGTACGAAACCTTGATCTCTTATGCTAAATAAAATATACACAAAATGAGAATTGCTAGGTGTTGTAAACTTGTTTAATCACTAACAAACTTGTCTGTGCATAATTCTGGTTGGGAGTGTGCTGTTGTTGTTTTGTAGTTTTTTTTCTTATTGTTTTGTTTTGTGTATGTTCGGTGGGGGTATTAGTAGCTGGCTTATACGTAAGTTATACAAGTGAATGTAAATGCAAATATTAGGTAAGGGTAATTGTAACGTCACGTTACAAGACGATATTGGGCACCTACTGTGGGAAACTAACTAATACAAGGAACTATGTCGCTAAATAGGTTTGAAAAAATTAAGTCAATATTACATTTCAATAACAATGATAATATGAAACCAAGAAATGATACAAATTTTGACCGTCTTTTTTAAGATACGTCCTCTGGTAGACCACTTGGTTAAAAAAAATTCAAGTCGGTACCGTACGAAAGGTTTCTTTCTGTGGATGAACAACTATGCTGTACAAAATGTAAGTCATACCTGAACAATACCTTCCAATGAAACCACACAAATGGGGGTTTAAGCTGTACGTGTTGGCCGGAATATCTGGATATAACTATAACTTTGAAATATATACGGGCCAAGAGAACAGCCATGGCTTTAGGCTCCCTGAAGAGACTGATTTGGGCTCTAGTGCAAATATTGCCGTAAGACTGCTGCGTGATGTTCCATCTCAGGAGAATTTCAAAGTTTTTTTTTATAATTTTTATACATCCTTGCCATTAATGCTAACACTAGCTTACCGTGGAATTTATTCACTAGGAACTATCCGGCGGAATAGAATTCCAAACTTAAAATTTGTTGACAATAAAATAATGATGAAGAAGCCACGTGGAGAGTCATATGAATATGTTGCAACGGTTGAAAATTTTTATATTTCTGTGGTTTTATGGAGAGATAACAAAATTGTCAACTTAATGTCAAACTACTGTGGAAAGAACCCTGAACATACAGTTGAAAGATTCGACAAAAAATTGGGAAGGAAGGTATCTATTTCCTGTCCCAACATTGTTTCCGAATATAACAAATTCATGGGTGGCGTTGACTTACTGGACTCATTTACTCATTTACTCGTTATAAAATCAAAATACGCTCTAAGAAATGGTATTTACGCCTCTTCTACCACTTGGTCGACACATCCTTGGTCAATGCCTGGCTTTTATATAAACGAGCTGAAGCACAAAAAGGGAATATAGTTAAGGAGAGTTTGGCAGATTTTCGTTTGAAAGTTGGGGAAACCCTTTGCAAAATGGGAATAATATCAATACCGTGGGTGAGGCCGTCGGACGTTAGAAAAATCTTGCTCTAAAGGTATAGATTATAAAGGTAGTTATATACATAAATGAGTAATTTATTTCCATAATTATTTTAGAGAAAGCATCAGAGAAGCTTGCCAATTCCACAAAACGAAGTACGACTTGATCACATAGACCATTGGCCAAAATGGATAGAAAATAGACTTACATGCAGGTTGCCAGGGTGCAGTGGGTATACTTTTGTCATGTGTGAAAAATGTGATACTAGCTAATGTTTCAACAAATCAAGAAAATGCTTTAAAAAATTTCATTCCGAATAGCAAAAAGTATTTTCAAAAAAAATAAAAAATAAGTACAAATGCGTTGCAGATATTTTTTTATAACAAAAACTTGAATTTTTTCCAAAAATAAAATGTAATATATTAAAACTCGTTTACTTTTTTTTACAGATTAGCTGCATAAAAACGCATATATGCAATGTTTCTTATCTCTTTTGAGAAAAACCGGAACCGAACCAAATCAAATATACTATAACAAAAAATTTTTTTACTTAAGGAAATTAAGTCATGCAACGAAGGGTTAATAGATAGAGTGATTGAAGAGAAAGGTTTATATCAACAATAACATCCATTAAATAGGGGGAAATACTGTTATTTTTGAGGTTTCTAATGTGATGTAAATAATTAAATTTTTTCTGCTTATATTGCACACACAGGCTGAACCCTACGGGATTTATCCAAATAATGTGCTAAGTATAGTACACATTGAAAAGGTCTAAAGAAAACTCCGCTATGGTATATGTCTATGTCTATATGGACATCGCACAATAACATTTTTAACCGACTTCAAAAAAGAAGGAGGTTATCAATTCGTGTGTATTTTTTTTACTTTTTTTTAATGTTCGCCCTACTCGGTCATATTTAAACCAATTTTCGAAATTCTTTTTTTTTTGTTTGAAAGTTAGGTCCCATATTTTTTTTTTTGGAAAATTGGCAGGGAAAATTTCATCCCCTATTCCATAACTCTGCTATTTGTGAACCGATTTTCAAAATTATTTTTTGGTTTAAAAGAATTTAGCTTAAAGTTAAAAGTTAAAGCCCCCCACCAAAAAATAAATTTATTGATGATTACATAACTTCTCTATTTATGGACTGATATTTAAAATTCTTTTCTTTTTGTTTCCATATCATTTTCATACTTGCGTCCGTTTTGTAATCTTTTGGATTGATTCTTAGTATTGGAGTCAGTTTTTTTTTGCCTGAATTATTTTGTCATTTACTTTTTATGAAAAATAATGGCTAATTTTCGAAGCGATTTTAAAAAGTACATCATTAATCCTTATCTAATTAAATACCTTAAATACATTGTTGATTTCATATACAATGTTACTGCATATTGTAAAAGGCCCTACATCCTTTGCACAGCTAAGCTTTTGGAAGGAGGCCGAACCGCCCACTCTACATTCAACTCCCGCTGAAAATTGCCACCGATGACAATAACAGCGTCTGTAGTATTTCTAAGCAGAGCAATACAGGAAAATTGATGCGTGACTGCTCATTAGTAGTCTGGGACGAAGCTACCATGTCAAACAAGACGTCTGTGGAAGCACTGGATAGGACAATGCGCGATTTGCGCAACAAAAATTCACCTCTGGGTGGATGTGCAATTCTGTTCTCAGGAGATTTCCGTCAAATTCTACCAGTTGTGACTCGAGGAACACGTGCTGACGAAGTAAATGCTTCCTTAAAAAGATCCAACCTTTCGCGACATGTCAATAAATTAGAGCTTAAAACTAATATGAGGATTTCGTCATCTTCGCGTGAGAACAGGTTATTTCCAGAGATGCTGCTAAAAGTTGGCAATGGAGAGTTAATACAAAGTGAGGGAAGGATTATCCTAGAAAGCCTTTGTGTTTTGATAGACAACATCCAAGAGTTAGTCAACAATGTCTATCTTGAATGTGATAACATAAGTTATAAAACAATATCTTGGTTTAAATAATGAGCGATTCTGTCACCAACTAACGAACAAGTAGATAAGGTAAATAACTTAATTCTTTCAAATTCGATTTGGAAGAAGCTGTTCATTTTCCTACAGAATTTCTAAACTCTTTGAACCCGTCTGGACTCCCTCCTCACCAAATGGTGTTGAAAGTAGGTTGTCCTGTTATTTTACTAAGAAACCTGAATCCACCTAAACTTTGCAAGTGCACGCTTTTGCTGGTAAGATCACTGAAAACTATTATAATAGAATGCACAATACTCAAAGGATGTGTTACCGGAGAAGATGTATTGATTCCCCGAATCGCTCTGATACCATCGGATTTACCCTTCCAATTTAAACGTTTGCACTTTCCGGTAAATACATCTTTTGCAATGACCATTAATAAATCGCAGGGTCAAACCGTCAACCTTGCAGGCTTAGATTTTAGCGTTGACTGCTTTTCACATGGCCAACTGTATGTCGCTCTTTCAAGAGTTACCTCTAGAGAAAACATATTTGTATTGTCTAATGACAAGAAAGCTGTTAACGTTGTAATATGTTAATTGTTGTAAAAATAAAATAAATAGGTAAAAACGTAAAAAGTAAATGAGTAAAAATGTAGTGTGTGAATTTAGATATTCCAAAGATAGCAGGAAATCTTCATGGTTTAGGGAAAGAAGAATTGTTTTACCCTAAATTTAACGCATGCGGGCCACGGGCAGTAATGAATAAATCAAAACTACTGGATCGATTTTAATATTTTTTTCATTGAATGACATAGGCTATATATTTTATACCTGTGCGAAGCCGGAGCGGGCCACTAGCTTAAAATAAAAACTTTAACTGAAATAAAAATATTTTTATTTTTCATTCTATTCACTTATTACAGCTATGGTTTCAATATAGTGTTTATGTTTATCTGGTAAAAATTAAATTTTTTAAATTCTTAAAGCACAATCACAGTTTATTTCGAAATATTTTTGTTTTATTTATGCTGCCACTTACAACTACTTAACGGTTATTTATATTCAGACGTTAAACTGAAACGGAACAGGGGCCCATGGTGGTGGCACAAGAATGGACGGGTGACTACGACCATATGTCCTTGATGTACTTTTAAAAATGTTTTTGTGACTGATTATACCCGGCCTATGCCTTCACATAGGAAGTAGCAACGTGGTTGTCAATTAAATTCCACAAAAGGACCGCAAGAATATACGGTTATCCGTGGCAGATCAGTCAAACAGTTCGAGCGAGACGAAAAACTCTCGAAGGCCAAACAACACACACAAGCCTGGCCGCACTTAAGAAATAATTACGATGACGCGAGAAATGTTCTCCAATCCAGAGTTGCTTAATGACTGTGTGTATTTTATATTTGTAACTTGTAGATTTGTGAATGAAATAGAAAAACTAACGGCTTGTATAAGATTTCTATAAACAAAAAAGAGTCAGCTGATTCGCAACAGAACAGAATGTAAAAACTAATTCTGTCTTCCAACTTATACCCACAGAAACCAAATTTGGCATTTAGCTTAGTTAACAAATAAAGGTCAATTGGTTTAGTGGGGTCACCTTATAGATGCGCCTTGTTATTGTAGCTGTGCTACTTATGGGACGGTACAGGGGTTAGAAAATAATTTTCGTAACATAAATAATCGACACTTTTACAGTTATAAATTTATTTTTGTTTTGATTTCTTTGTACTTAAACCAGAGCACGAAAATAAACGAAAGAAATTGTTTGATTTTCTTTTGTTTAATTCTTTGGATTGAGAGAAACAAAAACAGTGAAAACGATTGCTCAATTTGTTCAAGGAAAAAAGAAAAAATTTTGTTTCGTTGCACTTGCGTATATACAGTGAATAACGTCAAAAAACTAATAAGACAAAGTTGTTTGTGTGTTTCGTATTGCTGGTGCTGCATGTGTGCATGTGTATTTCGTATTGCTAGGACTGTGTGTGTGCTGTGAGCAGTGATGGGAAAGTTGGTACGATCGTACTTTTTTTGATACAATTTAACATGAAAAAGACCGTAGTACTCCCCTAACACATTTGATACTCTCACGGACAACTTAGATATACAGTCAGAAGACGCGCGCATGCATATATTTTTGAAAAGAATTAATTTATTTTCGAAAAATGGAACGAAACTTTGTTAGTAATGCTCTTTTAGAAAAGTGTAATCTTTCACAATTAAACATAAACGAAAAACATGTTTCACTCAATGAAATTTTATGTGGCACAGAAAGTTATCTATTGAAACAACTTTTTAAATCAGTTTAAAGAAAATTTAAAAAAAATTTATATCAAGCTCTAGCCTATTTTTAAAATTGAAGACATATTTGCCAATAAATATAGAAAAACTTTTGGAAAGTTATATTGTTGATAGGAAGTTTACTGTTGTGAAGGAGACTTCATAAGTGTGCCCGAATCTATATCTTCTGGTGTGCCACAGGGTAGTATTCTGGGGCCAGTCTTGTATTTAATATATACTTGTGATATGCCTGTGAGCAATAACATCCACACTTCTACATTTTCCGATGATACAGCCTGTATGAGTATAAACAAAAACCCTGATGAGGCATCCCGCAATCTCCAAGCTCAAATTACCCAGCTTGAAAGATGGTTGAACTTATGGAGAATTAAAGTAAATGAACAAAAGCATGTTCATATAACGTTTACCCTAAGAAAAAATACCTGTTCCCCCATTCGAATTAATAATCAAAATATTCCTCAACATTCTCAAGTGAAATACTTTGGCATACACCTTAATCGAAGGCTTACATGGCAACATCATATTGACGCTAAACTAATTCAAATGAAACTTAAGTTAACTCAAATACATTGGTTGATTGGCAGAAACGAGGGTGGCGTTGGCTGAAGTAGTTAGCACGTTGACTACAAAACCGAAGGTCCTGGGTTCAATCCCTGTATCCGACAGTCATTAAATAACAACACCACGCATTTTTCTGATGTGCATTAGTGTCCCTTTGTGTCAGTTGTTGTAGGAAAGTTCAAGTGATGAAGGCATAGTCACTGGTCACTGAACTATACCGACTTCAGCAGATACTAATCCTAACATCAGAGCGCCCTCCTTCGTTGTGTAGCAAAATCATTGGCGAAGTAAAATAATCAATAAAATGGCTACAAGACACACAGCTTAAAAAAATTAATACGCCGCATTTAACATCAGAGAGGCGCTGCAACACTGCATTATTAAAAACGTGCGAAAAAGCAGAGTTGTAAAAGAATGAAGCTTTCCTCTATCTCTTCCTTCACCACCTGTCTTCTCTCTCACTATCCCTTTCCTAAAGAAGGTAACACCTAGTAATAATAGTAGGCATTAATTGCCTGAGTGTTACTTCTCATTTGAAAAAAAAACACTCAGTCTAGACTGCAAACCAATATGGTGCTACGGAATTCAGCTATGGGGCACTGCTTCAGCTTCAAATGTGGATAGAATCCAACGACGGCAAAATAAAATTTTACGCTTGATAACAGCGGCTCCATGGTACATCAAAAACTCAAATATACATCGAGATTTAAATATGCCACTATTGAGGGAAGATATTGCAAAATACGCAGGTAAATATTTAACAAAACTCGAGTCACATCCTAATCCGCTTGCTCGTAATATCTTGAACTTTACTGGACACATCCGCTTAAAAAAGATGGACACAACGGCCCTAATACTCAGCACCCCAAATGATACTTCTTGAAAATAATTATTGTGCTTAATACGAAATTTATGTATTATTAATTACTATCACTAAGTTTATGTCCGATACTGGTCGGGCATAATAATTACATTTAGATTTAAGATTTGAATACTTATTGTTAGTTCATATTTGAAGATACAATAAATAAATATATGTGTGTATTAAAAAAAAATATCAAGCTCTAAGGGCAAAAGTGGACTTTGACAATGAAATATTAGTTTGGTTTAGTAAGTTTCCTGAAAATATTTAATCTGGTAAAATCAACATCATTATACCACTTTTAATTAAAATGTTCCCAGGGACAAGAAATATTTTTAAAATATGGACAATCAATATAGAGCATTGACTGTATGGAAGAACTGAAACCATTACCAACAGAGAATATATGCAGTTTCTGGGGGGTTATTATATAATCCGAATGAACGGAAATGTGTTCGAATTCCAATGTTAATAACATACAAATTCGAACAGTTTTCGTTTCTAATCGAACTACATAATAACCCCCCCTGGTCTATATTGGATGAAAATAAAAACGCATTACATGAATACATGTTTCCTGGTAAATCAGAATTTTGTCCGTCGTAATGTCGAAAGGATTTTCTCTTACCAAAATCGCATGAAAACAAAATAAAGGAAGAGCCTTCGTAATCTGTAACTCGCTAAACCTAAGTCTCTATAGCTAAAAATCTATAAAATCAATTTATCGATTTTCGGCTACGAATGCAATTTCTAAACATGTATTGATAATCAGGTAATGGTTTAAAAATGTAATTCGCCAAAAATTTTAAATTTTCTATTTGTTCAGCATTTTAGGGATCGACTTTGGCTTTAGCGAGCTACGGAATACGGGGGCAAGCCTTATGTTCCAACTGTATTAAGTCTAATCCAGGCTATACCTATTTGTAGTACAAATTTATATGTTCCCATTTTATTTCTATGTATGTAAATGAATTTTGTATACTTTTTTGTTAATAAAATTTAAATAGAAAATATAATATATGGTATTCTCGGGATCGAAAAAGTACTAAAAAATTTTTTTTTATGCCGAAATACAAATCTCATTTCCCATCACTGGCTGTGAGTATTGAAACCAGCGTTACCATTTGTCAAGTTTTCCCTTTTCTTTGGAATTTTTTTGATGATGTATGAAAACCCGAAACAAAAATATGTATTTAGTTAAATATCTCAATTAGTAGCTCACAAGTGGTCAAATTTTATATACCATTGCTTCAAAAAGTCTTTTCGATGATACCAAATTTTATTTATGTCGTCTTGGAGCAAAGTACAAAAATATTCGCAAAACTGAAAAAAGACCTTTTTTAAAAATGGTCCAGCTCACGGATGGTCAAAGCTAGAACCACAATATTTTGGGAATCATCATAAAACATATCAAATTTTATTTTCAGAGGGGTAACAAAAGCACTTTTTCTCTTCCATTAAAGTTGAGTCGCTCTAATATTTATTAATGTATGTGATGTTTTTTTTAAGATCTCTAAATCTAAATCTAAATATGAATTTTTTATTTTGTTTTTTTTATTATATGTTATGGTTTTGATTTTAATCGGTTTTATATTTTCAAATACAATGAATTACAAATACAATTTTATGTTTTCTTTTAAAATTTTGGTACTTTTGTAGAAAAAAAGTTTTTGTTTTGGGAAAAAAGTTTTTTTTTTCAGATTTAAGAAGTTTTTTAAAAAATATATATGGTAACGCTGATTGAAACACACAGCCACGGCTGCCAGATGTGACGATTTATCGTCATTTCGACGAGTTTTGGTGCCGAAATAGCAAAATGACGATTTGACAATTTTTTCCTTGAAATGGACGATTTTTCAACAGTTGAAATGGGTAGCTTTTTATGAAAAGTCTACTTTTAAAATTCATATGTATATGCATAACCAATAAAAGATTTTGGTGTAATTTTGCAGACTCTTTCTTAATCAATTATTGTTTAATTTAAAAATATTTATTTGTTGATGCTTTAGGGTTCAGTTCAGAAGAAATTCTGAGCCATTAGTAAAATTTCTTTTGGATGAGTTTGATTTAAAAATAACCAATGATCCATTACAACATATAACAAAATGCAATACCACTATCGATGCAATTTTTTCAAGCACCTTGAAAAAATCCAATCGCAAACATACATATGTATCATATTTTAGCTACCACAAACCAATTATTGCTACAGTAGATTATAATGATTGAGTTTTTGAAACTTCTATAAATGTAAAAAATTTTTTATAGCTATTATAAACACAAAAAAGTAATAGGTATGAATAATTTTATAATATCAATTAAAATATTTATAATGTCAATTAAAAAATTAATTAAATGTTTTACCTATAAACAATCATTATATAGTATAATTTTATTGCATTGTTATTTAACACTTCAGTTTGTTTTATATAACCAAGCAGCATAGCTACAACCGGGTGTCCTAAGACACCTCTCTTCTTTTTTTTATAAAGTTCTTTTTTTGGCACAATAGTTATCACAATATTACATACATATGTATGTGTTTTAATTTATAATCGTTAGGGTGTTATGTTATTTCTATGCAATCTGCATACTTGGCAATATTTAATACTTTATAATAAAGAAGATAATAGCGGATATCTCTTATTTCTTTATGTGGGGAAACATTTTGTGAAGTAAGCAGGTTGCCTAGAAATGATATGAGACCTTGTCAATTGCACTGACTGAATCCATGTGTATGATGAAAAACATATCATTATACATACATTAACATTTCACTCCAGCATTGAAATATTGAACGTTTCAAAGCTTCACAAACATTCAATAAGTATTTATGGGCCCTTAACTAACGCCGCTGATTTAGAATTTCTTGTTTCGTTGGTGCATATTCCATAATTAAATTTGACTTTGAAAATATTTTTATATTCAGCTTTTCATAATGAATAATAAATATATTTTTCAATTATAATATTTTGACAAGAAACGAAAACAACGTAGCTTTTTACAAAATTTAAAATATTTTTGTTTTCGCTCCAACCAGAAACGAAAAAGAAAATTCGTTTAGTTTTACAAAATTAGTCTACAAAAGTATGAATTATGTTAATACATATGTATATTTATCTTATACATGTTCTATTCAGTAAATATTTTGAGTTAATTACCTTTGCGTTTGTTCCCTACAAGAAATGAATGACTAGTTTCACAAACAAAATTTTTTCACTAACACATTTGCAACAATTTTACATTGAATTCATTAGCGACAATCAATTGACTAGTCATTCGATCGAAAGTGATGATGGATTTATTTATTAATTATAGTTGCTCTACTCTAGCATATATGTTAGAGTGGGTCAGCTTATATACATATGTATGCCAAAACTTTTATGACTCGAATTTTATTTAAGAAAAATCATTCTGTTTGTGAAAATTAAAATTTATAAGTGTTAAAAAAGATAAGTAAAAACAATAGTGAATAAAAGAAATTTACAAAATTTAATTTAATCTATGTTTTCTTTTAAAAGAAAGATGTGTTGGCAATGAAAAGGTGTGAAGAGGGATAGATACCGCCTAGGTTATTCTGTTTTTGCTTATTTCTGTCTTTAATTTTAAATATTTTATTTACTTGAATAATTTGAATTGACTTTTTAAAATAAATAAAAATCAATTAAAATAATAAAAATTATATTTATTGTCAGTATATGGGGGATATATTAGTCAATTATGATCAGTCTAATTAATATTAATATTATAATTGATTAGTACAAAGCACAGGAGTGAGCAGTTCGACTATATGTTACATTCATTACTTAGAGAGAGATGCAATATCACACGTACACAAAAGTTTACATCACACTTTTCATTTTGTCTTTAATAATGTGATAGAAACTTTGTTATACGCAATGATGAATATAACCTACATGAGTTCCGGTCAAATGACCGGTCAATTGACTGATATTATTCTTGTAGGGTTTAGTTCATTTGAAACAAAATAAATTTTTCCTGAACTTAAATGGAGTAAAATCAATGCATATTAATATATTTTGAGTAAAATCACAAAAAAAAAGATTATTAATGAGAAAAAAAGATTTTTTGTCCGACTTGAAGGTTTTTGAGAAAACACAAAAGTTTTCCAAATTTTCTAAATAACTAATTTTTTCAAACTTTAATTATTTTATTTTAATTTAAATAACAAACAATAATTGAAATTTATTTGCTGGTAGTTTAGCATGTCTATATACGTATTTCATTGGCGCTTGAACCAAATCATCAGTAGACTTCAACCACAATTTTCAACAGTCACAAACCTCTTACTTTATGCACTGTTGTGTTTTAATTTAAATACGGATTTTTCTTGAGTATATTTAAAGGTTTATTTAAAAAAGGCTTTGTTAATAAAAACTAGTATCTTATTATTTTAATTTACAATTTTTAACCTGAAGGGTCCCGTGGGAATCGCAGGTATGACTCTAACTTTTGACTGCTAAATACAAGACAAACTTCTTTAATAAAAACTGCACTATTTATACAAAACTTCATCTTAATTTAATATACTTCAACATTATGCGTAACAGCTATTATTATCATGCTAACTTGTTAAATGTTATATTATGCTTAACAGCTATTATTCTTATGCTAACTTGCTAAATGTTATATTATGCTTAACAGCTATTATTATTATGCTAACTTGCTAAAATGTTATTAAGCTTTTGAACCAATTACGAAATATTACTATTGCACAATTTGTCAACGCAAAGAATTTAGCAAACAACCAAGTGAATGAACTGGTTGCTGCTGCGTTAACAAAGTTGTGCAATATACGGGTACGAGGGTTGATCAATTCTGATTCACAACATCCCTCCCCCCTTGGCGGAAGAAAATTTCTAGTTATAGATATTTTCCAAGTATACTAATTGGATCAAATGCTTTTACATATTTTATACTCTTAAATTTAGTTGATCTTATCCTAAGTTTTATTAAAATATCTGTTGTCCTTGCCTGTGTGGTTGCTGTTTATGTTGTGGTTGTGATCTGAGGAGTTGTATGCGTGGGGACTGTTCCAAGATGTTCTTGCAGATGGGTATCCACGATTTTGTTTAATTCTGGGCCACGTTCCGGGAATCCGTTGTTTATTTGGACATTTATACGAACGCGTCTTCTGTATAACACCAGCACGATCAATATTATTACGCCTATTGTAACAATTACTACCGTGGAGTAAGCAATGTTATTAAAAACATTCTGTTGAAATTTAAGTTCCTTGATCGTGTTGATGTTGTTAATCTGCATTAGGTGTAGTTTCTCAAGGGTGGGTTTGACTGCGGTGGTGACACTTCTATTGTTTCCTAATATTAGAAACTTCTGGGTTACATCTATGACATGGCTAATGAAACTTTGTCCTCCGATTGTTATGCTGCAATTGAAAAATGAGAAAAGGAAATTCCCTGAGAGGTTTGACCGTCGGTCATCGCAGTTAGTTGACATTGGGGTTTTATCTGCGTTGCTTACTATAAGCGTACCTTCCTCTATTAATTCTAGTGTTTCCGCTTCATGTAAGACCAGGTTTCACTTTCTTCTAAAAATACAGTTTTGCGATGGCCTCAAACTTTTAAAATCCCTCTCACCGTTATAACAAAAACTCTTATTAGCAGTACGCACCACATATTCTCTTTCAGCATCTATTTGGTAGTGGCTGTCATTTGGAATTGGTTTTATTAAGGATTTCTTTAAAGATATAGTTTCGATAGGTATCCTGATAACGAACGTCAATGTATTTTGTCTGTGTAATGCCACTCCCATCTGCATTTCTTGTATGGTTTCAATATTAATTCTATATTTCTGAATTTCTTCTATAGTCAAAATTGCTGGATTAAAAATTTTAATTTTCGCCAATGCTACAGACTCATGTACGGTCTTCACTTGGCTTTTCATTTCCATCAGTTTGAATAGCTGGAAAACCGCAACATCGCGGTAGTGCTGAACTTCTGATTCCTGCTTGATCTGAGTCAAGCTGTTCAGAGTCCTCCTGTTTTCATTGATTGCTTCCACCATCTTGTTAATAGATGAATTAAACCTGTCGTTTATATGGACTTGTTGATTTGTTTGTTCTATTATTTGATGTCCGTTGGCATCAACCACCTCAAAATGTTGATTTATCAGCTGTCTGTCATCATCATCAGCGTTCCATATAACCACTTCATCAGTTTCCCTCCAATATTCAATAACCCGCGTTTCGTGCGACCCGGCAGAAGTGTATGAATACCGTTCTCAATCTCACTGATTTCCTTTATGATAAGTTCTCTATAGGGACTGGGCAGCAGTTTCGGTGTATTAAGATGGATTTCACTAACGGAGTCTGCTATTTGTTGAATGTTAATTTGATGTAAAATGTATTCAAATTTAGACGCAACTTCCACCAACCCCATATGTATGTCTGCGTACCCGTCAACTAATTCTAGTTTTTCGATAGTCATCTCTCCGTCCGTGACCCAGATTCCCAACAGAAGAAGTCCTAAAATCTGAATAAGTTCACTATTAGATGTAGCTCTCGTGATCTTCCCAACCTTACTTTTGTGTAAATAAACATCAGCTTCTAAGCACCACACAGCTTGCGGTAGTACTCATAAATCTTAGTAATACATTATTCGCTGAATCTTAAGTATAGAAAATAATTCATAAATTTTTTCTTTATATAACTTGTGGGTGGTATTTATGCTTATCTAAATGTTAAGTTACAAAAATTCATGTGACATATAACTGTATACCTATATATATAGGTATATATACAAAGTTATAAAAATTCCTGAGACATACATACATATATTTTATGATTACATAAGCCTGCGTGTTTATAATTATTTATCAATTTACAGCCTCCTAATCGTCTCCTTTCCTCCTCGCCCAATAATCAATACGTCGTCTTTTTCTTCTACTCTAATAATTCTTCTCAGATATCTATTTACTTCCCAACTTTCTTTTAACATTGATAGTTCTAATTGTAAAGTCTCCCTGTGTTGCCTGGGTACTTCCGTTTTGTTATCTGTATCAAACTTGTTCGTACACCTACTCATAGCTTTCACAATGTTTGATCTATTTATCCTGCTATCTTCGACGTTCATTTTTGTTCCCCTTAGTACTTGTCGGTTTTTGATTTCTTTTGCTACATTCTCCGCAAATTTCAGGAGAAAGATACCACAGTCTATGTTATAGAAGAACTCGAAGAAAACATAAAACTAATACCAAATCTCAACGACAAACACTTTTTGAAAGTAGAACTAGAAAAGACAAAATCAAAACTCCAAACCATCACCCCCACTAGACATCCGAGAGGACTAATTAACTTTGTAGGAACAGGTATAAAATGACTATACGGCACAATGGATGACTTTGACAGGACAGAAATTGAACGACATTTACAGACTATTGACGACAACAGTCATGCAATAATAGACGACATAAACAAAAGCATTCAAATAAATCACGTATTTAACAGCACAATTTCGAAGCTAAAAGACGCAATAGAAAACGATAGGACACAGATTACTTCAAAATTAAACCAAATATATAAGAACGATGAAATATTAGAAAATAAGCCTTATATCTGGATATATTATTGAAAATTAAAATTCTGCTAGATAATGTTGAACACATACAAAATAATCTTCTAGCTGCAAAAACAAACACTATGAACAATAATGTATTAACAAATGAAGAAATAATTCGTTACAATATTGATCTTTATAAGATACAAAATACCAAAGCAAGTGCAGCTCACTATAAAGAAAATAAAATAATATTTGCAATTCAAATACCTAAAGATTTAAGAAAAGTAAAACGATCATTTTTTGAATCCATACCTAATGAAAACCAAGAAGAACTTATATTCGAAAATAGAGAAATTTTAAAGATAAACAATACAATGTACGATTTTAATAACGAAGTAAAAAGAAGCAATTTAAAAAAGTCTAAACTATGTATTTTTACAAACAGTTGTTTAAGAAGAAAGAACACTCAAATGGAAACTATAGAAATAAAACCAGGCTTAATAATTATAAAAAACCACGTAAATTCCATTGTTATTAGTACTTGTAATAATAGACAGTTTTATTTAAAAGGAAATCAAATGATAACATTTAATGATTGTAAATTAGAAATAAATGGAGACCTCTATTGTAATTATGATGACAAGTTTGAACAACATTTTTTGATTAACAATAACCTTATTCTAAATAATATTACAACTCAGCTGACGTTTGACGAAATAGTTTCATATCAAATCGAGAATATTAAGAAAATTGAAGAAATTAGCTTTGACATTCAGTTTATTGTCCTTGAGTGTAATATCTATATTCTACGTATATAAAAAATTAAAAAAACACAAAAATACACTAATTATAAAAACTCAGGAGAGTTTTCAGTCAAACGAGGGAGGAGTTAAGTCAACCACCCATGCTAATAGTCCAACATATTCCCTACCCATTAATTGGCAACAATAATAATTTCTTTAGTTCAATAAACTTAATTTTCTTTAACCAGCAATAATAATAATTTCAATAGTTCAACACACTTACTTTTCATTAATCAGCAACAACAAAAATTTCAGTATTTCAACACACTTACTTTTTATCAAGTTCAATAAACTGCCGACCTTTTTATTTCGCAAATAATTTTATTTTATACAAAATTGCTAAATGGACATTTTCTCCAAACGTCAATTAAATAAGAAAATTTAAATTATTTATATTGTAAGTAAACTTAAGGAAAAGTTTAGTTCATATTGTGTTGTATTTAAGTTAACAATTAATAGAATAAAAATAAAATTAAAATAAAAATATTTTTTTTTATATAATAAAAAACCCTCGGACTCATAATTTGCTTATGTCTAAGAGCTTTATAATTTTTTGCGTATCCTTCCTGATTTGTATTTTCGTATTCTTCTCTGTTAAGGTTTAACTTTGTGATATGTCTTTCTTTGGTGTTTCGTAGTAAGTTATAAATATTGTTTTTTTCAACTTTCCCATTTCCTATGTCTATTGGTCTTTCTTTTGTTACAGAATGAACAGATTTGTTGTACCATTCAGTACATTTATATACCTTTTCTTGAACTGATAATCCTGAATTTTCGATTTCTAACGTTCTAAATCTTTCTCCTAGGGTATTGTGAAATCTTTCGATATCTGCATTTCCCGTATGAGAATTTGGTTTTGTAAAGTGGATTTCTATTTCTTCTTGCCTAAGAAAGTCTTTTACATTTGTTGAGTTGAACTCATTGTCAGCAACTATACGTTTTGGTTTTGGGTTGAGAGAGAAATACAAACGAAGCTTTTCTATAAGTGTTATACTGTTTCTGTCTTCTAGATAAATAGTGGTGGCTTGTTTCGAAAATTTGTCTATGATAGTTAGAAAACTATGTTTCTTAATTACATAAGTGTCCATGTCAATAATCTCATTCGTGTCTGTGGGAGTTTCTGTTATGAAGTATTTTGGTTTGTATGGTTTTCTGTCATATTTACTTCTACAACAGATATCGCAGTTGTTTATATATTTTTGGATAAGATTTAAGGTTTTTGAAATATATGGTGTTTTTTAATCCTTGATAATTTTCGTTTATTCCAGCATGGCCAGTTTCTTGTTTATGATATTTTTGAATATATCTGAGGGCTTCTTCTTCATTTCTCATGTCTTTGGCATGATATGAGCATCTATAGAACTGTACACTTGTGTTAAATAACTCTATTAGTTTTCGTTTGTTCTCTATTATTTTAATTTCTTCTGTTTTACTTTCTGTTAAAATTGGGTGTAGAAACGGTTAACAACGGAATTTAATATAGGAAAGTGATCATTTAATTCGTTTTCCTGGGAATGAACGGTAGCGGTTGTACTCAAGTTGTCTATGTTAATGTCTCCAGATTGCTCATCTATTGCACAAATTTCGCCTGTATCTGCATTAATTCTGCTGAGGAAATCAGCCAGAGTATTTTCTTTACCTTTAATATACCCAATGTTAATATCGTATTCGCCAAGTTTAAGTAATCAACGTTGAAGTCTTGGGTTTATGTCTTTTCCTTTATGTTTGGTTTGCAACCATTTCAATGGCTGGTGATCTCTCATAAGGTCAAAGTTCCTTCCATATACATATGGTCTAAAGTAGTTCACGCCCCACACAATAGCCAACAGCTTCTTTTCTGTTGTGGAGTATTTTCTTTCGTGTTCATTTAGAGTTCTACTTGCGTAACTGATGGGGTGGTTATCTTGTGTTAGTACTGCTCCTATTGCGAATTCGCTGGCGTCTGTTGCTAGTTTAAACTTTCTTTTAAAATCTGGGTATTTTAGAATGGGTATGTCGATTAGCAATCTCTTGAGTTTGTAAAATGCATCCGTGTATTGAGGATCATTTGTATTTATTTTAGTGTCCTTTTTTAAATATTTTGTTAAACCATGTGCAATTTTTGCATAATCTCTTATAAACTTCCTGTAATATCCGGTTACGCCTAAGAATGATTTGATTTGTTTCTGAGTTACGGGAAGTTTCAGGCTCTGAATAGTTTCGATTTTGTTTGGGTTAGGCTTGATTCCTTCAGTAGGATGTGTCCTAGGTATTTGGTAGATTTCGCAAAAAACCTGCACTTATCAACTTGAATCTGTATGCTATCCTTATGTTCTTGTATTGTACTGCTAAAAATCAAAATATCATCGAGATATACTACACATATTTTGTTGATGTATTCTCTTAGCACCGAATTGATTAACCTTTGAAAAGTAGCAGGAGCATTTTTTAGTCCAAAAGGCATACGAAGGAATTCGTAGTGGCCAAGTGGAGTAGAAAATGCCGTTTTCTTTCTATCTTCCTCTTTAATGAGGATCTGGTGAAAGCCTTTGGCTAGATCGAGTGTAGTGAAGTACTGTGCTCGACCTAATTTTTCTAGTATGGTGTCAATATGTGGAATTGGGAATTTGTCGCTAATAGTAATTTCATTCAAGGCTCTGTAATCTATAACAATTCTCCTTTTTTTTATCTGAATTGTCCGACTTCTTGGGTACAATCCATAAGGGAGAGTTATATGGAGATACGCTTTCTCTTATTATTCCTTGTTCTAACATTTCTTGCATTTGCTTATTGATTTCTGCTTCATGAATTTGGGGATATCTGTATATTTTTGAATATACAGGTTTATTACTAGTTGTTTCTATCTCATGTTGTACTTCATGAGTGTGAGAAGTGAATTACCCTCTTGAAAAAATAGGTCAGAATTCTTAGAAATAAGTTCTGTTAAGAAATTCTGTTCTTCTTTATTCATGTCCTCATGTATTAATTTATTCAAAATGTTGTCTTATTGCGCCTCTAAAGTTTGTATTTCTTCTAAATTGTATGGGCAAGAGTCTATAAATTTGATTTTATTACCGTTTATCTGTAAAGAGTCTTCTTCGAGATTTATAATTGCTGAACAGGCTTGTAATATATTTTGCCCTATTAAACCATCGAAATTTTTACCATTGAAGTTGGTTAGTTTCCAACACATAAGATTGTCTTCTTTAAATTCTTTGGGAAGAGGTGTGATAATTTCTTCGTCAATACAAAAGTTTCCATTTATTGTATAAAGAAATACTAGTTTATCTAATTTTGTTCTTTTAAATTCAGGTAATAATGTCTTGTTAAGCAATGAAGTTGTGGATACTGTATCGAGTAAACATTTGAGGGTTGTGTTACCTATCCTTAGTTCAACTATCGGTAAACGAATTTTTGGGCTTGATACTGAAAATTTGTTTCTCCTGTATTATTGCTTTCAATATGGTCTACTTCCATTGGAGTAGGTCTGTTATTGCCTAGGGTTCGATTTAAATATTGGCTACGCCTAGATTGTTGAGTGTTATTTGTGTTAAAAAAATTTGTTATGAGAAAGAGTGAAATTATTAGTTTGTCGAACTTGAGGAGGACTAGTATTGTATGAGTTTTGGAAAGTCAGTTTCTGTTGGTATGTCATGTTCTGTCCGTTTTGGTTGAAGTTTCTATGTTGTTGGTATTGTTGACGTGTATATGAATATTGCTGAAATCTATTGTTATATTGTCTTAGTATTCCAGTCTCTTCCAAGACGTAACAAGCTTCCCTAAGTGTGGATATATTTTTACTATAAACTATGCTAGATAAATTTGGGTGGATACCATTCAAAAATGTTTTAAGTATAATTGATTCATTAGTAAGAGGAGAAAATTCTATGGGTTTATTAATATCAAATTCATATTTAGTGTTTAATTTATCTAGTATATTTCTAAGGTTCTTAAAATAGTCGCTTACATTATTATTCTTCATGTTTATCGCCTGGTGATAGAGATAGTGGTACCCTTTATTAATGCCGAAATTCTTGATTAGTTCTTCCTTAATTCGGGTCCATGTTGCTTCTAGTCCTAAAGCTCTCACTACCTGTAGTGTTGGTCCTTGAATTTTATTCTTCCTGGAACAGCGGCAAAATTATTTTCACTTCCCTGATGAAAGATGATAGGTCATAATCTTTTGTACCGTGAAACTCCTTGATACGGGATGCTTCTTTTACAAGATCCGACCCGGATAGTACGGCAGGTTGGATGTTATGATTATTATCTTCTATGGACATTTCTTATTGTCAGATTTTTTTCTTTCACAGTTTTATCACTTTTTAGTGATATATTGTTTTTAAACACAATTTTAGATTGTAATTTATTTTTGTTTTATTTTGCGATTTAATTTTCACTATAGCTCTTTAGTGCTATATTGTCTTTAGACTTTGGGAAAAATTTCGCACAGTTTTAGGTAGTCTTTAGACTTTATTTTTCACGTTTTCACAAGGATATATTTTATAATTAACGGTTTTAATGTTGTCCTTCAGGTTATTCACTATTTTCCGTTATTAGGTTCCTTTACATCGACTGCGCCAATTATGAGTCCGAGGGTTTTTTATATTTAAAAAAAAATATTTTTATTTTAATTTTATTTTATTCTTAACATTAACTTAAATACAACACAAATCGAACTGAACTTTTTCTTAAGTTTTCTTACAATATAAATAATTTAATTTTTCTTATTTAGCTGACCTTTGGAGAAAATTTCCATGTAGCAATTTTGTATAAAATAAAATTATTTGCGAAATAAAAAGGTCGGCAGTTTATTGAACTTGATAAAAAGTAAGTGTGTTGAAATACTGAAATTGTTGTTGTTGCTGGTTAAAGAAAATTAAGTTTATTGAACTAAAGAAATTATTATTGTTGCCAATTAATGGGTAGGGAATATGTTGGACTATTAGAATGGGTGGTTGACTTAACTCCCGTGGGTACTTTGTTATGATATCTTTTACACGCACATTCGTACAAGCATGCATTTTACTCTCTTTTTTTTATATATATATGTATGCGTTTGCCTGACTTTGATCTAGGTGCACGATAGAGCTCCAGACCAGCTCGGCCTATGGACGTAGCTGATATTTACACATACATTCGCTTTAAGACCCTCACAACTACTTTGTTACTGTCAATGGTAAAATGATAAAATTCAATCCGAAGTTTGAAAGTGTGTAGTGAAAGTTTCCTGATACATTGATATGCAAAAAGTGCATTTCTTAATACATACTCACTGACACTGACCACTGATACAGTCATCAAAGTGATGAAGCACTTGAACTCTAACAACAGAACTATATTTTGTTACACAAGTAGGCCTAGGTGAGTTATGATCAAGAAAAATTCGAAAGCATTGAATTTATAACGTGATGTTATACTATTATGTATCTCTCTTTAACCCATTATATTATTTAACTCTGCCCTTTTAAACTGGCGCAGTGATCGTTAATAGAAATATAACAGACTATCAATCTTTAATTTGCAATGTTTTATTAAAGAAAATAAAAGTAGTTAGATCTTTACAAAAATATAAATGTGAAAAACGCCAAGTTCCTATTAAAAATTTCGGCCATCAAAAGTATTGAGATACATTTTTGTAGCTTTGCTACTTATGGGGCGATACAGGGGTTAGAAAATAATTTTCGTAACATAAATAATCGACACTATTACAGTTATAAATTTATTTTTGTTTTGATTTCTTTGTACTTAAACCAGAGCACGAAAATAACCGAAAGAAATTGTTTGATTTTCTTTTGTTTAATTCTTTGGATTGAGAGAAACAAAAACAGTGAAAACGATTGCTCAATTTGTTCAAGGAAAAAAGAAAAAATTTTGTTGCTTTGCATTTGCGTATACACAGTGAATAACGACAACAAACTAATAAGACAAAGTTGTTTGTGTGTTTCGTATTGCTGGTGCTGCATGTGTGCATGTGTATTTCGTATTGCTAGGACTGTGTGTGTGCTGTGAGCAGTGATGGGAAAGTTGGTACGATCGTACTTTTTTTGATACAATTTAACATGAAAAAGACCGTAGTACCCCCCTAACACATTTGATACTCTCACGGACAACTTAGATATGCAGTCAGAAGACGCGCGCATGCATATATTTTTGAAAAGAATTAATTTATTTTCGAAAAATGGAACGAAACTTTGTTAGTAATGCTCTTTTAGAAAAGTGTAATCTTTCACAATTAAACATAAACGAAAAACATGTTTCACTCAATGAAATTTTATGTGGCACAGAAAGTTATCTATTGAAACAACTTTTTAAATCAGTTTAAAGAAAATTTAAAAAAAATTTATATCAAGCTCTAGCCTATTTTTAAAATTGAAGACATATTTGCCAATAAATATAGAAAAACTTTTGGAAAGTTATATTGTTGATAGGAAGTTTACTGTTGTGGAGGAGACTTCATAAGTGTGCCCGAATCTATATCTTCTGGTGTGCCACAGGGTAGTATTCTGGGGCCAGTCTTGTATTTAATATATACTTGTGATATGCCTGTGAGCAATAACATCCACACTTCTACATTTTCCGATGATACAGCCTGTATGAGTATAAACAAAAACCCTGATGAGGCATCCCGCAATCTCCAAGCTCAAATTACCCAGCTTGAAAGATGGTTGAACTTATGGAGAATTAAAGTAAATGAACAAAAGCATGTTCATATAACGTTTACCCTAAGAAAAAATACCTGTTCCCCCATTCGAATTAATAATCAAAATATTCCTCAACATTCTCAAGTGAAATACTTTGGCATACACCTTAATCGAAGGCTTACATGGCAACATCATATTGACGCTAAACTAATTCAAATGAAACTTAAGTTAACTCAAATACATTGGTTGATTGGCAGAAACGAGGGTGGCGTTGGCTGAAGTAGTTAGCACGTTGACTACAAAACCGAAGGTCCTGGGTTCAATCCCTGTATCCGACAGTCATTAAATAACAACACCACGCATTTTTCTGATGTGCATTAGTGTCCCTTTGTGTCAGTTGTTGTAGGAAAGTTCAAGTGATGAAGGCATAGTCACTGGTCACTGAACTATACCGACTTCAGCAGATACTAATCCTAACATCAGAGCGCCCTCCTTCGTTGTGTAGCAAAATCATTGGCGAAGTAAAATAATCAATAAAATGGCTACAAGACACACAGCTTAAAAAAATTAATACGCCGCATTTAACATCAGAGAGGCGCTGCAACACTGCATTATTAAAAACGTGCGAAAAAGCAGAGTTGTAAAAGAATGAAGCTTTCCTCTATCTCTTCCTTCACCACCTGTCTTCTCTCTCACTATCCCTTTCCTAAAGAAGGTAACACCTAGTAATAATAGTAGGCATTAATTGCCTGAGTGTTACTTCTCATTTGAAAAAAAAACACTCAGTCTAGACTGCAAACCAATATGGTGCTACGGAATTCAGCTATGGGGCACTGCTTCAGCTTCAAATGTGGATAGAATCCAACGACGGCAAAATAAAATTTTACGTTTGATAACAGCGGCTCCATGGTACATCAAAAACTCAAATATACATCGAGATTTAAATATGCCACTATTGAGGGAAGAAATTGCAAAATACGCAGGTAAATATTTAACAAAACTCGAGTCACATCCTAATCCGCTTGCTCGTAATATCTTGAACTTTACTGGACACATCCGCTTAAAAAAGATGGACACAACGGCCCTAATACTCAGCACCCCAAATGATACTTCTTGAAAATAATTATTGTGCTTAATACGAAATTTATGTATTATTAATTACTATCACTAAGTTTATGTCCGATACTGGTCGGGCATAATAATTACATTTAGATTTAAGATTTGAATACTTATTGTTAGTTCATATTTGAAGATACAATAAATAAATATATGTGTGTATTAAAAAAAAATATCAAGCTCTAAGGGCAAAAGTGGACTTTGACAATGAAATATTAGTTTGGTTTAGTAAGTTTCCTGAAAATATTTAATCTGGTAAAATCAACATCATTATACCACTTTTAATTAAAATGTTCCCAGGGACAAGAAATATTTTTAAAATATGGACAATCAATATAGAGCATTGACTGTATGGAAGAACTGAAACCATTACCAACAGAGAATATATGCAGTTTCTGGGGGGTTATTATATAATCCGAATCGAACGGAAATGTGTTCGAATTCCAATGTTAATAACATACAAATTCGAACAGTTTTCGTTTCTAATCGAACTACATAATAACCCCCCCTGGTCTATATTGGATGAAAATAAAAACGCATTACATGAATACATGTTTCCTGGTAAATCAGAATTTTGTCCGTCGTAATGTCGAAAGGATTTTCTCTTACCAAAATCGCATGAAAACAAAATAAAGGAAGAGCCTTCGTAATCTGTAACTCGCTAAACCTAAGTCTCTATAGCTAAAAATCTATAAAATCAATTTATCGATTTTCGGCTACGAATGCAATTTCTAAACATGTATTGATAATCAGGTAATGGTTTAAAAATGTAATTCGCCAAAAATTTTAAATTTTCTATTTGTTCAGCATTTTAGGGATCGACTTTGGCTTTAGCGAGCTACGGAATACGGGGGCAAGCCTTATGTTCCAACTGTATTAAGTCTAATCCAGGCTATACCTATTTGTAGTACAAATTTATATGTTCCCATTTTATTTCTATGTATGTAAATGAATTTTGTATACTTTTTTGTTAATAAAATTTAAATAGAAAATATAATATATGGTATTCTCGGGATCGAAAAAGTACTAAAAAATTTTTTTATGCCGAAATGCAAATTTCATTTCCCCATTTACCATTTGTCAAGTTTTCCCTTTTCTTTGGAATTTTTTTGATGATGTATGAAAACCCGAAACAAAAATATGTATTTAGTTAAATATCTCAATTAGTAGGTCACAAGTGGTCAGGTTTTATATACCATTGGATGGTGCTTCAAAAACTCTTTTTGATGATACCAAATTTTATTTATGTCGTCTTGGAGCAAAGTACAAAAATATTCGAAAAACTGAAAAAATACCTTTTTTAAAAATGGTCCAGCTCACGGATGGTCAAAGCTAGAACCACAATATTTTGGGAATCATCATAAAACATATCAAATTTTATTTTCAGAGGGGTAACAAAAGCACTTTTTCTCTTCCATTAAAGTTGAGTCGCTCTAATATTTATTAATGTATGTGATGGTTTTTTTAAGATCTCTAAATCTAAATCTAAATATGAATTTTTTATTTTGTTTTTTTTTATTATATGTTATGGTTTTGATTTTAATCGGTTTTATATTTTTAAATAAAATGAATTCCAAATACAATTTTATGTTTTCTTTTAAAATTTTGGTACTTTTATAGAAAAAAAAGTGTTTGTATTTGAAAAAAAGTATTTTTTTCAGATTTAAAAAGTTTTTCAAAAAATATATATGGTAACGCTGATTGAAACACACAGCCACTGCTGCCAGATGTGACGATTTATCGTTATTTCGACGATTTTTGGTGCTGAAATAGCAAAATTACGATTTCACAATTTTTTCCTTAAAATGGACGATTTTTCAACAGCTGAAATGGGTAGCTTTTAATGAAAAGTCTACTTTTAAAATTTATATGTATATGCATAACCAATAAAAGATTTTGGTGTAATTTTGCAGACTCTTTCTTAATCATTTATTGTTTAATTTAAAAATATTTATTTGTTGATGCTTTAGGGTTCAATTCAGAAGAAATTCTGAGCCATTAGTAAAATTTCTTTTGGATGAGTTTGATTTAAAAATAACCAATGATCCATTACAACATATAAAAAAATGCAATACCACTATCGATGCAATTTTTTCAAAGCACCTTGAAAAAATCCAATCGCAAACATACATATGTATCATATTTTAGCTACCACAAACCAATTATTGCTACAGTAGATTATAATGATTGAGTTTTTGAAACTTCTATAAATGTAAAAAATTTTTTTATAGCTATTATAAACACAAAAAAGTAATAGGTATGAATAATTTTATAATATCAATTAAAATATTTATAATGTCAATTAAAATATTAATTAAATGTTTACTCATAAACAATCATTATATAATATAATTTTATTGCATTGTTATTTAACACTTCAGTTTGTTTTATATAACCAAGCAGCATAGCTACAACCGGGTGTCTTAAGACACCTCTCTTCTTTTTTATGAAATTTCTCTTTTTTTTCATCACTAGCAGTGATGCCAATATCGTAAGTTAAAAACCGGGTAAAATAAGTAGAGTTCATAAAAATATCGAAGTCCGATACTCGTAAATAAGAATCGATATATCGGTTTAAGAAATTTATTTTATCAAATATCGATATTTCGATTTATCGATCTTTTTTGTGCATCCCTACTGTCAACCAACTAATCATTGATACGATGTCTCGCCTTTTTATACTTGTGTCAGACAACACACATAAGTACACAACCACATAAACAACTGTATTAAATACACCATATGGTTTACCATACCATACCATATGATCGCACGTTCATTATGCATGGTTGATCATTCAGCGTTGTATAGTTGTGTAGTACACCCGTATGTTGTTCTAACATTTCCGTTAATTTTAAACAAAGATTTAAAGCAAACTTCGTATTTAGTTTCGTACAATTATGTATAATAATATATCTTTCATAAGTGTAAGAGGAATATAATAATATGAAAAAAGCAGATAACCTGGTAATTCAATAAAATTGATGTTAATAATTTTTAGGAAGTAAATAATAAATTATTAAATAAACCAACCAATTCTTGAGTAGTTGTGGGCCAAAACGAACTGGTGACTTTGGTCGTCACACTAGTAACGGATTTTGGGAAATTTGGATGCAAAGGGTTTAACAGGGTTGAAAATTGGTAAAATCGGTAACTATTTGTCCCCGAAACTAAAACAAAAAAGGCAAATTCCAAAAAAATTAAATACTGCTAAAAAAAATAACTGCCTGGTACTTTTTTGACATATATACTTTTGAGATATAAAACGTGCAAAAAATTAGTATTGGTACATTTTTGGTACCCCACATAATACATATCATTAAAGTATTACATATTAAAGCAAAGTTTTTCTTTAATCCTTTTTTCCAAGAAAACATCTGGAATGGATTTTTTCACTTTTCCGTAATTCGAGCATATAAGGGTTAAAATTGTACCCGCTTTTGGTACCTTTAACTCCAATAATGTATGTATGTGTCAAATGAAAGAAAATTTCGAGAAGCTAAAAAGTACTGAAATCAGTCGAAGCACAATATGACCGATGCTCCGAAATCGCGGCCCAATATTTCAAGCAAATAAAATAAAAAATATATTCAAATGTCCAAACATATTACACTCGACGCCCTAAATTGGTAGATCACTGATATCTATATACTTATAAATAAAAGACTTTAAAAATAATACTAAAAACTTTAACAAATATAATATACGTTACACAATAGCGAACCTATTGTTATCCACCACATTTCAATACATTACGTAGGTGATGTAATTTAGCTTTATTAAATTAGTAAATGAATTTCATTATTAGACTGCTTTTCTGACGTTTAGATTTACTAGGAAGGGATTGTTTTTGAAAACATAAGATCTTCAGCATCAACCAATTGAGAAAGCAGAACAAAAGTGTCTCATTTTTGTAAACAAATATCCGACAGTTGCTTGGTACTTTTTGAAGATTGTAGTTTTAAATGACAAAAACCAGAAAACCCGATCTTGATACTTTTATTTTGTAATTCATATATCTTTTTAATTACAGAACATAAAAAGAAAAGTTTATTTATGTTAAATTTCGATTATGTGTTTGCACTTTTTTCAAATTTAAACAAATAAATGGTAATGGGTTTTTCCTATGCAGCTAAATTTTTGTTGCATTAGTAATAAAATTTTATGATTAGGTTCTTATGCAGATGTATTAAACTTTGATTTCTGGAAGGTCTAAAAAATAGAAAAACACGAGTAACGCAATATTAATGTAGAACAACAATTAAAATTGAATTAACCCTTTAGCGCAGGAACCTTAAGACAATTGGATTTGTAAATATATGATTAAAAACGAATATAAAAAAATTTTGCAGAAAAAACAGTATAAAATAGGTTTTAGGAGGAGTCGCCTATGAGGGACGCTATACACAATGAAAATTTTTAAAACATTATTTTGTTTGCAGACCTTTATTGCATTGATGCACACACAAATAGACTTCTTTCCGTAGTGTGCACATCTCTTGTCAGTTTTCGAGTACTTTTCGATATGATTTATGCCGACATACCGTATATCAGAATTAGCATGTGTTGTACGAACCTATTACAGATGGCACACCGTACGTTTCTAAGTAGGATATAGCTATATATTGCCAGAACTGTAACAAGTTAGAGCAATCTCGATCATTTGGGTGCAGTTTTCTCATAATAATCTAACCATTTACAACCGAATTATCCAATAGATAAGCGAATGTTGGCCACCACCAGTTACGTTGACTAATTCGCTTTCGATAAACAGAAACTAACTGGTCAAAATTAGTTAGGAAATTGGTTGGGAAAGATAACAACGGCTAGTACAACCTGTATATTTCTATTATCAGAGAAACGCTAGTGCGTAGAGCTTCACGGATGTGAAATAATTATATAAAAAAAGTCAATTGGCGTTTTTACAGATTTAGCTTTGATGTGATGAAAACAACTTCTCACTTAGCTCAATTTCGTAGGTGGGGGGTTTTTCAACAGTTCTTATCTCCTACTTGAAGAGGAGAATATTTTGCTCGCATCGTCATTACTTTCACTCCAAGCATCCTCACTGTCAACTCGTTGTACTTCGCACTCAACATTTAACAATTTGTGCACGCAGATGATTTAGACTCCCTTCTTGTTGATCAACACTGGCATGGCAATCACGATCGGTCTCGGAATTGCAAATATATCGATATATTGCAAATAATCGTCAAATTCTTCCAGTTGTTCCAAAATTTCAGCATTTGTAAGTCTATATAATAATAGCGATGAGAACTACCCATGGAGCATAAAGTCCTTGATAAGGGACAATATAATAAAAAACGCCTATTGCTAATATTTTGACATTCCCTCTTTTTTAGGCGGATGTGTCCAGTAAAGTTCAAAATATTACGGGCAAGCAGTTAAGGATGTGACTCGAGTTTAGTTAAATATTTGCCTGCGTATTTTGCAATTTCTTCAGTCACTAGTGGCATATTTAAATCACGACGTATATTTGAATTTTTAATGTACCATGGAGCCGATGTTATCAAACGTAAAGTTTTGTTTTGCCTTCGTTGGATTTTCTTAATATTTGAAGCTGAAGCAGTACCCCATAGCTGAATTCCATAGCACCATATTGGCTACAAAGGCGACTTGAGTGTTGAATTTCTGCCAATTAATGAATGTATTTGAGTTAATTTAAGTTTCATTTGGGTTAACTTAGAGTCAATATGATATTTCCATGTAAGCCTTTGATCAAGGTGTATACCAAGGTATTTCACTTGAGAATGTTGAGGAATATTTTGATTGTTGATTCGAATGGAAGAACAAGTATCTGTTCTTATTGTAAACGTTATATGAACACACTTTTGCTCATTTACTTTAATTCTCCATAAGTTCAACCATATTTCAAGCTGGGTAATGTGTTCTTGGAGATGGCGGGATGCCTCATCAGAGTTTTTGTGCATACTCACGCAGGCTGTATCATCGGCAAATGTATAAGTGTGGATGTTATTGCTCACAGGCATATCACAAGTATATATTAAATACAAAACTGGCCCCAGAATACTACCCTGTGGCACACCGGAAGATATAGATTCGGGCACACTCGTGAACTCTCCTTCCACAACAGTGAACTTCCTATCAATAATATAACTTTCCAAAAGCTTTTGTATGTTTATTGGTAGGTATGTTTTCAATTTTAAAACTAGGCCTTTGTGCCATACTTTAGAACAATACTTCTTTTCTTCAAATGTTCTTCTTACAACTTGGACCAATCTATGCGTTTGTTCAATGGTGCTATGCTGACTTCTAAAACCAAATTGATGGTCCGGGATGCACCCATTATCAGCTAAAATTTTGGACAACTTATTCATGAGAAGATTTTCGAAAAGCTTTGAAATTGTTGAAAGTAAGCTTATAGGCCTATATGACTCATCATTGGTAAGATCTTTGCCCGGCTTTGGAATCATTTTAATTTTGGCAAGTTTCCAGTTATGTGGAAAATATTGCATTCGAGAAATGGCATTAAAAATAAATAGCAAAATTCTTATTGCAATATGAGGCAAATTCATCAGCATTTTCTTACTAATGCCATTATCACATAAAGCTTTCTTCGGGTTGAGTTCAGCAATTATTTTTTGTAGTTCACGCATCTTAAACCTTAAGGGACGAGGGGGTAGATAATGTTTTTAATATACTTTTGTTAAACAAAAAGGTTTTAGGAATGATGAAGGATGAATGTAATGGTAAAATAATTAAAGAGTTCATTGGTTTACGCGCTAAAATGTATTCAATTAAAATTGATGAAGAGGAAAAAGAAATTAAAAAAATTAAAGGAGTTAAAAAATGCGTAACCAATAGACTAACGATTAATGACTTTAGAAAATGTTTATTTGAAAAAAAAATTTACTATGATTCTATGTATGTATTTAGATCAAAGATTCATGAAATATATACTCAACACATTAGTAAATTAGCATTAAGTTATTTAGATGATAAGCGATTTATTAGAGATAATAGTATTAATACATATGCATGGGGACATTATGCAATAAATAGTCAACAACCATCATCATCATCATCATATCCCAATGAAAATGTATTAACGTCATCTTCAAGTGATAATATTGTACAATAGTATTAAGTGATTTTAGATTATAAGTGAATATATATATATATAACGTGAAAAAACAATAAATAAATAAATAAATAAAGAATATCATTAAAATATTTTAGTTTGTTTTTATTTTAAACTATAGTTATCTATTGAATAGGAATTTTAAACACAAGTAACCACAATTTGTTTTTGTGTGAATAAAATTTAATCGTGCTTGTTCTTAACCTTACTCAACTAAGTTGATATAAAATTTAATCGTTTAGAAATAAAAAAAATCAAAACAAAACTTTTTTATATATTATTTTATTTTTTTGAGAATTTTATAATATAATAAAAATAAATCTCATATTGAAGTATATATAATATTATTGAAGTTCATCTTTATTGATCCAAGAATTATGTTGATTGGAAAATCCCAACCATTTTACGTACGCCTGGTGTCCCTTAGTTTTAATAACATTTTCAATCAAGTATGTATTTGGAAAATGTGTCTTTAATAGTTCATGTTCATAGAATCCACCAACAATCGGATTCCTTTGATAGTCTTTCAATAAATAAGTAATGGGGTTTGTGTTCTGTAAAGTACGAATTTTAAAAATTTCAGTTGTCCAGTTTGGAGTATATCCTTTTGAAAAAATATGTTTATATTTGCTAATTCGAACGTGATCTCCAACTTTTAGTTTACCAAATTTATATATTTTGGGATGATTATAGACTTGTTTTAGTATAGAACTTTCATTTTCTGTGTTAACAGACTTTGGTGTCATTCCAATTGTTCTATGCTTTTTATTATTATATTGATTAATTAAATCCTTGCATATATGTATCCATTGATAATTTCCTTGTAGACTAAAATTTTTCCACATCATTCCTTTTAGAGTTCTATTAAATCGTTCTACAATAGACGCTTTCATGATACTATATGTAGAATAGTGGTTGATATTATGTTTTATCATCAAGTTTTGAAATATTTTATTATAGAACTCTTTACCATTATCTGTTTGCAAGTTTTTTGGAATTCTCTTTAGCGAAAAAATAGATTGCATAGCATTGGTTATATCTTCACTACTTTTAGATTTTACGGGTATAGCCCAAGCAAACTTTGAAAATGTATCTATAACTGTTAAAATAAATCTATAGCCTTTGTTATATTTTGAGTAAACGCCCATTTCAACAAGATCTGCTTGCCAAAGATCATCAATTCCCTTGATCACCACTCGACGTCGAATGAAATTTCTACGTGCTTGCTTATGAAGCTCCTGAACCACTTCTTGTCGCTCCATTTCTAACGTCTATCTTAGATTACATAAATTTAAATGCTGCTGATCAGGGTTACCGTTCACCCGACTAAAGTCGCAATTTGACCCTTTCTTAGCGGTCTGCGACTTTTTGTGAGACTTTTTTTTGTCACCGACTTTTTTTAATTTTGTTGCTACTTTTTACCCTTTTTTGTGAAACTTCTCAAAAAACAGTTAATTTGCAGTAAATTAAAAGTTTTTTGATTATTTTCATAAAAAAAAAAAATCGTCATAATAACGTCGGCAAAATTTAAAAGCAATTCACAGATTATTGTTCATTTGAAAACACTTTTACCACTTTCTTGCAACATGCATGTCATGTATAAAATGTATTCAAGAAATGTTTCATAAATTTTCAGTAGAACTTGCAAAGAATAGTTTTAGCTAAAATCTTCAGGGTACATGAAAACATGTACATACCCAGCAAAAAATTTCAAAAAAGGTAATCGGGTTTGGAGTGAAGCATTTTTGGTGGAAGTTGTTTCTTACTGGATTACCAACTTAATGATTTTAACAAGGCGTGAGACTAAAATAATCGATTCTTGAGAAGTACTTACTTTTTTTATTTGGCAACTTGTTCACGTAATCTATTTAATCTAAAAAAATTATTCTCATCATTTAGCAACTTGTATATAATTTTTTTAAATTTTAGGTAATGTAATTTGTAATCAGAAAAGTAAGTCATTATATGATAATGTGTAATTTTTTGCTGGGTACATATATAAGCATGTATTATGCAACTGCATGTGTTGTGAAATATGGTAAAAATGGATTCTGTAATAAGCTTTTTGTGTTGTTTCAATTATTTTTTTTGTTTTGTTATGCTTTTTATTAATAAAAAAACGTTAAAAAAATAGGTGCAACTTTTATTTTCTCAAACGACTTTTTTGTGCGACTTTATTTTCACAAAACGACCTTTTGTGCGACTTTTCTAAAATTCCTAGCGGTAACCCTGGTAGAGAGACTACACTCGGTAAATCGGCAGCACCCGTACATGAATTGGGAGTGAATACAGATTTTAAATGCCCAGAAAATAAGTTACCTATTTCACTTTCGCTTCTTGCCCAGTTTCCGGTCGAAGTACGCAGCGGTGATTTAAGATCAACGGGTCTTTTAAGATTTCTAGTAGCGCGCCATAAAGAGTAATTAGATGTTGACGTTACATCAAGACCTTCTAAGTACTTTTCCAATAATGCAGTCTTTTCCGACGATAGCAGCTCTTTGAGTCGTTTATTACATTCTTTAAGTCTGATTTTATTTAGAGGTGATCTGTGTTGTTGCCATTCTCTTCTAGCTCTCCTTTTTTCAAATAAAAGACGTTCAATTTCCGTAGAATAAATTCTATTAAAGCCAGTCTGCGGATAGGAGGTTGTGGCATGTTCAGCAGCCTGTTTAATATATTCGTTAAGATTTACAATGTTAATTTCAATATCATCAGATGATTTTAGCTGAATGTTTTCTACGCAGTGACTACTAATATATTTTTTGAATCCTAGCCAGTTGACCCTATTTATTCTTTTCACATATGAGTTAGTTAAATCACTCCTTAGTGGGTTGAAAATTTTAACTATTGTGGGAGAGTGATCGGAGGACAGATCTAGAGAGCCCTCTACGTGAATTAAGTCTCTATGGATATTTTTCGTGACGGCAAAATCTATAACATCTGGAATTTTTCTTACGTCAGTAGGCCAGTAAGTAGGCTCCCCACTCGAAATGACATCTAAGCCCATTTTTGAAATTGTATTAAACAACGCTCGACCTCTAGGTGTAACAAGATGCGAGCCCCAGTACGTATGTTTTGCATTGTAGTCACCAGCTGTCACGAAGCAAGCGATTTGTAGAACTTCTCATACTGATCTTCGGTAACTGAAAATCTGGGAGGTGAGTAAATTGATGATATCACGAAATTCGCACAAAAATTTTCTATGAAAATATTCGTTGCTTGCATATATTCTTCACTAACGTTCTCAAGGAAATAGTGCTTGAGTCGTGACTTAATTAGAATTGCTGATCCACCGCATGCTCTCCTCTCGGGTCTTTTGAATCATATGGAGTGTAACCATTTATTCTAAAGCAGCTTCTCGAAGTCAAGTGAGTGTCAAAAACCAGCATTATATCAATATTTTTCCCCTGAGGAAGTGCTCAAGTTCCTTTTTATGTTGGGGAATGCCGTTTGCGTTCCAGAAACAAAGTTTTAACGTGTTCATGGCTTGTTAACTAATGCTTGAAGCAGAGTATTCTGCATTCTCAGCATTTCTTGCATCATGGTAGTCATATTTGTTGTAAAATTATTTATAGTTAGCACCAGATACTCAATAGTAGCTTCAAGGCGACTAAAGTTAAAGCTAGAGTTTGCATTCGTTGAATTACTTGGCGGTGGAACATTTTGTGTGGGAATAGAACTAGTCTTAGCAGCATCGGCATACGATACACGTGAAGTAACTAGTTGGCTAGTTTGAGGAAGAGTGGCGGAGTAAGCATGTGCTGATTGAACTGAAGCTAATTTTGGTTTTTGAACCATAGCCTGTTTAACGAAAGAATATACAGGGCATCCTCTGTAGTTAGCGGTGTGATTACCTCCACAATTACTGCATTTCTTTTGTGCTTGATTTTTTGGCTTAGTACAGGTAGCAGTACCATGCAATTCACCGCAAATAACACAAACTGTAGGTAATTTGCAGTAAGTTTTTGTGTGGCCATATTCTTGGCAATTATGGCACTGTACGGGACCTGAACGCTTACGTGGCTCTTCAACTGTGATTTTTCGGTATAAGAGGTATTTTAGACTATAAATTGGATGCGTGTCGTTTTTTTTCAACTGTATAACATTCGGCTCCAGTTCAACACGAAATAGAGGCTGGGGAATCTTCTCTCTATTGATTATATTGGTAAAATTTTTTACCTTAAATCCTTGGTAGATAAGTGCACATTTTACTTCTTCGGGCTCAATATATGAATCTATGCCCTTTAATACTATCTGTAGGCCTTTAGCACTCTTAAGTTATTAAGTGTAAAAATTTGTTTTATTTTTTTCAAACTCACTAACAATTTTTCGGAAAACTTTTTCATCATATATTTGGATTTTAGTTTCATCAATATTAAATCTTTTAATTGGAATGATGTGAAAAGTATTTTCACCAATGGTCTAAGTAGTTTTTTTAGAAGCGCGTTATAATTTTTTTTTTCTCTCAGATAAAAAGCTGGTGGCTTAAAAGACTTTTGCGATGATGCAGCGGGCTTGTCATTTTTGTCTTGCAATAATGAAAAACGATTTTGACGACTGATAGAAGATGCGCTGTTATCCCTAGACATCTTTGGGGCAGATCCAATTTTAGTAGACTTTGGGCTTCGCCCGCGCTTTAAAACAGTTATATATCTGTCCATTCCTACTTGTACCTTTGGTTTTGAACTACTGTTATCTGTGTTGATAACTTAGTTAAGTGATGAAGGCGAGCCCGAAGCGGATATCGCTGACCTAAATGAAGAAGTACTAGGTAATTGTAATGTTAACGATTCACTAGTTGGCATTGGAGAAAGCGAAGTTGATCGCTGACGAAAAAGTGGATTTTCCGTTAGAAAAAGGCTATCATTTGATTTTGTGTTTTTGATGTTTTCATTAAGAGTTTCAGAACTCACAGTAAAATAGGCATTCCTGCCGTTAGAATTCACTTCACAATTTTTTTCCTTTGAGGCACTCATATAGAGTATTCCTCAAGGGTACTTTGTTTGTGTTTGCTTGCTGTTGTTTTGTTTTTGTTGTCTCTTGGTATGTAAAAAAATATTAGTAAAGCCAATAAGCTTTAGGGTTCAACTAGAACTCTTTACAATATGGAAAATAATCAGTGCCTCGTTTCTGTAAGGAATGTGAGAACTTTTCGAGTCGAAAAAATTGTTATCATCCTGTGAAACACAGGGTGAGTAAGAAGAAAACTGTATATGTTGAAATTTTTTGTAAGTTTATGTAAGTTTTTATGTGAGTAACCCTGTGTAAAATAGGACAACCAATATAATTATTTACTTTTTCTCGATGCGAGAACTTCTCACAATTTACAGAAATGGGGTACAGGGCTGCCAGAAAAAAATTGTAGAAAATCGTCATTTTGACGATAAATTTGAAAAAAATCGTCATTTAGGATTGCAAAATCGTCAAAAAAATCGTACAAAAAACAACAAGCAAATTTTTAGTAATTCTTGTTTTTATTTAAAATGTCAATATGTATATGTACATATTAATACAAAAATACACATTGTAAATGCGTGCTTATAGCAATTTATAAATGTACATTAAGTTTATACAATATTAAATATTAAAGCTTTAATTCATAGGTACAATTAATTGAGATCAATATATCATAAAAAATCTTATAAATATAAGTACAAACAAAGAAATGCATTAATATATGCCTATATAAAGTTTGTATGTACATATTTATATAAAAAACATAAGTTTTAGTTTTATGCAACTTTTAGACATATATATTAGAAGATAATAATTTTAACAAATCAGGTTTAATTATTACATCAAAATAACTTGAGTTGTTTAATTTTAAATAATCCTTTGAATACATAATACCCTCGATTGTCCCATTCTCCAATGAGTTTCTTATTTTTGTTTTGTTTAAATTAATCTGGCTGAAAATTCTCTCTACGTTTGCAGAGGAATGGGGTAATACCATTATGTTTTTAATAAATTTTGACAAAATTGGAAAAGCTTGAGAAGAATTGCCGCGTTTTAAAGAAGAAATTTTTTCCCAAAACATATATAAATTTATATCTTTATTTTCAAAAATGGAATCAAAATCTAAAAATTGCAGTTCACGGAATTCAGTATCTAGATCTTGTTTTTCATTTTCTTTAACGAAATGTGGGAATTCTTGAATAATATCTAAAAGTTAGTCATTTTTTTTATCTAAAATATTTGCGGGATCAATAATACTTAGACATTTCAGATTATTTTCAAAATCAAATCTTTTTAAAATTTGATCGCACAATTCAATGTAAAAATAATACAATTGTTTATGATTTCATCAACTTTACAATTGTTTAGTTTTGTTTTTGAAATAATATTTTTGGCATATAGTCCTAGGTACACATTGTTTTTACTTAAATAATTATTGCAGTCTTTGTAATTAACTAAATGTACTTTGCCATCCTTTAGCAAATTGCCTTTAATGAAATTGTTAAGGACTGTTTTAAAAAGTCTTTCCATTTGCATATACATAATGTGAATTTCTGTACTTTCGCTTTGAAATAGTCGATTAATGTTGTTAATAACACCAAGAATGTATTTTAGAAAAGGTAAATAAATTTCATTTTCTTCATTTAAATTTTCAAAAATTTCCCTAGATGTATCAATTTGATCTACATTACAAGCGAATGAAAAATAAATTTTTAAACATTCATATAACTCTAATATGCGAATAACAACTGCTTCTAAAGACAGCCACCTTGTTTGGCTTGGGTGTAACAACTTTTTTGGTTGTAACTCCAATAATTTTTGGATATCATTAAATTGATTGCACCTTTTAGGGCTATTTGACAAATAATTAAAAATATTCCGCGTTAATGTTTCAACCGCTGAAGGCAATTTGAGGCACGCGTACGATGAACACAATGCCAAAGAATGGCAAATACATTTGATTACAAATAACTCAGAAATATCGTTTTTCAATAACTTAGCAACTGAATGATTTTTTCCCGTCATTACAGCTGCGCCGTCAGCTGTAAATCCCAACATATTTTTCTTATAATCTATATTAAATTTTTGAAAAAGATGAACTATAGATTTATATAAAGTATTGGCATCGCATTGGTCAACTTCTAATAGTCCAAAAAAGAGATCATAAATTTTAAAATCGACACTTACTTTTACTACCAAACACAACGACTTCTTATTAGAGATGTCCGTTGACTCATCAATGCATAAAGAAAATACGTTATTTCTTAACACCTCGCACACATAATTTAATTGATATTTTCCAATAACATTTCTTATAATATTTGTGGCTTTTGTTTGTCCCAATGTAAATTTTTTAGCACATTCAGAGTCAGAAAAAGAGTTTTTGAAAAGTTTGGACATATGATCTCCGATTAGAAGGGGCAAATTATGTTCAACAATAAAAAATGCCATCCTTATTTCTGATTCCTTAGAATTTATGTTTATTTTTTAGAAAATACCTCATTTATTTTTGACTGGTTGTTAACAATTGAGTTTGTTGCACTAATGTGTTTCTTTGTGGATGCATGAGCCAACAAATCAGCTTTTCCAGATGAAGCTTTCAGCTGGGAGTTGCACAATGTACAGAAAATTTGTGATTTTTTACCTTTGCCCAAGGTTTAATTTCTGGATCAAATATCCAATCATCTTTGAACCTACGTCTTTTTCTTTCATTCTAATGTAGACCAAAAACAATATGTTAACATAGAAATAAAGAAAAATTTTAGTCATTGTACTTACCGCAGATAAAATTTGAGATGTACCAGCATCTTCATCTTCATTATTATTTTCACAATTTTTTGTTTTATTTAAATATTTCAGCATTTTAAAATTTATTTATCTTTGTTAAATTGTCTTTTTTTTCAATTGTGTGGTTTCTTTAAAAATTCTTTTGGCTTTTGTTCACTTTTTTCTATGTAAACAACCGTTAACTTTTTTATTTCTTGGTAGAAAATTTTCTTATATTGTCATAGTAAATACATAAATAATACCAAAAACAACAACACTTAAAATCTCACACACATTTGCACAAAATTCTTTACTTAAAAAGTGCATACACATATGTATTTCTTTACTCTTTAATAACATTGTGTGAAACAAAAAATTGAGTAAACTAGTTGTCTCATCCACAAAGACTTATTAGAGTTTGAGTGTTGCCATTCTTCCATGTAGCAAAAATCGTCCTTTTCGAGGCAAAAAACGTCAATCGTCATTTTGCTAAATTTTTGTTAAAAAATCGTCAAAATGACGATAAATCGTAAAATCTGGCAGCTATGCATGTAATATACGTACATACATACAATTGTATGTAAACATATTTATTATTATATTTTAATGTACATACAAAATTATGTATGTACGAGTATGTATGTGTGTAAAAATGTGTTGATAGAGTGTAGTTACATTTGTTCTTTGATTAATTATTACAATTTAAGTGTGACCGCACAGAAAATATTTTTCCCATGTTTTCACATGATACTATTTGCTAGCTGTTTAAACAAATAAAAATGGTAAAAAAAAATGCGCTTAGTGTAACCAGCGGAGGAGTTAATTTTATTCGAAAGTTGAGAATTTAAGCATAGGTAACATAGACTAGCTTTAAAAATTTTATGTTGAGTATATACACACAATAATTTCGAAATAAAATTTAGTTTCATGCAAATATTTGAGTAGTAGGGAACTGGGGATGCTGCGGCAATTAAACTTTTGAAATTTAAAAATTTTAATTACCAAAATTTTAAAATTCTTGGAAATTTGTGAAATTTGATACCTACGAGGGTGGTTCAAGAAGTCCGTCCAAATTTTTGTTTACATAAGGAATTTTTTGTTTACATAAGGAGTTTTTTGTTTACATTAACTTTGTGTGAACGGGTGATTTTTTTTGAGGTTGCATTAATTGTGTGAATGGCTGATTTTTTTGTTGTGGGGGTACGTTAATTGGGTTCATAGGTTAGAGGTTTTTCTTTTTTGTAATGTATGTATATATACATATATATGCCGACGGGGAAATCATGAGATGATTTTTCCTAGTACCAATGGGGACAATTGTTAAAATTAATTTTTCCTAATGCCTACGGCAATGCATGAATATTTTTCCTAATGCCTACGGCAATGCATGAATATTTTTCCTAATGCCGACAGCAATGATGAATATTTTTTCAAATGCCGACGGCAATACATAATTATTTTTTTCAAATGCCGACGGCAAAACATGATTATTATTTTTTTTCAAATGCCGACGGGAAAATGATTTTTCATAATTCAGACGGGAAAAACATAAAAGTTATTTCTTTTGTTAATACAGGAGTTTAAGGCTGGCCGTGATTTGGGTGGGTGGGGTTGTTGTCGTAATATATAACCGAGGGAGTTTATGAATGTGTCTGTCTGTCTGTCTGTTGTGCGAGGCTGTGATTGGCCGGGGGAGCGTGGTGTAGTTGAGGTAGATGGATTGAGTGCATGTGTGTATACCTGTCTGTTGGAATTTGTGTGAGGGTGTGATTGACAGGGGGCGGCGTGTAGTTGAGGTAGATCGACTGCGTGTATGCAGGTGTTGCAAGTCTGTAGGAATTTAAGGCTTATAGTGATTTGGGGTAGGTGAGGGTGTTGTTGTACGAGTAAAATGTATCCATGGGAATTTGTGGATGTGTCTGTCCGGAGGAATTTAAGCGAGGCTGTTATTGGGAGGGGGTGTGGTGTAGTTGAGGTTGATCGACTGCGTGTATGTATGTCTATATGTTTGTAGGAGCTTAAGGCTGATCGTGATTTAAGAGAGGTGAGGATGTTGTTGTAATATGTATACGTAGGAATCTGTATGTATGTATGTCTGTGAAGCTTTAATATCAGAGAAAATAGATTTGACGACTACTAGACGATTCTCATATGAATCGTGTGTATGTGTGTGTGATTTCCTCATGCTAATAAATTGTTTAAAAATAAAATATTTAAATAAATTAAATTAATTTATTTAATTATTTTATTTATGTGTTCACATGTATGTAAACACCCCTAATACTTGTGTGTGGGGGGTCCAGCTTTATTGTCGTTGGTAATTTAATATTTTGTGTATTTGTTTAAGAAATATGTATGTATGTATGTATGTGTATGTATGTATGTATATGTATGTGTGGATGTATGTATGTATGTGTATGTATGTATGTGTATGTATGTATGTGTATGTATGTATGTGTGCATGTATGAATGTGCGATCGTGGGTACTTGTGCGTGGAATATTTTGTAGAATACATATATATTTTGCAACGTAATCATTTTCTTTGTCTACGATTATTTTAAAGCAGAAAACTAAGTACAGTTAGCAGCAGAGAAACAAAAACCAAGCATTTGCATGTAAATAAAAAATTAATTTCTCCTCTCCCCCACTTCCTTCTCTTTCCTTTATGTAGTTTGTATTTGAAATAAGAAAACACTTGTATATTATTTGATTTTTGATACATTTATTGTTTGAAATTTTATAAAATTTTATAATAATACATACATTCATATTTTAAAAAGTGAAAAAGTTTAATTAAAGCAAGACATTTCTTTTGTTAGTAAAATAGCATTTTTTAGTGCGCAAGCACCAAATTTATGATAATTACAATAAAAATATTCTGGATACTTGATTTCCATTTGTTTAAAGTTGATGCAGCCTATATCCTCAACGTTAGAAATTTTTCGGCATAAAATTTTTTCCAACCATCGTCTTTTTTCTTCACCTTTTACAAAAATTTTAGAACATCTTGCGTTGGCTTTTAAAAAATTGCAAACGCTTTGAAATGAAACTGATCCAGCAGTCCAGCTTAGGTGATGATAGTTTTTTGTTAGCCAGCTTGCTTCTTTTTTTATTTTTTATTGATTATTGAGTTTCATAATGAAATTATTATATTCTTAATTGTTGAAAACAATCGCTTCTTCTTTTCCAAAGAAATTATTTGAGTTATTTTTTAAACCTTGTACATGTATAAAAATTATGTTATTTTCCATATTGCTTAATTTATAAGACTTTTAGAATTTGACCTTTGATGGGTATATTTCTAGTATATGATCATGAATAAGAATACAGTAAACTGATTTCTTTGCTTACTATTTCAAATTAAAATTTTACTCAATTGCCCCGCTATAGAATAAAAGGAGCTTTTATCTTAAACTCTGGTACAGAGAAACGCATGAGATTCTTTCATATACTACCTTTGCTGGAATCTTAGATACATATAATAACTATATAGAATTGCATTACGTTTATTTTTAAATTTTATGTTAGGATTATCATCATATGGATATGAGACTGAACTCAAATGTACTTATAAATTAGTTAATTCATAATGAACAATCTTATTTTCTTCTTGAATAGCGAACAACAGAAAACGAAGTCGTATTCTCACAATTTAGGTAACCTCTCAACTGATCCTCTAGTATACAATATGACTTTGTATGGCAGCATTTCTGTCTGCTTTTTGACAGCGTTAGGGATAATTAAATTTTAAACTTTTTTTTCTTCAAATTGTGTTACGGAGTTCTCGTTGTACCTTCATAGTAAACAGACGTAATAGCGGAATTTTTCTTACATACAACCTAAACAAAAAAAAAAATTATATAAAAAATATTCGTAGTACATATTAACTTTGATAAAAAAGCCTGTTTTTTGCTTTGATAATATTTTTACATATTGAAATAACAAAAACAAAAAAAAACCGTAAACAAAAACACATACAAACATACCCTTGAGGAATACTCTTTATGAGTACCCCAAAGGAAAAAAATAATGAAGTGAGTTCTAACGGCAGAAATGCCTATTTTACTGTGAGTTTTGATACTCATAATGATAACAATAAAAATAAAATATCTGATAATAGACTTGCTGTGAGTTCTGAAGCTCTTAATAAAAATCAAAAATCTGATAATAGACTTTTTCTAACGGCAAAACCACAGTTTCGTCAGCGATCAACTTCGCTTTGTCCAATGCCAACAAGTGAATCGTTGACAATTTTGCCTAGTACTTCCACATTTAACTCAGCGATATCACCCGCCTCGGGCTTGGGGTCATCACTTAAACAAGTTGTTACTGAAGATAAGAGTAGCCCAAAACCCAAGGTCCAAGTCGGAATGGACAGATATATTACAAAATTCAAGCGCAGGCGAGGCCCAAATTCTACTAAAATTGCATCTGTTCCAAAAATGTCTAGGGATAACAGCGCATCCTCTACTAATCGGCAAAACCGTTTTAAAATATTGCAAGATGACAATGACAAACCCGCTGAATCTGCGAACAAAACCTACAAGCCGCCACCAATCTATTTAAGAGAAAAAAACTCAAACGCTATTATTAAAAAATTAATTGCGGTCATTGGTGAGAATAAATTTCACATTGTTCCAATAAAACGTGGTAATATTGATGAAACGAAAATTATGAAGAAAAAGATTTTCGCAAAATGGTTTCTGAATTTGAAAAAAGTAAAACAAATTTCTACACATATCAGCTGAAGCGTGCTAAAGGTGTGCAGATTGTATTGAAGGGCATAGATTCCTATGTTGCTCCTGAAGAAGTAACAGATGCTCTCGTCCTCCAAGGTTTTAAAGTAAAAAATGTATCTAACATAATAAATAGGGGAAAGATCGCTCAACCTCTATTTCGCGTTGAACTTGAGCCAAATGATATAAAATTTAAAACAAATGAGACCCATCCAATATATAATTTAAAATATCTCTTATATCGAAAAATAACCGTTGAAGAACCACACAAGCGTTCAGGACCCGTACAGTGCCATAATTGTCAAGAATATGGCCATACTAAAACTTAATGCAAATTACCTACTGCTTGTGTTGTGTGCAATAACCCAAAAGATCAAAGTGACAAAAAATGCAGTAATTGTGGAGAAAATCACACCGCTAACTACAGAGGTTGTCCTGTGTACTCTTTCGTCAAACAGACTATGAGGCAAACACCTAAATTGGCTCCAGCCCAATCAGCAAACGCTTTACCAGCCACTATTGCGCAAGTGAGCCAACCAGTTAGTTCCCGTGTATCGTATGCCGATGCTACTAAGACTAGTTCTATTCCCACACAAAATGTTTCACCACCAAATAATTCAACAAATACATATTCGAACTTTAATTTTAATCGCCTTGAAGCTACTATTGATAATCTGGTGCAAACTATAAATAATTTTACAACATGATGCAAGAAATGCTGCGAATGCAGAATACTCTGCTTCAAGCTTTAGTTAACAAACCATGAACGCGTTAAAAATATGTTTCTGGAACGCAAACGGCATTCGCCAACATAAAAATGAACTTAAGCACTTCCTCACGGAAAAAAATATTGATATAATGTTGGTCTCAGAGACTCATTTGACTTCGAGAAGCCTTTTTAAAATTTATGGCTACACCTTATATGATTCAAAGGACCCGAGAGGAAGAGCATGCGGTGGATCAGCAATTTTAATTAAGTCAAGACTCAAGCATTATATTATTGACAACATTTGTGAAGAACATTTACAAGCAACGAATATTTGTGTCGAAAATTTTTGCACTAATTTTGTCATATCATCAATTTACTCTCCTCCTAGATTCGCAATTACTGAGGATCAATACGAGGATTTTTACAAATCTCTGGGCCCTTGTTTCGTAGCAGCTGGCGACTATAATGCTAAACACACGTTCTGGGGTTCGCGTCTTATTACACCCAGAGGTCGAGCGTTGTTCAATACAATTTCCAAAATGGGCTTGGATGTCATTTCGAGTGGGGAGCCCACTTATTGGCCTACTGACATACGTAAAATTCCGGATGTAATAGATTTTGGCGTTATGAAAAATATCTCTAGGGATTTAATTCAAATTGAAGCTTCTCTAGATCTCTCGTCCGATCACTCTCCCACGATCGTTACAATTTGTAGCCCATTAAGAAGTGACTTATCTCACCCATATGCGAATTTGATAAATCGTGTTAATTGGCTGCGATTTAAAAAATATCTTAGTAGTCATTGCACGGAAAATATTACGCTAAGAACACATGATGATATTGAATCTAACATTGCCATCCTTAATGAAAATATTAAACAGGCTGCTGAACATGCCACTACCGCCCATCCGCAGATTAGGTTAAATAAAATTTATTCTACGGATATTGAACGTCTCGTAAGTGAAAAAAGAAGAGCTAGAAGAGAATGGCAACAGCACAGATCACCCCAACTTAAAACCAGATTTAAAGAGTGTACTAAACGACTCCAAGAGTTGCTTGCATTTGAAAAAACTGCATCGCTTAAAAATTATTTGGAAGGTCTTGATGTCACACCAGCATCTAATTTCTCTTTGTGGCGCGCTGCTAGAAAGCTTAAAACACCAGTTGAGTTTAAACCACCTCTGCGAACATCTACAGGAGGATGGGCAAGAAGCGATATTGAAAAAGGTAAAATATTTGGTGAGCATTTAAAATCCGTATTCATCCCAAACACGTGTTCTGGTGCTGCTGATTTGCCAAATGTAGTTGCGCTACCCCCTCGACCAATAAAATTTAAGACGCGTGATGTACAAAAAATAATTGCAGAACTCAACCCAAAAAAAGCCCCGGGTATTGATGGAATTAGTAACCAGATGCTAATAAAGTTGCCTCGTATTGCAATTAGAATACTGTTATTTATTTTTAACGCTATTTTACGACTGGAGTATTATCCAAACAGCTGGAAGCTTGCCAAGGTTAAAATGATTCCAAAGCCGGGCAAAGATCTTACCAAAGCTGAGTCATATAGGCCAATAAGTTTACTGTCAACTATGTCAAAGCTCTTTGAAAAGTTACTCATGATAAAATTGTCCCCAATTCTAACTGATAATGAGTGCATACCGGATCATCAATTTGGATTTAGAAATCAGCATAGCACCATTGAACAAACTCATAGATTGGTTCAATTTATAAGAAAAACTTTTGAAGAAAAAAAGTATTGCTCTGCGCTGTTCATTGACGTTTCTCAGGCATTTGATAAAGTGTGGCATGAAGGCCTAATTTTAAAATTACAGACTTACCTACCAATAAACATTCTAAATCTGCTGGAAAGTTACATTATTGCCCGCAAGTTCACTGTTGTGGAAGGAGACTTTATGAGTACGCCTGAAATAATCTCATCCGGTGTGCCATAGGGGAGTATACTGGGGCCAGTTTTATATGTGATTTATACTTGTGATATGCCCTTGAGCAGCAATATCCATACATCTACGTTTGCCGATGATACAGCCTGCCTTAGTATGCACGAAAACCCACACGAGGCTTTCCGATATCTTCAGCAACATATTACTCAGCTAGAACTATGGTTAAACATGTGGAGAATAAAGGTAAACGAACAGAAGTGTGCTCAGGTAACATTTACCTTAAGAAAAGACAGTTGTTCTCCCGTTACAATCAATAACCAAATTGTTTCTCAAAACTTACATGTGAAATACCTTGGTATACATCTTGATCGAAGGCTCACATGGAAATACCACATTGACTCCAAGCTAACGCAAATGAAACTTAAACTAACTCAGATACATTGGCTGGTTGGTAGAAACTCAACCCTCACCCTAGATTGTAAACTTTTAATATACAAGTCGCTCTTAAAACCTATATGGTGCTATGGAATTCAGCTTTGGGGTACTGCTTCAGCTTCTAATGTCGAGAGAATCCAACGAAGGCAAAACAAAATTTTACGGTTAATAACATCGGCTCCATGGTATATAAAAAATTCAAATATATATCGTGACTTAAATATGCCACTAGTGACTGAAGAAATTGCAAAAAACGCTGGCAAATATTTAACAAAACTCGAGTCACATCCCAATCCGCTTGCCCGTAATATTTTGAACTTTACTGGACACATCCGCCTAAAAAAAGGGACACAAGGGCTCTTATTCACAGCACTCCAGATGGGACTTCCTGAAAATTCTTTTATTTTTTATATTTTTTCCTTTTGATTATCAATACTTATGTAATACTATAATACTACTAAGATTATGTCCGACACTGGTCGGGCCTAATTATATTTTTATATTTAAGATTTGAATTCTTACTGTTAGTTCATATATGAAGATACAATAAATAAAAATCAAGTATTAAAAAAAAAAAAAAAATTGTGTTACTTCATACTGATAATATGTTTAACTACATTAATAATGTACGAGTGTATGTTTATTTTATGAAAGCTGAGGTCCTATGACTTTTATTTGATGTTCTGTGATTTTTTTTTTCTCATTTTACTAAAGTTCAGCGTGTTGCGTATATATTTCTAATATATTTAAGTGAGCTTTTTGTACCTGTCAGACAGAGTGAACGTATCAGTTGGTCAGTCAGTCTCTCTTTTTATTTTATTAATTTTTTCTTCTAATGTTTCACTACTATTTTTTCAGATTGTAGTACTTGAAATAGAAAATATTTATGTAATTTTAAAAGTATTAATATATACATACATATAGGTAAATATATGTATGTACGTAGAAATTAGTTCATATACAAAGAAATACATCTTAAATAATCAACTATTTTAGAAAATCGATCTAAAATAACACATTTACCTCCATCATCAATTCACCATCAGTGTTTTCATAAAGTGTTAGAAATATTGGAATATCTATGTTTGAGAGAATTTTTACTTCAAGTGTTTCTATATAAGGTTTGGTGGTTGACCCCTTCACATTATTGTGGTTAACGTAGACTGCGTTGTATCGCATTGAGATGTAATCATTTCTCACTTAGAAAACGTCCTCATCACCATCAATCATACCTGTATACAATTCATTCATGAGTGGAGTTGATCCAGATACAATTGCTGTCTACAAATTAATGATTAGAAAATAGCTTTCTTCTAACAAGTTTAATATTTTGCTAGCATGCATGCTTTAGCATGCTTCTATCGATGGTGACGCGAGAGTCCGACATTTAGTGCTGTTTTAATTAAAAATCTATAATATTAGAGTTATGAATTCACTCTTCTGAATTTTTAACAAAGTAGATACATATCTATTTCATTTGCCACAAAGTCTTAAAATTTCTTTCCTTATAAAAGTATGACGTGAAGAATTTTTTTAAGTTATACATGCTTCGGCATGCTTCCAATAATTTTTTCGGTAAATTTATTTCATATTCATACAGATACAGATATAAAGTAAGATCTGTTTACATTCAATTTTACAATTTATGCATGCTTCAGCATGATTCTAGTTGAAGTCTGTATTTATTTAGTAAGTTTGTTTGATACCCATTCATACACATGTACATTGTTAAAAATTGGATATCAAAGTACAATTTCCTTAGTTTATCTAGAAATTAACGGAGTGAATATCTATTATAATAACCATATTCACATTTTAAAATTTTGTGTGCTAGAGCTTTCGAAATGGAAAATGTACACCTTTTACTATAAAAAGTGATAATATGATGTGTTGCTTAATATTGCACTGTGTTATAGCTCATTTTGAACTCTTAAATTTTCACAAAATTTCATACCGACCATCAAGTTTAGAGAATTCCAGTACATTAGGCTAATTATCTTCCCTGAGACCTAACATTCCTAATCAATCTTTCAAAAAACCAATACAAACTAGATTTTTCCATTGTAATTTTATTTATATTTTCATTAAATTTCAACATTTTGTACATCTTCAAATTACTGTATACTGTATTTTGCACCTTTTTCTCATTCGTTGAGTTAACTTTAATCGCAAATATTTTAATGATGAGATGAACTTTTCTATTGTAGGCATTAAGTAAATCTTTATGTATATCAATCCACTTATATGAACCATTATAGCTAAATTCTTAACACATAATTCCTTTTAATGATCTATTAAATCATTCTACTATTGATACTTTCATATTAAGTAATTTTTAGTCCTCTATTTATGCATGAGTTTTGCAGTGTTTATTAAAAAATTCTTTACCATCATCTATTTTTAAGTGTTTTGGTACTCGTACCATTTCAAACATATTTTCCATTGCCTTGGTTTTTTCGTGTGCAGCTTTTATATTCAACAATACTCACCATATAAACTTTGAGAATGTGTCAGTTACAGTCTACAAAAATTAATAATTTCTATTTTCTCTAAAATTGCTATCCACTTCACAAATCAGCTTCATAAAAGATTATCTACTTATTCCATTCATTACACCACTACAATACACAAACAATTTTCGAAATTTATTATGGAGTTCGTTTACTAAATTTCTTTTTAAAGACATTCAGTTGTTTTACAGTTTTTTTGAGAGTGTTGTGATCTACTTGATACACTTTCAGCTATTTATACTAAAATGTAGTTAATTTTCCAATCTATAAATTTGATCGCTCACCTCTTCAATGTGTTTGTCAAAAGATCATTTAATTTTTAGGGTGTCTTTTTCAATTTTATACCTATCTTCTATCGTTAATTTTATTTCACACTCCACTCCATCAATTTGCATTTAAATAAATCCTTGAATTATATTAATGCCTTAAGCTTTATTATTAATTCATCCTTTAGTTTCTAGATTTGAGTTTCCAGAAACATTTTACTGATAACATTATTCTCCGTCAGTGAATGATGATGATTTTCTATGTATGCATTGGTAGAAATTATATATTTTATTTAGTTTTCAAAATCAAATTTGTCATAGTATTTTCACGTTTTATCAATCACTAAAGAAAATAAACCCACTTTTAAACCCCATATTTGACCATCAACTTGTATTTTATCTTTATTCAGTTTTAGATTTCTATCACCAAATTTCCATTCATTATTGAAATCTTTAGGTGAGCCATAGTTTGTTTCTAACTCATTTCTTCCTTCCAAGACTAATAAGTCAATATAAGTATCTTCGGTGTTGGAAGGCTGTGGGTAAAAATCATCTTCTTCATCATCATAGTCATTCACAGTATTACCATCATTAAATAAGATGGTATTATCAAATATTGTTCCTTTTGAAAGTTTCTTTAACTTCTTTCTATCTTGACTGATGGTTTCTGAGGCTTTAATACTTGTACTATTTTCAGATTCTATATTGTTTTTACTTTATTCTTTTTTGTGTATTCTTTCAATATTTTTAGAACTATTCATGAATTCTTTGAGAGGTTCTATTTTAGGATCAAATATATCTCTTAGTTGTTCACGTGTATCTATTTCACCAGTTTTTATACTACGAAGCTTTTTCTTCAAGACGTATCAACACCAACTGTTTTAAAATTTTCTCATCCATGTTTAATAATAGCAAATAAGAGGTATCAGCTGTTAGATCAGGTATCACCTATTAGATCAGGTATCAGCTTTCAGATCAGCTTATAAGGAGCTGGTCTGGTTTTCAGATCAGCTTATCAGGACCTGATCTGGTTTTCAGATCAGCTTATCAGGACCTGATCTGGTTTTCAGATCAGCTTATCAGGACCTGATCTGGTTTTCAGATCAGCTTATCAGGACCTGATCTGGTTTTCAGATCAACTTATCAGGACCTGATCTGGTTTTCAGATCAGCTTATCAGGACCTGATCTGGTTTTCTGATCAGCTTATCAGGAGCTGGTCTGGTTTTACGATCAGCTTATCAGGAGCTGGTCTAGTTTTCAGATCAGGTTATCAGGGATCAGATCAGGTTATCTGATTCAGATCGAGTTATCAGCTTACAAGTAGCTGGACATTTATAACATTTAGATGAATGAAGTTTAAGGTCAGATAAAATGTGAAAAACTATACTGTTATGTAGTCAAATTATTTTCTAAGACGATCGTCACTTAATTCAGTATCTTTGCTTATAATCAAAATTCCATATTTTTAATTCCATCATAATTTATATTTTTCTCATATTACTTAAACATTCTAACTACATTATGATTATTTCCTATCAAATATTTTGTGATTCTGGTATAAGTTTGACATTAGTAGAATGCATCAACATTCTTATCTTACCCTATACAAAAATATGCTTCTCACAACATGGTTAAATATCATATTGGTATTACTTCTAGCTTTCTTAAAAGAAATAACAGATTCATTATCTGTAAATGTGTAATACCCAGGACTTTCAATAATGAAATTAATTTCTACAGGTACTCATATTTAGGTTGTCTTTGAGTATAAATATGAAGATGTTTTCAAGTTTTACTCGATCAAAACTTTCTAGCCAGCCAATCATAACTTCATAATTATTTTTTTTAGTTATTTTTTTTCGCAATTTGACAGACCAACTATTCTTGCACGAATAGAAATTGAAAGAAGGGAACTATGATTTATTTTTGAGCTAACGTTTGATGACTCATCAAAATTTCATACCAAGGTATTTTTATGTTGTTTTGACTATGAGTATGGGTCAATAGTTATGAAATCCCTTTCCTAAATATTGGTGCATGCATAACGTGACCAGAAGCTTTTTACAAAAAGCGGGACACGATCGTTCAAAAAGCGGGATTTTGACGAAAATACGGCAAAAAAGCGGGATTTTTAAATAAACAACTATTTGAAAGCGGGATGTGTACGCACATAAAAAGTTTCGTATGTACTTAGGAAACACAGTTTTTAACTCAAAAGAATCGATTTTAAATAAACAAAAGTTTTTATTAACAAAAACTTTTATTTAGTAACGTAAAATAAATAAAATTAAAGATTTTTTGACTTCATTTACAAAACAAAATACGATTTTTATACATAAAATATTTTATGTAAATAATTTTATAATAATTTTATGTATAAAATTTTGATTTACATATGTATGTATATAATCAAAGAATTTTATTACGAATTTTATTATTTATATATATATATACATATATATATATTTATGTGTATTAGTTTTTATTAAAATTTGTACTTTTAATAGGTGTTAAACTATTTTAATATATTTAATTAAACTATTTTTTGAGCTTGAGGTCTGTTTGTATTTTTCGTTCAATATTTCGTTAACCTTCGGTTAACTTCTTCAGGATATATATTGTTTTGATTTTTATGTTTTTTCTTTTTCCTTTTTTTCTTCTTTCAATTATACAATTTTCAAATAATTTTCAAAGGTTAACGAAATATTGAAGGAAAAATACAAACAGACCTAAAGCTCAAAAAATACTTTAAATTAAATATATTAAAAAAGGTCGAAAAATTAGATAAAACAATTGTAAACTATTTTAATATATTTTGACCATTAAAATCATATTTTTTGGATTTCATTATTTGAGCCAATAATATTGGTTCAGAGCTTAAAAAAGTAAAAAAATCTTGGCAAGAATATTCAAAATTGTATTTCACTTTAATAATGTCATTTAAAGTACTAATACTCAAACGAGTTTTCTCGACTGTCCATATTTTATTTACATGTGAGAATATACGCTCCACAGGTGCTGATGTACCGGGCAGACATAGCGCAAATTCTATAACTTTTATCATAGAGGTACAGGGAACATCAATTTTTTTTAAATGCTTAAAGACATCGACCCATCGCATATCTGTTGATATTTTATTTTGTTTCCATTCGTAGACTTTATTTTGGGTTACATATTTCTTAATAAAGTTGAACTCATCAAACATAACGTTGTCGATATCACAAAAATACTTCATAGCACTTATTTCAACATCGTTCCATTTAGCTACGTCACGTAATAAAATCCAGTCAAATACTTGGACTTGTGAAAATTGAACAGTCCAAGCCTTTATATATTGAAGAGACGTTTCTTAAAAATAGTAGTTTTGTAAGTTTTTTAATTTCAAAAATTTCAAAAAATATATAGAGATAAGAAATTTCAAAACTCTAAAAAGCGGGATAAAGCGGGATAAAAATTCAAGGCGGGATCAACCTCAGAAAAGCGGGATAATCCCGCCTAAAGCGGGATGTCTGGTCAGGTTATGCATGCACATAGTCAAAACAAAGTATGCTTTAAGTGTTTAAAACCAGTATTACCATAAAAATGGTGGTTTTAAACTCTTAAAATATACTTTGTTTTACTAACCTCATTTTGTAACTAAATGCATTTCATAAATATTGAAGCATACTCATACTCAAAATATCCTTTGTTTTGAGTATGATATGGCTCATTATCTCTTATTATAGAAAAAATAGTATGATTATATGATATCAGAAACTATGTTTTCTGTTGTTGTTGGGGTATAGAACTCGACGAATATTGTCCAAATAATAATTATGAAAAAATGAAAAAGTTCGGGAGTTAAGTTTAATTATAACTAAGTTTATTTTGCGGTATACACACCTTTCTTTTTCAGATTATTTTCACAAGTAAGTAGTAACAAGAATGTTTTATAGTTTAAAGGTACAAAAGAGATAAGCTACAAAAATACTGTTCTCACTGTTTTACTCAAACACAGTGAGGATGATTTAAATAAGTACAGTACGAAAAATCGTATGTCTACTTTACGCATTAACATCCCGGCCCCCTTGCTATTATGCAATTTAGGAACCAAAATGTCTTATCGATCTATAATAGAAACAGGAGTTTAATATACAAGTGATATGTATGATATAAAATAATTCAATTAAATACATGTCACAAGAATATGATACACACGAATGGAATAAAATATATGCCAGAAACACCATTGTGTAAACTTATTGTATCTGTTGAAGGAAAAAATTACAAAAATTTCAATCATAATGTGTAAGTATAAATTCAGTAGATAAAATTCAAGTATATATGACCAAAATGTTAGGTATAAAAAAATAAAAAATATCGTGAAGATATATTTATATTCCAAATTGGCCGATGATAGTCCAACCTAAGACGGTATCTTGTGCCATTGGTGTCCCAACTGAAGCGGGTTGAATATTGGGCTTTATAATGCGGGAATATATATCGGCTCCCAGTACGATATTCACATCTGAATATTTGAAGAAGTGAGGATCGGCTAGTCGAAGATTAGTATAAAGGTCCCCCACTCTATCGTCAATCTCAACCTTTGGTTGTTTATATGGCAAATCAGTTACAACTTTAGTCGAAATACAGAAAACTGGACCTTCATCAAATCTTGGACGTATTTTAATTTTGCACCAACGCTCAGTGCCAACCATCTTCGATAACAAATTATAGCGTTCTACCAAGAATTCTGCAATAGAACTATTTTCCATGCACGGGTTGAGGATACCTCTAACATTTCCCCATTCATCTCCTAAGTCCAGCTTTATGATGATGGTTGGTAAAAGTGTGGTAGTACGCAGGTTAGAGCAAAGAGTGTTTGACGATTTGAGTGTTACAGGCTTGTGCGTTTGTAGGCGTTCATGTTTATGAAGCAATGTATGATGTTTGCTTCTACAACGATGGCATCGATCTGCGTTTTGACAGCGGTTGACTAGATGAGAATGAGCCAAACAATTCTCACAATAGCGGTGGCGTTTGACGACCTTTAATTTTTCAGAAACATTCATCTGTTTAAATCTTAAACATTTTCTCAATGGATGATTTTTATTGCATAGCCGACAAAGCGAAGTCCTTTTAGAGCGATTAGATTGAGAGCGTTGTTTTTCCTCCAATGGAGAGAGACTTCTTCGGTGGTTGCGGGGCATTGGTGTTGCTGTAAGGAGATGTTAAAAAAAAGACGTTATTAGTTTTTCTCGGGGTTAGGAAGTAAGACTAATTTAACAATGGGCCTAGTTACGAGGCCATTAGCAGTTCTTATTTCGGCGACTCGAACGGGATTGTCTTTACCACGTACAACATTTTCGACGCCTCCAAGGCGCCACTGATTAGGGGGAGCTTGTCTTTTCTTATGACGACAAAGTTGCCGATAGCATAATCACGCTGGGGGCATTTCCACTTAGTTCGTTTGTGGAGTTCTTTCAGATACTCCTCTTTCCACCTTTGAGCAAAAAGGTGGTGCAAAATTTTTAGTTTTTGCCAACGATTGACGTAGCTTAGTGGATGTTCTGACAGATCAGGCTCCGGGGGTGATAATAATGGTCCACCAATAAGAAAATGACCGGGGGTAAGTGCACAGAGATCGGCGGGGTTTTCGTTCATTGGACTCAATGGTTGGGAATTTAGACAAGCTTCGATTCGAGCCAACATTGTAGAAAATTCTTCGTGTGTGAAACTCTGACTATTAGAGATTCGCTTGAGGTGCATTTTGAAGCTCTTAACGCCTGCTTCCCAGATACCTCCCATGTGCGCAGCTTCGGGGGGAATGAAATGCCATTCTAGGGGAACAAAACTCTGGTCTTCCATTACCTTTTGGCGAAGCTTTGATTTTTCCGTCTGTATTACATTAGATGCGCCAACAAAGGCAGTTCCATTGTCGGAGTACAAGGCGTGGGGGCAGCCTCTGCGAGAAAAAAAATCTGCCAAACGCTGCTAAAAATACTGCGGTGGAAATTTCACTTGTGACCTCAAGGTGTATAGCTTTTGTAGCAAAGCAAACGAACACCAGCACGTAACCTTTTGTTTTTCTACATCCCCTACCTGCAAATGTCTTAATGTCAAAGGGGCCAGCAAAATCTAATCCAGTGTTGGGGAATGGACGAGAAAGTGTTGTTCTTTCGGGGGGTAAAGCAGCCATGATTTGCCGGCTTTTTTCACGTTTCTGAATGACGCACAGCCGACAATTTGATAAAATACCTTTGATTAAAATCTTAAGCTTAGGAACATAATAATTGAGTCGCATAAGTCTGTAAAGTAAAGCGTTTTGACCATGAATTGTATATTGGTGTAAAAAGGTGAGCATTAGACGAGTATATTATCCATGATAAGGCAATAAGGCTGGAAATCTCTCGTTGAAGGTTAGAGTCGGCGAGTTGACCAGTTGACCATTGACTCTCATGATGCCCGTTGAATCTATGAAGGGGTTAAATGTTAAAAGATGGCTTTTTTGGGGTATCACCTGACCTTGAGATAACAGGTTATATTCATTGTTGAGTCAGTCCATAAATACAATTTTTGATTTTTCAGGTTCAGATGAGACTGAATCGAGTCAATCATCGTAGCCATTAATTCGGCTCCACAGAGTTCTTTTCTGGGTAGTGACACAAACTTCACTGGAGCTACTTTTGTTTTTGTGGCTAAGAGATGAACAGAAACACAGCCTGAATTTTCTGCACGAAGATACAGCGTAGCGGCATAGGCTTTTTCAGACGCGTCGCCAAACCCATGTAGCTCTATGGAGAATGAGGGATCGAAATTAACATAGCGGGGAATTCTAACATTTTCAATATTTTTGTAATCATCGACAAATGCTTGCCATTGCATTAATGTTGAGGGCTGAAGTTTATCGTCCCAGTTTGTTTCATCTTTCCAGATTTGTTGCATGATCATTTTAGCCATGATTATTTTGGGTGAAAGCCAACCGGCGGGGTCAAATAATTTTGCAATGTTAGATAAAACACTTCTTTTCGTGACTGAGTTTCGATCGGGGTAGATTTTGAGTTGAAAATAAAAATTATCACTTCCTGCATTTCAACGCAAACCAAGAGTTTTAGTAGTAGAAGAGTCTGACAACTTCAGGAATTCTGCACCTAATAGATGATCGGGAGAAAGGCCATTGAGCAGATAATCATGATTCGATGTCCATTTACGAAGAGAGAACCCGGCTGTCTGCAGAACTTCAATAAGTTCATCTCTAGCAGACAGAGCTGAGGACAACGTGTTAGCGCCAGTTAATACGTCATCAAAGAATATCAGCAACAATAGGTTTAGAATGTTCGCAAATATTAGCTAATTCGAGCAAAGTTCGTATCGCCAAATAAGGAGCGCAGTTTACGCCAAAGGTAACTGTGTTTAACTCAAAGTCTTGGGGCTTTTCTTGAGGCGAAGTACGAAAAACTATTCTTTGAAAGGGGGTTTGAGACGGGTTAACTAAAATCTGGCGATACATTTTTTCGATATCAGCGTTAAATACATATCTAAACAATCGCCAGCGTAAAATTAGCACAGTTAGATCAGACTGCAATGTAGGACCGGGGTAGAGTAAGTCATTTAGGCTATTACCGTTTGAGGAAGGACTAGAAGCGTTAAAAACTACTCTGAGCTTAGTAGTTGTACTATCGGGCTTAAGTACCGCGTGATGAGGTAGATAGTATGAATAATTATCATTAGATGGGGTGACCTTTGTCATTTGCATCAATGACGAGTATTCAGAAATTACACGATCGTACTCGGACTTAAGCGGGGGATTTTTTGCTAAGCGAAACTGATTTCGGAGGAACTGTGAAAGAGCTAAAGCACGGGAACAACCGATATTCATGTCTTCAGGATACTCCCGCCTAAAAGGTAATGAAACAACAAACCGACCATCTTCAGACCGATACGTTGTAGATTTATATAGGTTTTCACAAATTAATTCCTCGTCTGAAAGTCGAGCTTTTTTGGGTACTTCTTCAAGTTCCCAGAACCTTTGTAGCTGCTTGCTTAAATAAACTTCATTAAAAAAGGACGAAACTATATGAGGAATGTTCTTCGAGACGACCTTGCCTGTAAGGATCCATCCAAAAACTGTTTGTTGCGCTACTAAGGCCTGATCATTGTCCCAACGCATGCCGTCCTTTATGATCTTAGGATAGATATCGCCTCCAAGAAGAACGTCAACCTCCAAGTTTCGGTGAAATTGTGCGCCTGCCATATTCAAATCTGCAAACTTGCTATCTTTGAGTGTAGACAATGGGCAATAAGGTAAGTGGCCAGTAAGTTTCTTTACTACAAAGGCATCCGCATGAGCTTGAAACGATTTATCAATGGGTGACCCTATACGAATGTGACACAATTGGTTTGAAGTTGCAGTTAAGGCATCATTCAGGCCGTGGGCTTCTGTTTGCGAATATTGGGTTTTTAAGGAAAGTTTTCGCTGAAGTTTCGCAGAAATAAATGTAGCTTCCGAAGCAGAGTCAATTAAGGCCCGAACTGTATATTTGAGATCGCTAGAGTATATATCGATTAGTGCTGTCCCGAGTAAAATTGTCGAATTCGAAGTGGACTGTATTTGTGTTGAAAATGATTGTTTCATTCTGGCTGCGGCTTGAGCAGAAGTTGAAGATTCAGTATGCAGGTCGGAAATCGGTTGCGTAGTTGTAGCTACTATAAGAGAATTTGGTTGGGGGTTGACACATTGAATTGTCCTCGCAGTAGTTTGTTCTATATGCAGCAAGGAATGATGATTCTGTTTGCATATGTGACAAACATATTGACTTCGACATTTTTTAAATTCGTGAGAAGTGCCAAGACAATTAGTACAGCGATTTTGTTTTTTAACGATAGAAAATTTTTCTTCTATGGACATTTTAAGAATGCAGGACAAAGCCTCAATGGATGTGCATTAGGACACAGGGAACATTTTCCAGTTTTATTTTCAGAAACATGAGTACTGTAAGTTTTAATATGCTTCTTATCAAGGGAATTAGGTTTTTTCGAATGAACGAATTTGCTGTTATTTATTGGGTTAGAATTAGAAAAGGTAGTACGAATGTCTGCTATTGACTCGAGCGTTTGAAAACGAGACGTTAGAAAAAGATCCATTTGTTTCCATGTTGGCAACTCTTTCCCATTAGGAAGAGACTGCTCCCAATGACTGAGAGTTATTTCAGGTAAGCAAGTCGAACAAATGTACACAAATATGGGGTCCCAGTTTTCTGTATTGATTTTAAGGAGTGAAAGATTAGTGACGCAATCGTTAATCGTACGCTGTATTTGCCGAATATTACTACCAGTTTCCTCAGAACTAGGGATTAGGTTAAATAATGTTTTCAATTTAGTGTTAATAAGGATTCTTTTATTTTCGTATCGGTTCACCAAATTTGTCCATGCCATTTCGAATCCATCGTTAGTTATCGGACATGTTCTTAAAAGGTCACGAGCTTCTCCCTGGGTCTTTTTTATAAGATGACACATTTTTTCTACTCTAGACAGTCTGGCGTTATTCCGATATAAGGCTGTGAACATGTCACGAAACGTTGGCCAAGATTGATAATCTCCATAAAAAACTTCAGTGTCACACGAAATACCAGGTGTAGGATCATTTGGGTGGGTTGAAATTTCATTAGTAACATTTAGAAGCGGCTTGTGGCAAAGTGCGTCTAAAAGCTCATTTGATTTTGAAAGAACCTTGACGTGAGCTTCGAAAGTAGAGAAAAAGCGTGATTTCAAGGTCTCAACCTCAACTTCCTCTTCTAATTTCTCAAAATTTTCGAGGATAGCATCGTAGCATTCCCTAAACTTCGACCACAAAGAGACGATTTCATCCTTTTGCACCTCCAAAGAGTAGGGAATGGCTATCAGCTGAAAGTGCGTCGAAATATGCTTGAAACTCAACCACACGATCGGAGGCCCTAATAAATTTATCTAACATAGACATAATGAATGTACCGAGTATAACTTATTTGTTTATAAAAGTTTGAGGAAAAAACGAAAGGTATCGCACCCAAATTACTCGAATTAGAGACGTAAGTGTTTGATTCACTTAATTATTAATCAAATTAAAAAATAAGGACTTTTTTTATTTATTTTTTTGTTGTTTTTGATATAATAAAGTGCTTGTTTGTTTATTTGTACATTAAGTGTCTGGGGTCAGTGCAAAAAAATTTAGTATACAGTGACTGATATTAAATTGTGGAAATAATATATGTAAGTATGTGTATATAGGTCCATATACAAATATGTTATTTTTGCTTATTTTTTTTTTTGTTTATTAATTCTGTTTATAAAATATTACTGAATTCAAATTCGTTGTTTAGCTTTAATAAAAAAACTTACTTTTTAGTTAAACACTCAGTTTTATTTTTATTTATGTAAGTGTAAATTTGTTCATATGAATTTTTCGTGAAACAGTGTAAAAAATAAAGGCTAAGGAAAAGATATTTCAATGATAAAAAATATTTGTTCGCATGCATTTATTGGAACGTTGCTTGTTTTTTTTTTGTTTTGTGTTTAAATTTGTTTACATAAAATTTACTTGTCGCTTAACCTTCCTATACCCGCGCTAATTTTTATAACACATATACCCGCGCACGGTCTCACAGACCGAAAGTTTGTACAATATGAAATACTAGTTTTTTTGAAACAAAACTAAAAACAAAAGATTCTTTGTTAACCTCAATGATATAATAAAAAAATAAAATCACGCATTAAATATGTATTCACTTATTTTATTGATTTTTAGTCCTTAACAAATAAGCCATCAAAATCGATAGTTTTAAAAAAATCGTTTTGTCGGTCTCACAGACCAACGCGCGGGTATAGGAAGGTTAATCATTAGACTTGGGTCGAACTCGTTCACTAGTTCATTTTTGCCACAAACCAATGATCAAACCCATGTAATTTTCTAAAATCGTGTAGCTGCATTATTTTATTTTTCTTATAATAACAGATAATGCTGCATACTCACAATCAAACCAACATAAAAATATTATTTGTTTTGAGTATGAGCATGCGTCAATATTTATAAAATGTATTTAGTTATACAAAAGCGGTTAGTAAAACAAAGTATATTTTAACAGTTTAAAATCAGTATTTTATATGACAATACTGGTTTTAAACTCTTAAAATATACTTTGTTTTGACTATGTGTAGGAACCATTATCTCTTATTATAGGAAAAATAAAATAATATAGCTATATGATATCAGAAAATATTTTCCGATATCGTATAGCTACATTATTTTATTTTTTCTATAATAAGAGATAATATTTATAAAATACATTTCATAAATATTGGTGCATACTCATAGTCAAAACAACCTAAAAATAGGATGGTACGAAATATTGATGAATCATCAAAATTTCATATCAAGGTATATTTATGTTGTTTTACTAACAGCATTTTGTAACTAAATGCATTTTATAAATATTATTTATTACTATAGAAATAATAAAATAGTATGGTCATATGACAACAGAAAACATAATTTCTGATATCATATAATCATACTATTTTTTCTATAATAAGAAATAATGAGCCATACTCATACTCAAAACAAAGGACATTTTGAGTATGAGTATGCTTCAATATTTATGAAATGCATTTAGTTACAAAATGAGGTTAGTAAAACAAAGTATATTTTAAGAGTTTAAAACCACCATTTTTATGGTAATACTGGTTTTAAACACTTAAAGCATACTTTGTTTTGACTATGTGCATGCACCAATATTTAGGAAAGGGATTTCATAAATATTGACCCATACTCATAGTCAAAACAACATAAAAATACCTTGGTATGCAATTTTGATTAGTCATCAAACGTTAGCTCAAAAATAAATCATAGTTCCCTTCTTTCAATTTCTATTCGTGCAAGAATAGTTGGTCTGTCAAATTGCGAAAAAAAATAACTAAAAAAAATAATTATGAAGTTATGATTGGCTGGCTAGAAAGTTTTGATGGAGTAAAACTTGAAAACATCTTCATATTTATACTCAAAGACAACCTAAATATGAGTACCTGTAGAAATTAATTTCATTATTGAAAGTCCTGGGTATTACACATTTACAGATAATGAATCTGTTATTTCTTTTAAGAAAGTTAGAAGTAATACCAATATGATATTTAACCATGTTGTGAGAAGCATATTTTTGTATAGGGTAAGATAAGAATGTTGATGCATTCTACTAATGTCAAACTTATACCAGAATCACCAAATATTTGATAGGAAATAATCATAATGTAGTTAGAATGTTTAAGTAATATGAGAAAAATATAAATTATGATGGAATTAAAAATATGGAATTTTGATTATAAGCAAAGATACTGAATTAAGTGACGATCGTCTTAGAAAATAATTTGACTACATAACAGTATAGTTTTTCACATTTTATCTGACCTTAAACTTCATTCATCTAAATGTTATAAATGTCCAGCTACTTGTAAGCTGATAACTCAATCTGAATCAGATAACCTGATCTGATCCCTGATAACCTGATCTGAAAACTAGACCAGCTCCTGATAAGCTGATCGTAAAACCAGACCAGCTCCTGATAAGCTGATCAGAAAACCAGATCAGGTCCTGATAAGCTGATCTGAAAACCAGATCAGGTCCTGATAAGTTGATCTGAAAACCAGATCAGGTCCTGATAAGCTGATCTGAAAACCAGATCAGGTCCTGATAAGCTGATCTGAAAACCAGATCAGGTCCTGATAAGCTGATCTGAAAACCAGATCAGGTCCTGATAAGCTGATCTGAAAACCAGACCAGCTCCTTATAAGCTGATCTGAAAGCTGATACCTGTTCTAATAGGTTATACCTGATCTAACAGCTGATACCTCTTATTTGCTATTATTAAACATGGATGAGAAAATTTTAAAACAGTTGGTGTTGATACGTCTTGAAGAAAAAGCTTCGTAGTATAAAAACTGGTGAAATAGATACACGTGAACAACTAAGAGATATATTTGATCCTAAAACAGAACCTCTCAAAGAATTCATGAATATTTCTAAAAATATTGAAAGAATACACAAAAAAGAACAAAGTAAAAACAATATAGAATCTGAAAATAGTACAAGTATTAAAGCCTCAGAAACCATCAGTCAAGATAGAAAGAAGTTAAAGAAACTTTCAAAAGGAACAATATTTGATAATACCATCTTATTTAATGATGGTAATACTGTGAATGACTATGATGATGAAGAAGATGATTTTTACCCACAGCCTTCCAACACCGAAGATACTTATATTGACTTATTAGTCTTGGAAGGAAGAAATGAGTTAGAAACAAACTATGGCTCACCTAAGGATTTCAATAATGAATGGAAATTTGGTGATAGAAATCTAAAACTGAATAAAGATAAAATACAAGTTGATGGTCAAATATGGGGTTTAAAAGTGGGTTTATTTTCTTTAGTGATTGATAAAACGTGAAAATACTATGACAAATTTGATTTTGAAAACTAAATAAAATATATATTTTCTACCAATGCATACATAGAAAATCATCATCATTCACTGACGGAGAATAATGTTATCAGTAAAATGTTTCTGGAAACTCAAATCTAAAAACTAAAGGATGAATTAATAATAAAGCTTAAGGCATTAATATAATTCAAGGATATATTCAAATGCAAATTGATGGAGTGGAGTGTGAAATAAAATTAACAATAGAAGATAGGTATAAAATTGAAAAAGACACCCTAAAAATTAAATGATCTTTTGACAAACACATTGAAGAGGTGAGCGATCAAATTTATAGATTGGAAAATTAACTACATTTTAGTATAAATAGCTGAAAGTGTATCAAGTAGATCACAACACTCTCAAAAAAACTGTAAAACAACTGAATGTCTTTAAAAAGAAATTTAGTAAACGAACTCCATAATAAATTTCGAAAATTGTTTGTGTATTGTAGTGGTGTAATGAATGGAATAAGTAGATAATCTTTTATGGAGCTGATTTGTGAAGTGGATAGCAATTCTAGAGAAAATAGAAATTATTAATTTTTGTAGACTGTAACTGACACATTCTCAAAGTTTATATGGTGAGTATTGTTGAATATAAAAGCTGCACACGAAAAAACCAAGGCAATGGAAAATATGTTTGAAATGGTACGAGTACCAAAACACTTAAAAATAGATGATGGTAAAGAATTTTTTAATAAACACTGCAAAACTCATGCGTAAATAGAGGACTAAAAATTACTTAATATGAAAGTATCAATAGTAGAATGATTTAATAGATCATTAAAAGGAATTATGTGTTAAGAATTTAGCTATAATGGTTCATATAAGTGGATTGATATACATAAAGATTTACTTAATGCCTACAATAGAAAAGTTCATCTCATCATTAAAATATTTGCGATTAAAGTTAACTCAACGAATGAGAAAAAGGTGCAAAATACAGTATACAGTAATTTGAAGATGTACAAAATGTTGAAATTTAATGAAAATATAAATAAAATTACAATGGAAAAATCTAGTTTGTATTGGTTTTTTGAAAGATTGATTAGGAATGTTAGGTCTCAGGGAAGATAATTAGCCTAATGTACTGGAATTCTCTAAACTTGATGGTCGGTATGAAATTTTGTGAAAATTTAAGAGTTCAAAATGAGCTATAACACAGTGCAATATTAAGCAACACATCATATTATCACTTTTTATAGTAAAAGGTAAAAGGTGTACATTTTCCATTTCGAAAGCTCTAGCACACAAAATTTTAAAATGTGAATATGGTTATTATAATAGATATTCACTCCGTTAATTTCTAGATAAACTAAGGAAATTGTACTTTGATATCCAATTTTTAACAATGTACATGTGTATGAATGGGTATCAAACAAACTTACTAAATAAATACAGACTTCAACTAGAATCATGCTGAAGCATGCATAAATTGTAAAATTGAATGTAAACAGATCTTACTTTATATCTGTATCTGTATGAATATGAAATAAATTTACCGAAAAAATTATTGGAAGCATGCCGAAGCATGTATAACTTAAAAAAATTCTTCACGTCATACTTTTATAAGGAAAGAAATTTTAAGACTTTGTGGCAAATGAAATAGATATGTATCTACTTTGTTAAAAATTCAGAAGAGTGAATTCATAACTCTAATATTATAGATTTTTAATTAAAACAGCACTAAATGTCGGACTCTCGCGTCACCATCGATAGAAGCATGCTAAAGCATGCATGCTAGCAAAATATTAAACTTGTTAGAAGAAAGCTATTTTCTAATCATTAATTTGTAGACAGCAATTGTATCTGGATCAACTCCACTCATGAATGAATTGTATACAGGTATGATTGATGGTGATGAGGACGTTTTCTAAGTGAGAAATGATTACATCTCAATGCGATACAACGCAGTCTACGTTAACCACAATAACGTGAAGGGGTCAACCACCAAACCTTATATAGAAACACTTGAAGTAAAAATTCTCTCAAACATAGATATTCCAATATTTCTAACACTTTATGAAAACACTGATGGTGAATTGATGATGGAGGTAAATGTGTTATTTTAGATCGATTTTCTAAAATAGTTGATTATTTAAGATGTATTTCTTTGTATATGAACTAATTTCTACGTACATACATATATTTACCTATATGTATGTATATATTAATACTTTTAAAATTATATAAATATTTTCTATTTCAAGTACTACAATCTGAAAAAATAGTAGTGAAACATTAGAAGAAAAAATTAATAAAATAAAAAGAGAGACTGACTGACCAACTGATACGTTCACTCTGTCTGACAGATACAAAAAGCTCACTTAAATATATTAGAAATATATACGCAATACGCTAAACTTTAATAAAATGGGGGAAAAAATCACTTCATCCAGAACATCAAATAAAAGCCATAGGCGCTCACCCGTCATAAAATAAACATATACTCGTACATTATTAATATACTTAAACATATTATCAGTATTGTAGAGTATTCTTAGTTTTACTAGTACTAGCAATTTATCTACTTTTAATATCTAGTAACTTTTATATAACACGTATATTATAAGGTTTTAATTGTCATAATGACATAGAAATATTAAATAAAAATTCAGTTATGGAATAGAACTCAAACAAAGTTAATGTGTATTATTTCTGTTCAATACACTACATAAATTGGCGACGAGAAAATTATAATAGAAATTTCTAAATAATGGCAACTACTTCAGCATGTAGCAATCAAGTTTTTCAAACGCTAAATGTTCCAGAATTTATTTCAAGTATTGAACCATGGCATGTATGGTTGGAGAAATTGGACATTCATTTTAGTGAAATAGATTGTAAAGAGGATAATCGCAAAAAAAACATATTGTTGAAGTCTATTGGAGCTGTTGCATATAATGTTCTGCATAATCTTTGTAGTCCAATAACACCAGCCAGTGAAACATATGCGGAATTGTGTGATATTCTTGGCGAGCATTATATTCCTCCTACAATTGTCTTCAGGGAGAGGAAGCAATTTCATTTATCTTCGAAAATTGAAGGGAAATCAGTTGCTGAATGGTTTGCAAGAGTGAAACAACTTGCTCTTCATTGCAAGTATGGGCAACATCTTGATGCATTTGTGCTAGACCAGTTTGTAATGGGTCTACCTGATTCAATTTTTCAAAAAATATGTGAAGAAGACGAGAGGCTAGATTCTAAAGCTGCTTTAAGAAAAGCGATGATAATTGAAACTAAAATTTGTAGTAAGGCAAATATTGCAGAAAACGTTAACTATGTTAATCGTAACAGCAGCAAATCATTTCAAAAACAAAATATTGAAAAGAAGAGGTATGATACATGCAAACACTGTGGATGGAGAACACTTGAATCTCAAAACTGTAAGTTCAAAAATAGTAGATGCTACTCTTGTGGTGTAACTGGACATTTGTCAGCGGTTTGTGGAAGTACAAAAAAGAATAATATACATTATGTAACTAATAACTCAGATTCTGAAGAACAAATTGAGAAAGTATTTCAGTCATCTGTTTTTAACATAACAAATAGTTTAACTGATTTATATTATTTTACAGTTACTATAGATGGAATCAGAACGGAAGCTGCTTGTGACACTGGGGCTCCTTGCATATTAATTCCAATTTCATTTTATAAGGAAAAAAATATTTCGCAGTTATTAAAACCGTGTAAGATTTCTTATATTGATTATAGTGGTAAGCAAATATGTGTGCTTGGTGAATATGATGCTGCAATAAGATATCGTGGTGTTACGAAAAGAGTTTCTGTTGTCGTTTCTAAATCTAATAATCCACCTTTACTAGGTCGTTCCTTTTTAAGAGCATTTAAGTTTGATTTAACACAAGTAAATTTTGCTAGGGAGTGTGAGACGCTTTCTATTATAGCTGAGGAGTTAAAGAAGGACTTTAGAGAAGTCTTTGAAAAGGATACTGGAACATATAATGGAGCAAAAGTTTCTCTTAAAATTAGTGAGTCTGTTAGGCCAATTTTTTTTAAACCGCGACCTGTACCATTGGCTTGGAAAGAAAAAGTTGAAAAGCAGTTGAAAGACTTGATTAATTTGGGTGTCATAGAACAGGTTGATAATTCAGATTGGGCTACTCCGTTGGTACCAATTTTAAAGCCAAATGGTGATATAAGAATATGTGCTGATTATAAGGTGACAATTAATAAATTTTTAGAAGATTTTAAATATCCTTTACCTAGAATTGATGAAATTTTTCATCATTACAGGGTGGTACACTATTTACTAAACTTGATCTAAGTAATGCATATAATCAATTATTGTTAGATGAGGAATCGCAATTGTTTTGTACTTGGAGTACACATATAGGCATTTTTAAGGTCAAACGTATGCCATTTGGAATAAAAACTGCTGCAGCAATATCCCAAAAGACCATGGAAAGTTTACTACAAGGCATACCAAATGTTGTCGTGTATCAAGATGACATAACTATTACTGGAGAGAACATACAACAACATACAAATACATTGAGGACAGTTCTGAGTAAATTGCAATCATCTGGTCTAAAGTTGAATGTAGAGAAATGTGATTTCTTTCAAGAAAATATTTCTTATTTAGGATTCACTATTAGCAAGGATGGTTTAAGAAAGAATCCGGATAGAGTTTCTAGTGTTCTTGCGGCCCCAGTACCTCAAAACGTTTCGGAATTAAGAGCATTTATTGGTTTAGTGAATTATTATTCCAAGTTTGTTAATAATTTTGTCCCCCTTATATTATCTTTTACAAAAAGGTATTCCATTTAAATGGACAAAGAGATTTCAGGATTCGTATGACACGGTGAAAAAGGAAATAACTTCTGATCAAATTCTAGTTCATTTTTGATGCTGATTTACCCATAATTCTTTCAACAGATGCCAGTAGTCAGGCAGTTGCTGGTATATTGTCTCATGAATTTTCAGGACGGTCTGAGCCTATTGCATTTATTTCAAGATCGCTAAGTAAGACCGGGAAAAATTACAGTACTATAGAAAAAGAGGCGTTAGCAATAGTGTTTTGTGTCACTAAATTAAAACAGTATTTACTTGGCAACAAATTTTTATTACAAACAGATCATAAGCCACTGTTAGCATTATTTGGAGAGAAAAAAGGATTACCAATTATGGCATCAGCAAGAATGCAGAGATGGGCGCTCACTTTATCGGGATTTGATTATTCCGTAAAATATATTAAAGGCAATGAAAATTTGGCTGATGGTTTATCCCGTATACTACAGGTTAATATTGGGGAATCTGATTCTGAATGCAATTATATAAATTTCATAGAATCTGAAAATGCATTGAGTTTGAATTTCATGGATATTTCTCGTGAAACTAGAAGGGATAATGTATTGTAAAAATTAAGTAGTGCAATTTTTGCATGGCTCAGTTTCGGAACTAGATACTGACAAATTTATACCATATCGTAATAAAGGTTCTGAGTTATCAGTAGAATATAATTGTGGGGGTCATAGAGTAATTGTTCCAGAAAAGTTGAGGCCAGAAATTCTTAAAGAACTACATAAGTCTCATATGGGTATTGTAAAGACAAAAGCATTAGCCAGATCTTATGTATGGTGGCCTGGATTGGACAAGGATATTGAGGAACTAATTCGAAGTTGTACTTCATGTCAAGAACTGCAAAATAGTCCACAAAAAAGTCCCACTCATTCCGTGGAATCCTACAAGTACTCCATGGAGTAGAATACATTTGGACTTTGCTGGACCCATAAATGATTATTATTTTTTATTTATAACTGATTCATTTTCAAAATGGGTTGAGGTTTTTAAAACTAATGACATGACAAGTAATTTTACGATTAGCAGATTAAGGAAACATTTTGTCGTTATGGGCTAGTGGATGTAATTGTCACTGATAATGGACGGCAATTTACATCAGAAAGTTTTAAATTGTTTTTGAAAGCAAATGGATAAAACATATTTTTACATCTCCTGGTCATCCTGCAACTAATGGGCAGGATGAAATTTTTGTTAAGCATCTAAAAAAAATTAATTTATGCTAATTTGAGGTATGAAAATACTATAGATACTATAATTAATAGATTTTTAATTGATTATCGGAATACGGAACATTGTAGTATCTGGACAATCGCCTGCTAAGTTGTTTTTTGTAGGATGTTAAGAACACGATTTAGTAGACTTAAGCCTCCATTGACAAGAGATATGATTATACAATCGCAAACAAGAAATATTTGTGACTATAAAGGAAAAAGGAATATCGAATTTTCAACTGGTCAGGAAGTTTTTATTCGAGATTATAGAACTTCAATAGGCCTAGTTGGCAAAAAGCAGTTGTTAAGAAACAATTAGGACCACGTTCATATTGCTGTATTATATCAAATATAATCGTGAAATAAAACGTCATACAGATCAAATTAGAAATACGGAATTTCAACAAAATGTTTATGAAGAAATTGACAATAACCAAAATGCAATTTCAGAGACACAAGCAACATTCTCTGAAGTTGAAATATGTAGTATCCAGTAATGCAAATACCACAAAGAATATTGAGACCAAGACAAGAGGGGAGAGTAGTAAAAAAAAATTTAATGGTAATACATTTATATATACATTATTGGATTATTTATACATATATTCTATCACCACAACATTTTTTATTATTTTATAATTATTCGTATTATACTTTTATAATTAGTATAAGGTATTATACATTACAGATAAATACTACAATAATATTTGTTATCAGCTGCAGAAGGAGCGTGTAGAGTATTCTTAGTTTTACTAGTACTAGCAATTTATCTACTTTTAATATCTAGTAACTTTTATATAACACGTTATTATAAGGTTTTAATTGTCATAATGAAATAGAAATATTAAATAAAAATTCAGTTATAGAATAGAATTCAAACAAAGTTAATGTGTATTATTTCTGTTCAATACACTACAAGTATGAAGTAACACAATTTGAAGAATAAAAAGTTTTAAATTTAATTATCCCTAACGCTGTCAAAAGTAGACAGAAATGCTGATATACAAGGTCATATTGTATACTAGAGGATCAGTTGAGAAGTTACTTAAATTGTGAGAAAACGACTTCGTTTTCTGTTGTTCGCTATTCAAGAAGAAAATAAGATTGTTCATTTTGAATTAACTAATTTAAAAGTACAATTTGAGTTCAGTCTCATATGCATATGAATGATAATCCTAACATAAAATTTAAAAATAAACGTAATGCAATTCTATATAGTTATTATATGTATCTAAGATTCCAGCAAAGGTAGTATATGAAGAATCTCAAGCGTTTCTACCTGTACCAGAGTTTAAGATAAAAGCTCCTTTTATTCTATAGCGGGGCAATTGAATAAAATTCTTAATTTGAAATAGTAAGCAAAGAAATCAGTTTACTGTATTCTTATTCCATGATCATATACTAGAATATATACCCATCAAAGGTCAAATTCTAAATACTTATAAATTAAGCAATATGGAAAATAACATTAATTTTTTATACATGTACAAGGTTTAAAAAATAACTCAAATAATTTCTTTGGAAAAGAAGAAGCGATTGTTTTCAACAATTAAGAATATAATAATTTCATTATGAAACTCAATAATCAATAAAAAATAAAAAAGAAGCAAGCTGGCTACAAAAAACTATCATCACCTAAGCTGACTGCTGGATCAGTTTCATTTCAAAGCGTTTGCAATTTTTTAAAAGCCAACGCAAGATGTTCTTAAATTTTTGTAAAAGGTGAAGAAAAAAGACGATGGTTGGAAAAAATTTTATGCCGAAAAATTTCTAACGTTGAGGATATAGGCTGCATCAACTTTAACAAATGGAAATCAAGTATCCAGAATATTTTTATTGTAATTATCATAAATTTTGTGCTTGCGCACTAAAAAATGCTATTTTACTAACAAAGAAATGTCTTGCTTTAATTGAACTTTTTCACTTTTAAAATATGAATGTATGTATTATTATAAAATTTTATAAAATTTCAAACAATAAATGTATCAAAAATAAATAATATACAAGTGTTTTCTTATTTCAAATACAAACTACATAAAGGAAAGAGAAGGAAGTGGGGGAGAGGAGAAATTAATTTTTTATTTACATGCAAATGCTTCGTTTTTGTTTCTCTGCTGCTGACTGTACTTAGTTTTCTGCTTTAAATATTCGTAGACAAAGAAAAATGATTACGTTGCAAAATATATATGTATTCTACAAAATATTCCACGCACAAGTACCCACGATCGCACATTCATACATGCACAATACATACATACACATACATACATACATACACACATACATACATACATCCACACATACATATACATGCATACATACATACACATACATACATACATACATATTTCTTAAACAAATACACAAAATATTAAATTACCAACGACAATAAAGCTGGACCCCCCACACACAAGTATTAGGGGTGTTTACATACATGTGAACACATAAATAAAATAATTAAATAAATTAATTTAATTTATTTAAATATTTTATTTATAAACAATTTATTAGCATGAGGAAATCACACACACATACACACGCTGCATATGAGAATCGTCTAGTAGTAGTCAAATCTATTTTCCTCTGATATTACTGATATAGTATTACGATAACAAATTTCTCGCAGGCAGACTTTAAAGCTGGACAATTTTAAGCATGACAAAATACCCAGCAACCTTGAGTATGAAAGTATACTTATGTATATGTATCAGATATATGAAAATATTTTATAGAACCAAATCTCGATATTGAATACAATTTATTTCTACGTACATAAAACTACTAGCGTGAGAAATCATACGCACACACACATACACACATATACCAGATTTCATCTAAGAAAAATTCAAATTATTTCAACAACACATCACCCCTCACAAAACACGGCCAACCTTAAATTCCTACAGATATACATACAAAAATTCTCACGGTCATTCCTACAAACAACACTGACAACAACACAAATCACGATCAGCTTTAAACTCCTACGAACATGCATACAGATTCCCACGCATACATATCACTCGTCCGACAACACCCTCACCTATCCTCAAATCACTAATAGCATTAAACTCCTACAAACATATGTACATACACACAGACATATTACTACACCAACCTCACCTACCCTAAATCGTGATCAGCCTTAAATTTTCACAGACATACATACATACAGATTCCTACGTATACATATTACAACAACATCCTCACCTCTCTTAAATCACGATCAGCCTTAAGCTCCTACAAACATATAGACATACATACACGCAGTCGATCAGCCTCAACTACCACCACACCCCCTCCCAATAACAGCCTCGCTTAAATTCCTCCGGACAGACACATCCACAAATTCCCATGGATACATGTTACTCGTACAACAACACCCTCACCTACCCCAAATCACTATAAGCCTTAAATTCCTACAGACTTGCAACACCTGCATACACGCAGTCGATCTACCTCAACTACACCCCGCCCCCTGTCAATCACACCCTCACACAAATTCCAACAGACAGGTATACACACATGCACTCAATCCATCTACCTCAACTACACCACGCTCCCCCGGCCAATCCCAGCCTCGCACAACAGACAGACAGACACATTCATAAACTCCCTCGGTTATATATTACGACGACAACCCCACCCACCCAAATCACGGCCAGCCTTAAACTCCTGTATTAACAAAAGAAATAACTTTTATGATTTTCCCGTCGTCATTTGGAAAAAAAAAATAATAATCATGTTTTGCCGTCGGCATTTGAAAAAAATAATTATGTATTGCTGTCGGCATTTGAAAAAATATTCATCATTGCCGTCGGCATTAGGAAAAATATTCATGCATTGCCGTAGGCATTAGGAAAAATAGAAAAGATCTGACAACCGTCTGTACATAGCTTTACTCCTGATACTGAGCCACATCTAAGACTGCTAGTTTTGCCGCAGGCCTCTCAAAAATGCCGCAAGTCGTCATAACTTTTGCTTTACGCACCTGGCCATCTTCAGACTGGTGAACCTCAATAATTTTGCCTTTAGGCCAAACATTTCTCGGGCTTGAAGGGTCAACCACTACCACTATGTCACCAACTGCTAAGGGCTTAGCCTTCTCGAACCATTTCGTCCTGCAGGTTAATGTTGGTCGATACTCTGCCACCCATCGCTTCCAAAATTTATCTGCATATTGCTTAGAACGTAACCAACATTCTTTCAACACAACACCTTCATCATTATATAAAGCAAGAGGCTTAATGCCGTTTGAGATACCTACGAGAAAATGATTGGGTGTTATTGTTTCTTCATTTTCGCTTAGCACTGGAACATACGTAAGCGGTCTAGAGTTGATGATATTCTCGACTTCTGCCAACATACTCTTTAAAGTTTCATCATCTGGGTATCTTTCTTGTTTTATTTCATAAAGAACTGTTTTCACGGAACGTACCAAACGTTCCCACGCACCGCCCATATTGGGTGCAGATGGTGGATTTAAATTCCACTTTGTAGTCGAATTTGTAAAATTACGAATTAATTCATTTTTGTCTACTTGCTTAATAGCTTCTCGCAGTTCACGATCAGCAGCCACAAAGTTCGTGCCGTTGTCACTAAAATATTCTCTTGGTTGTCCCCGCCGAGCTGTGAAATTGCGAATCGCCATAATGCAGGAGCTGGTGTTGAGGGTATTAACAATTTCGATATGGACAGCTCTAACAGTCAGACAGGTAAACAATGCACCATACCTTTTTTCCCTGTGCCGATTTAGAGTCTGAACACAATGCAACGATAATTTATTGCGGTGCGATTTTTCATACGATTTTGAAGTAAAAAACCGCAGTGCGGAACGGCATAAAATTAAAATCTATTTTATTTTCTCTGCGGACTTTCTTATTCTCTCAATTTTCGACACTCTTTCTCTTTCTGATGTTGCCACAGTTTTTGAATAATTGGCGGTGTTCACAACAAAAAACATGATTTTTTTTGTCATAAAATATAAAAGTTTAAAAAATATATCAATATGTCTGCGAATGTATAAAATGTTAATTATTTTTTGTTTTTAGTTACTGCCATTACAAAATATTTAACACAAATGGAAATTTTTTTTATAAAAATGTATTCACAAAAAAAAAATTAATAAATATTTAAACAAACAATGACAAGTATCGCCGTAGCCGTCTTCCGTTGTATTGTGTTTATTTTTCTCTCCCGCAACGAGAAATCGCACCGCACCGCAAACATTGTGTTTAGACTCTTACTGTGACAAAAAGTGGGCCGAAAAAATCAAGACCCGTAAAAGTGAAAGGCGACTGAAACGTAGCAAGGCGTGCTCTGGGTAATTTAGCCATCTGTGGGCAAATTGGGGAAATTTTTTTGACCTTACACATTTGGCATTGTTTTATAAAAAATTTACACACAACTCTTAATTTCGGAACGTAGTATCTTTGTCTAACTTCATTTATTAAAGTTTCATGGTTTATGTGATGGTATAAATTGTGATAGTGTAAAATTAATAATTTTGTTATGCGACAATATTTAGGCAAAATTGCTGGGTGTTTAAATTCTTCTGGTATGCTTGCGTTTTCAATCCGTCCACCTACACGGAGCACACCAGCGTTGTCAATAAAAGGCGATAATTTGTATAAAACACTGTTTTTTGGTATACTTTCGTTTTTTTTTAATGCAGTTGATCTCATCAAAAAACGTTTCTTGCTGGGCTTGCTTCAATAAGACTATTTTAGCCTTGATTATTTCTTCTTGTGTCAGTTCTGTTTCGATTTGAGAAAGGTTTTTGTTTCTTAAAATTTTACAAAAACGTATGACGTACGCAGTTGCTCTCAAAAGTCTACACCAGCGTGAAAAACGTTCTGTGTTTATAAATAGTTCAACATTTCGAATTATTAAATTGTGTTGTTTTATCTCTACATCAGTTTGTAATGAGTTTAAGCTTCTGATCTGCAATCCTTCTCAGGCAGCTTAAGGAACTCTGGTCCATTAATTCAGCGACTAGAGCCTGACAGATCCGGTTTTTTTGCCCATTTAGTTGCTTCATCGGCAACATTACTTTTTCCAGCTATCCATAACCATTCATTTATCTCAGATATGTCCAAAATCTCGCTTATTCGTACGGCGACAAACTGATGATATTTACGGTGGTCGGACCGAATCCAGCTCAAAACAGTCTGCGAGTCAGACCAAAACATTTTGCGATTAACAGTGATAGAGTGTGTTTGTAAAATTGTGAACCTATTAGAGCTGGCATTAGTTCTAATCTTGGAATGGAGACTAGTTTCAGTGGCGCCACTCTAGTTTTAGAGCCAATTAACGACACAATGATCCTTTTGCCATCAAATATTCTAAAATATGCTACGGCCGCGTAACTATTTTCGCTCGCATCAACGAAAGTATGTAACTGCACGTCACAATTGTTGTAATTTTGAAGAACTTGAAGGTAGCAACGAGGTATATTGATTTTTGTTACATGTGGAAAAAACGACAGCCAGTTTTTCCATCTCGCTAGTTGCGGTTCTAAAATAGGTGCGTCCCAGTCTACACCACTTCTCCAGATATCTTGTAGCACTATTTTTAAATACATAAGGAAATTTCCAATGAGGCCTAGGGGATCATAAATACTCATTAAAATCTTTAAAACTTCGCGCTTTGTTGGCTCTTTTTTCCCAAGAAATATTTCATTATTTAAAATTGAAGACGATATTTTAAAAGTAATTTTATCTGCTAATGGAGCCCAAAATACTCCAAGCACCTTTTCCGTCTCTAGCCCGTCACTAATATTTAAGCACATATCGTTTTTTGACTTATTAGCATTTAGGTCTTGAAGCACATCATTACTATTTGAGCACCAATTTCTTATATTAAAGCCTGCTTGGCTATGAATATATTTGACTTCTTGAGCTAGCCTGCTAGCTTCTTCCCGACTGTCGGCAGAGATAAGAAAATCGTCAACATAGTGATTGTTTTTAATTGCGGCGGCTGCTTCAGGATATTCGTTTTCATATTTAGAAGCATTTACATTTTTTACGTACTGCGATATACAAGGTGCACAAGTTGCACCAAAAATTAAAACATTCATAACATATACATCGGGTTTTTTGCTTTCATCACAAGCCCGCCACAAGAATCGTTGTGCGTTGCGATCTTCTTTTCGTATAAATATTTGATGGAACATCTGCTCTATGTGGCCACATACTGCAACTCTTCGTTCGCGGAATTGAAAAGGAATAGATGGAAGAGATGTTATCATATCCGGTCCTTTCAGCAGCATACAGTTTAGTGAAATACCTTTTGACTTGGCGGCTGCATCCCATACTATCCTTATCTTGTTAGGTTTATTTTTATTATAGACGGGAAAAATTGGTAGGTACCATATATTGCTAGACATGTTGTCATGACTTTCACCTCTATTTATTTTTGTTATATATCCTTTGCTTAAATATTCATCAATCGTTTTTTCAAAAACATCACTTAGATGTTTATTATATTTCACAGACCTTTCAAGACATATCAATCTTTTGATCGCCATATCAAAGCTTTGTGGCAAATGGACACTATCAAAACGCCACAGCAAGGCTGTCTCATAATGACCGTTATCTATTTGCTTAGTATATTTTTTCAAATAGTCAATTGCTCTCTGATCATCTTTTCCAACTAAAGGACTTGTACAGTTTATACCTGTCATCTCAAGAGAGTAAAACTTCTTTACTAAATCACTAAGATTACTAGTGTTCGAACGATCACACTCACAGATATGAAAATTATATTCATATTCGTTTGTTTGTTTTATAACGGAATTACCACATAAAAGCCATCCTAGGCGTGTTCGAATAGCTATAGGCTCATTAGTTTTACCTTCTTTAATACGGGTTGGTATGCAAATTTTCATATTATTTATACCTAGGAGTACAGTTGGGACTGCATCTTTATAGTCACTTATTGGCAACCCTTTCAAATGTGGATACTGAGCACATAAGTTTTTATAGTTAATGCTTTGACTTGGCAAAGAAAGGTGTTTAACCGTACGCAATTGTAAATTATGTTTTGTTTTATTTGGGCCAGAAATTTTTAAATTTACCTTCTTAGAATTCTCTTCAGTTCGCGCCATGTTGCCTGTCCATTTTAAACATAAAGGCTCAGGTTCGCCTGTCAAGTGTAACTGATCGAATATGCTTTCATCTATCAGGCTAATTTACGACCCTTCATCAATAAATGCAAATGTTTCTACACAACTATTGTTTGCCCCATACATAACTATGGGAATAATTTTAAATAGTATCTTGTCGCTATCGTTACCACTGTGTGCAGCATGTGTGTTGTTTTCATTTGCATTTTCGTTTAGTGTTCTCATTTCTTTACGATTATCTGCAGCCTTATGTAAAAGTGTGTTGTGTTTATTTTTACATTCTTTATGTCCACATACAATGTTACTATTACATACGCCGTAGTGGCGACGCAAGCAGAGTTTACAGAGATTATTTTTTCTAACGAGATCCCATCTTTCATTTCTATTAGCTGCTAGGAATTTTTTGCATTTTTCAACACTGTAACAATGTTCATAACATACCAGACAGTTTCTTCTTGTCTGTAAAAAGCTCTGCTGATATTTTTTTACTGCTGTTACTGTCAACATTTATACAGCTTGCTGATAATCCTACATCATATATCCAGTTCGCAAATTCTGTTAAGTTTACCTTTTTGTTATTCTTTATTAATTCTGTTTTGTGTGAGCCCCAATTCAATTGAAAATATGATGGAAGTTTCACAATGAATTCCTGTAATAGTGAAGAATTATTAAGTTCGTCTGTTAGACCACAAGCTTTGATTGTTGTTTCTAAACCTTTTACTTCAACTGCAAATAAGGTAATAGTGTGTAATTTGTTGGTGTTAATTGAAGGTAATAATTTTATTCTATTTTTCAGTGAGCTTAATATTTTTTCGGGCTGACCGTAAAGTAGTTTCTATGTTGACATGGCAGCAGGTACACAAGAGGGATGTATTAATATGTGCTGCACAGATCGCAAAGCTTCTCCACGTAATGCTTTTTGTAACCGAACTAGATTTTCTGCGTCAGTTAAGCCACATATTTTAGTGGACCAGTCGTAAGTCGAGCTGAAGAGCGGCCACTCCTCAGGCATGCCGGAAAAGATTGGCAGTTCTTTAGGCACAGCTTGACGTGCGTTAATTTGTTGATGTGTGATATTATTGTAGCTACGTATATTTGGTGCTAATGTTGTCGATGGCTGTGTAAAAAACGGCTCACTATTGGGAAAATTTAAAGGTGGTGCCAATAGTGTGGATTGATTTGTTGTGGCGTAAAGCGATGGATTAAAACTTGGTTGTGATATAAATTGTAGCTGCCGGTTAAACGCTAGACCAGTGTATGGATTATTTTGAGGTTGCGGCTCGCTGGCTTGTGTGTGTTAATTGTGGTGCTCTCTTACAATTTAAGCTGCTACTTACGTTTTGTGTTATTATATGTGCATCATTTTCGGGCACATTATTAATAAACGTTGAATAATTTGTACTGTGTTTTTGAGAGTTATTTATAGGGTTTAGCTGCGTTGTTTTAGTTGTACTTACATGTGTGTATGGGTATGTACTTAGAGTTGTTACCAAAGTATTTGGTGGACATGTGTAGAACGCTGTATCGCTGGAAAACGTGTGACCATTTTGACGAGGCGTGGTAGAGGAAGCTGGGGGGTTACTCTCTATTGCGATGCGAAAGCAATTACGATGCGAAAGCTAAATGCGTTGATATGCAAATTTGGTACTCTCTATTACTTTCGCAAAACCTTTCGCAAAATTGCTTGAAAAAGTGGCAACACGGACATTGCAAAAGAAAATATGGCAAAGGTTGGCAGTACTGAAATGTCAAAATATGTAAAAAAACGACGGTTAAAATCAAAATTTAAGAGAAACTGAAGTGTAACAGCTTTAAGTTGATAATAAACTGATGGATTCTTTAGCGTTATGGTTTTATGAAGAAAACGTTCATGTATAACGAGTTGCAAAACGAGTCTTAAAGGTTCAATTAGACGTGACATAACCATAGCCAGAGAAAACAACCTTAACGCCATAACTCTCACCATAGAAACCAATTGAATTTTGGTTTGGTTATGGCTATGGCATTATGGCGATGTCATTTTATTTAAGCTTAAGAGATAGTTCCGGTATACTTTCCTTAAATGACCGCAGGTAAGAAAAAATCTGTAACGGTATGTTATTAAATACATATTGCTTTATTTTAACTTTGTACAAAATTTGCGTTTCTGTATGTTCTAAACGCTGTTCAACACTAGCTAAAAGCTTATAAAACTAGCCGCTGCCTTAAAATTACTTGGTCAAGGTGGATACCAACATCAAATTGGCCAGGACTATACCTTAGGAATATAGCAGCAGTCAATGTCCCGTCGCTTAAAAGAGTTCTACGTAGCGATTGAGCAAATACAAAACTGAGAGGGACCATAACCTGTGCTGGAAATGCTTAATTTATTTTTACGCATTTTCACTTGGTGTGATTTTTTAAATCAAATATGAATACATACATACAAACATATATGTGTAATATTATAAGTACTATTAGTGTCACATTTCATTATAAACAACCAGCTATATCCCTTACAGGATGTCCATTAGAATTTAAGCCGTCTGTCAATTTTGTCCACAAATTATTTGCGGCTTATTTGCCATTTGCTCACATGCAATCCACTAAAATTTCAAACTGCCGTTGTTTTGTTTTTAATTTTTTTTGGCATTTTCCCTAAAAACTACGATTTAAATATAAATATTTTGGTTTTATAAAAGGTTTATTAATTAAATTTCCATAGAAAATTGGTTTAATAAACCTCTTATAAAACAAAAATATTTTTTTATGAATAAGACAGTCAATATATAAATATTTTTTTCAACGTATTTACATGTTTTTCTCACTTTGCGTTTGGTATTTAGCTAACGCAAGATATTTGCGCTTATCGAGCGATTTTGACAGGCGCTTTCGCATTGTAGAGTACGGTGATACCAGACTTGCGAAACGGAAAATAAAAGATGCGAAAGGTAAATGCGCAAACGCATTAGAGAGTACCAATCGTGCGATTTCGTACCATTTTTCTTTCGCATCGTAATAGAGAGTAACCCCCTGGTTCCTCGGTAATAACATCTTGTTCGGCTGCATCTGCATTATTTAGCCACTCTCGTACGGAAGTAATTTCAGAGTTGGTATCGCTTTCCCCTTCGTTAGCCTGTTCAAGAATTTCATATTGTTTACGTATAAATTATCTTTCTAATTTGGTTTCTTCGTGTAATCGTTGCAATTTCAGTATGTGTTTTCTTGAACGTGATGCGGTTGAAACGTTGCTGCAAACGGAGCGAGTTGAAGTTGGTGGTTTTCGTTGTTGTTTAAAATTGTTGCAGTTCTGGCAAAGCCACGTTTCTTGGGGTTGGTTATTGTCGACATTAACGCATAGTAAATGAAATGCTGACCTACACGTGCTGCAGGATATGATGCTTTTGTCATCAGATTTATGGCAGATTCCACATGCGTTTAATTCTGTAGTGGTTGTGGTGTTAGGTGGTTGACCCTGTAAAGAGGATGAAGAATCCATTGTAGATATTGGGACTTACGGTTTATCGGCCAGGTGGGTTTCTTCAGTATTCCAAACGGTTAATGTACATATGAATTTGGATTATCACCGCTACATACAAGAATAAGGTTTATGGAACTAATACTTCACTACATAGTATAAAACAAAGTCGCTTATATCCCCATGTATGCTTAAATCTTTAAAACTACGCAACGGATTTTGATTCCGTGTTTTTTAATAGATAGAGTGATTGAAGAGGAAGGTTTATATGTATAATAACATCCATTAAATAGTGGAGAAATACTGTTATTTTTGAGGTTTCTAATGTGATGTCGTAAATACCCAGCAAAAAACTTTGCCTACTAGAATGCAAAAAAGTGTATGTACTCCTCAGTCGTAAGTACTTACAATTTGACTGAATAACCCATTATTTTTGTTTGAGATGTTCAAAAAGTATGCGGTACCCTATACTTTTTGCCTACAAACTTGCAAAAGTTAATATATTACTGATTGCCTAAAAATACTCAAAATGTAATGGGTTATTTTTTGCTTACAAATATGCAAAGTCTTATAGATTATTTTTTGCTTAAACTTATTCAAATTTAATTTACTAGTTTTTCTAATTAAAATAATTTTCACGATAAAATTTTTTCTAGATATATTTCCTTATTAACTGGAAAGCACTACAATAAGTACTTTCACGTAATGATATAAATAAGTTCTTATTTTATTCATTACAGGGCAGTCATTATTATGCACATAAGATAATTATATAAATAAGTATCAGTCATTACTTTGTAAGCCATTAAAAGAGTACTACCCATTACAAAATTTCGAAATTTTTTTGCTGGGTAATTACATTTTTTCCGCTTATATTGCACACACAGGCTGAACCCTACGAGATTTATCCAAATAATGTGCTTAGTATTGTACACATTGAAAAGGTCTACAGAAAATTCCGCTATGGTATATGTCTACTCTTATGGATATCGCACAATAACATTTTTAACCGACTTCAAAAAAGAAGGAGGTTATCAATTCGTGTGTATTTTTTTACTTTTTTTTAATGTTCGTACACGCCTAACTCGGTCATATTTAAACCGATTTTCGAAACTCTTTTTTTTTTTGTTTGAAAGGGTTTGCCTGCAGTTAGGTCCCATATTTTTTTTGAAAATCGGCAGGGAAAATTTCCTCCCCTATTCCATAACTCTGCTATTTGTGAACCGATTTTCAAAATAATTTTTTGGTTTAAAAGAATTTTGCTTAAAGTTAGAACAAATTTCGTTGGGATATTTTGAGCCCCCCACCAAAAAATGAATTTATTGATGTTTACATAACTTTTCTATTTATGGACTGATATTTAAAATTCTTTTCTTCTTGTTTCAATATTATTTTCATACTTGCGTTGGTTTTGTAATCTTTTGGATTGATTCTTAGTATTGGAGTCAGTTTTTTTTTTGCCAGAATTATTTTGTCATTTACTTTTTACCAGGGTAGGAAGAGTGCTCGAATTAATTTCTTTCGCAAACGAATTTAATTCGAACGAATTTTATTTTCCATATTGTAAAGAATTATTCTTTTTAATTCGCAAATTTTATAAATATAAATAAAATTTGCGAACGAAAAAAAACCCAAGAATGCAAAATAAAATTCCTCTCGCAAATTTAAAAATAAAATTCGCAAACGAAAAGAAAATAGAATTAGCGATTAAATTAAAAATACAAATAATCCAAAGCAATGACTTTAAATTTTTTAAAGGAGATTTTATTATTAACGACTATAGCTATAGAGCTGAAATTTGGTGTGTAGATTTTATAAATATAAATAAAATTTGCGAACGAAAAAAAAACCCAAGAATGCAAAATAAAATTCCTCTCGCAAATTTAAAAATAAAATTCGCAAACGAAAAGAAAATAGAATTAGCGATTAAATTAAAAATACAAATAATCCAAAGCAATGACTTTAAATTTTTTAAAGGAGATTTTATTATTAACGACTATAGCTATAGAGCTGAAATTTGGTGTGTAGATTTTATAAATATAAATAAAATTTGCGAACGAAAAAAACCCAAGAATGCAAAATAAAATTCCTCTCGCAAATTTAAAAATAAAATTCGCAAACGAAAAGAAAATAGAATTAGCGATTAAATTAAAAATACAAATAATCCAAAGCAATGACTTTAAATTTTTTAAAGGAGATTTTATTATTAACGACTATAGCTATAGAGCTGAAATTTGGTGTGTAGATTCCTCATTCGATGTATAAGTCCACTAAGAAGGGATTGCACTCGACATATCTTCAAAATTATTTAACGTAGCAAAAAGCTTTTTGGTGCTTTCCTTTCTTCTGGAAAGAATCTTGAATGGGTTTGACACTTTCTGAAAATTTGCACTTAAAAAGGGTAAAATTTTACCCGTTTTTGGTACCTTTATGTTAATGATAATGTACACATATACATACATGTAAAAATAATTAACTAGGTTTTCTTACCGGTCAGTAGAAGTTGGGATAATAAAATTTCTGTTATTTTGAACTGCTCAAAAAGTGCCAAGCGGGTAAAAACGGGTAAAATTAGTAACCTTATATCTCGGAAACTACATTAGATAGACTAAAAATTCAAAAAGCATACGAATGCTGCTAAAAAATTATCCTTTTTAGAAAAAGGTACTTTTTGGAAAAAGTACTTTTTAGAAAAAGGTGCTTTGTGGGAAAAATACTTTTTAGAAAAAGGTAGTTTTTACCAAAAGTACTTTTTGGGAGAAGCACTTTTTATAAAGAGGTACTTTTTGCAAAAAACACTTTTTAGAAAAAGGTACTTTTTGAGAAAAATACATTTTAGAAAAAGGTACTTTTTGCGAAAAGAACTTTTTAGAAAAGGGTACTTTTTGGGAAAAGTACTTTTTAGAAAAAAGTACTTTTTACCAAAAGTACTTTTTGGGAGAAGCACTTTTTATAAAAAGGTACTTTTTGGGAAAAGCACTTTTTACAAAAAGGCGCTTTGTGGGAAAAATACATCTTAGAAACAGGTAGGTACTTTTTGGGAGAAGTACTTTTTAGAATTAAGTACTTTTTGGGAAAAGTACTTTTTAGAAAAAAATACTTTTTAGAAAGTTTCTTTTTGGGAAAGTACTTTTTTGAAAAAGGTACTTTTTAGAAAAAGGTAATTTTTGGGGAAAAGCACTTTTTAGAAAAAGGCGCTTTGTAAGAAAAATACATTTTAGAAACACGTACTTTTTGGGAAAAGTACTTTTTAGAAAAAGTACTTTTTAGGAAAAGTACTTTTTAGGAAAAGTACTTTTTAGAAAAAGGTACTTCTTAGAAAGTTACTTTTTGGAAAAAGTACTTTTTAGAAAAAATCGCTTTATGAGAAAAATACTTTTTTGGAAAAGGTTATTTTTGGGAAAAGTACTTTGTAGAAAAAGGCGCTTTGTGGAAAAAATACTTTTTTGAAAAAGGTACTTTTTGGGAAAGCACTTTATATAAAAAGGTACTTTTGCGAAAAACACTTTTTAGAAAAAGTACTTTTTAAAAAGGAAGCGCTTTGTGGGAAAAATAATTTTTAGAAAAAGGTACTTTTTGGGAAAAGTACTTTTTAGAAAAAGGTACTTTTTAAAAAAGGTACTTTTTAGAAAAAGGTACTTTTTAGAAAAAGGTACTTTTTGGGAAAAGCACTTTTTAGAAAAAGGCGCTTTGTGGGAAAAATACATTTTCGAAACAGGTAATATATGGGAAAAGTACTTTTTAGAAAAAGGTACTTTTTGGAAAATTCATTTTAAGAAAAAAGTACTTTTGAGAAAAAGGTACTTTTTGGGAAAAGTACTTTTAAGAAAAAGGTACTTTTTAGAAAAAGGTACTTTTTAGAAAAAGGTACTTTTTAGAAAAAGGCACTTTTTTGAAAAAGGTACTTTTTTTAAAAAAAGGTTCTTTTTACAATAAGGTACTTTTTGGAAAAAGTACTTTTTAGAAAAAGGCACTGTAGGAAAAATACATTTTAGAAACAGGTACTTTTTGGGAAAAGTACTTTTTAGAAAGAGGTAGCTTTTGGAAAAATTACTTTTTAGAAAAACGTTTTTTTTAGAAAGTTACTTTTTGGAAACATTACTTTTTACAAAAAGGCGCTTTGTGGGAAAAATAATTTTTAGAAAAAGGTACTTTAAAAAAAAGTACTTTTAAGAAAATGGCGCTTTGTGCGAAAAATACTTTTTAGAAAAAGGTACTTTTTGGGAAAAGTACTGTTTAGAAAAAGGTACTTGTTCGGTCGCTGGGTTAATAAATAAAACGTATTTTGAGCTAATTTAACAAGTCAGTTTTATTCGCAGCTAAAATCTGAATTAAGTTTCATATAAATATAAATTCATATAAATTTTCTTATTGTCTTAACTATGTATACATTGTTTCACATTCTATTTACTAATAACAACGTATTTATATGTACATACATTTATGTTTTCTTCTAAATTTAACCAGCAGTTGAACAGGAACTTAAATTAAGTATAACACTGGTTTACAGCCAAAAAATACCAAGAACGCCATATGCCTAGATAAGTTAATTGGGACCTCCTGAACAGGAAAAACGCTGTAATTTTTTTTTAAGTACAGTTTTTTAGATAACGGTACTTTTGTGTTTTTCGGTGTATGGTCCCACTCAAACCCTTGTGGAGCCCAACCCAAAAGTCCGACCAAGATAAATGGCATATCGTTGGAAAGGTAATTGAATGCCTTTTCCGCCAATATGTTGCAAATTTCTATCTCACAAGAAATGGTTGAGTTATGGCACCTCAAAGTTCAAAATTTGCCTATTTTTTACGTTTGTTTCAAAATTTTTCATTTTTATTTCGTTTTTTTTTTCTACGTTATAGTAAAGATCTGGGATGTTTTATTTTTTTACCAAATAGTTTATTTAATTACAAACATTTTAAGCGTAATTTGAAAAAAAAAATGGATGAAAAATAAAGTTTTTATTAAGGATTTTGTGGAACGACAATATTTTCATTTTCATTACTCACACACTATATTCGGCGTCCATCAACATATGAAGCAATGAAGGAACTGCTCCTTCTTCCTTAAACTTCCTTAAACAAAAATTTGCGAGAGCCACAGCGAGCAAAATTGAAGCTGGTATATTTAATGGACTTCAAATTCGGGCTCTGTACGGTGACCAAACATTTAATGAGTGTTTAGGTTCAGCTCATTTGGAGGCATGGGAAGCATTCCAGGACATCGTTCACAACTTTTTGGGAAACTACAGAAGTCCTGATTACGCTGAGAAGATCGATACATTACTGCAAAAATTCAATGCCATTGGTAAGCGTTGAGTGAAAGCATGTATATCAAAAAGGCCGTTATCATTTAAAAATTTATTCTTTTTAACTCTTAGGTTCAAATATGACACCTAAATTACACTTCCTATTCAGTCATTTGGATATTTTCCCCACGAACTTGGGCTCCGAAAGTGATGAACAAGGTGAAAGATTTCACCAAGAAATGGAAGAAATCGAGATACGTTACAAAGGCTGGTGGGATGAACAAATGATGGCGGATTATTGTTGGTTCCTCATTCGCGAAGATGCATCTAAAAAAAACGCAAAAGTTCAAGTCGCTCGTCATTTTAATTTAAATTTTTTGAGTTCATACCGAATATAGTGTATGTGCAATGAAAATTAAAATATTGTCGTTTAACAAAATCCTTAACAAAAAACTTGTTTTTCATGCATTTTTTTTCGAATTAGAATGTTAGTAATTAATGGCGTTTTCTTTTCTAAAAGAAAAGTGTAACATATATGTTACATGTAATTTGGCAACATTTTTAAATGCTCACCTGATTTTTAAGAAGTGTTGCATATTTTGCGTTTACAAAAGAACAATTTTCCAAGTTTCGGCATAAAACAATGACGAACTATAAAATTATTCATTTTTTTTCATAGACAATAACAAAAACAGCTGTTAATATAATGCTGCACTCATGCCCCTTTAATGAAAATGAGTGTTGAACATGTAGCATTTTTCTTCTTTTTAACGGAAACATCATGAGAAAAGAACGCGTTGATTTTTAAAATATAACATACTTTTCAGAAAAGAACACAAAGAAATGTAAAAGGCAGCATAAATGCAGCATATTGCTCAGAAAAGAAAACGCCATAAATAAACTATTTGGTAAAAAAATAAAACATTCCAGATCTTTACTATAACGTAGAAAAAAAAACGAAATAAAAATGAAAAATTTTGAAACAAACGTAAAAAATAGGCAAATTTTGAACTTTAAGATGCCATAACTCAACCATTTCTTATCAGATATAAATTTGCAGCATTATGAAGGAAAAGGCATTTAATTACCTTTCCAATAATATGCTATTTATCTCGATCGGATTTTTGGGTTGGGCTCCACAAGGGTTTGAGTGGGACCATACACCGAAAAACACATAAGTACCGTTATCTAAAAAACTGTACTTAGAAAAAAAATTACAGCGTTTTTCCTGTTCAGGAGGTCCCAATTAAATTATCTAATTATGTGGCGGTCTTGGTATTTTTCCAAATTAAAAATTTGTAAAGCTGTGTAATCAATTAAGCTGAATGTGGATAAGTAACGAAGTACTTCGGGTTTTAATCTCCATCCAAAAAGAAAATTGAGTTTTTGCCACGTCATGAAATTTATTTAAACAGGGTTGTATATTAGTGTACTTAGTTTCATTGCTGAATTTTATTGTACATTGTATGTCAGGGTACGTAATACGATGTAACACTACTTTTCCTCAACAAGTACCTTTTTCTAAAAAGTATTTTTCCCACAAATCGCCTTTTTCTAAAAAGTACTTTTTCCAAAAAGTACCTTTTTCTAAAAAGTACTTTTCCCAAAAAGTACCTTTTTCAAAAAAATTATTTTCTTACAAAGCGCTTTTTTCTAAAAAGTACTTTTCGCAAAAAGTACCTTTTTCAAAAAAGTATTTTTCCCACAAAGCGAATTTTTCTAAAAAGTACTTTTTCCAAAAAGTAACTTTCTAAAAAGTACCTTTTTCTAAAAAGTACTTTTTCTAAAAAGTACTTTTTTCTAAAAAGTACTTTTCCCAAAATGTACCTGTTTCTAAAATATATTTTTCTTACAAAGCACCTTTTTCTAAAAAAGTGCTTTTCCCAAAAAGTACCTTTTTCTAAAAAGTACCTTTTTCTAAAATGTACTTTTCCCAAAAATTAACTTTCTAAAAAGTACCATTTTCTAAAAAGTACTTTTCCCAAAAAGTACCTAATTCTAAAAAGTACTTCTCCCAAAAAGTACCTGTTTCTAAAATGTATTTTTCCCACAAAGCGCCTTTTTCCAAAAAGTGCTTTTCCCAAAAAGTACGTTTTTCGCAAAAAGTACCTCTTTATAAAAAGTGCTTCTGCCAAAAAGTACTTTTGGTAAAAAGTACATTTTTCTAAAAAGTATTTTTTCCACAAAGCACCTTTTAAAAAAGTAATTTTTCCAAAAAGTACCTTTTTCTAAAAAGTACCTTTTTTTAAAAAGTACTATTTTTTAGCAGCATTCGTATGCTTTTTGAATTTTTAGTCTATCTAATGTAGTTTCCGAGATATAAGGATACCAATTTTACCCGTTTTTACCCGCTTGTCACTTTTTAAGCAGTTTAAAATAACAGAAATTTTATTATCCTAGCTTCTGCGGACCGGTAAGAAAACATAGTAAATTATTTTTACATGTATGTATATGTGTACATTATTATTAACATAAAGGTACCAAAAACGGGTAAAATTTTACCCCTTTTAAGTGCAAATTTTTAGAAAGTGTCAAACCCATTCAAGATTCTTTCCAGAAGAAAGGAAACCACCAAAAATCTTTTTGCTACGTTAAATAATTTTGAAGATATGTCGAGTGCAAAAAAGGTACCAACATTCAGTATTTACCCCCCTTTTTACCCCTAAAAGTACACATATTGGAAAAGTACCAAATACGTGCCGGCTTATTTTTTACCAGCATTCGTATGCTTTTAGAATTTTTAGTCTATCTAATGTAGTTTCCCAGATATAAAGATAACAATTTTACCTTTTTTACCCCTTTTCGCGTTTGAATTTCCAAAAATCCCTTTTTAGTGGATTTACACATCGGAAGAGGAATCTACACACCAAATTTCAGCTCTATAGCTATAGTGGTTTGGGCTAGGCGATGATAAGTCAAAAAGAACTCAATTTGCTGCCTAACAAATTTTATAAGAATTATTCTTTTGCATTCGTTCCTTAGAATTATAAAAAACAAAAGTTAATTTAATTCGTTTGCGAGGCGAACGAAAACAAACAAAATTTAAAATAGAAATCTTTTCCGAATTTTATTTTTAAAATTCAGAAAACAAATTTTAAAACGAACGAAAAAAATAAAATAGCATTTGCGAGTAGAATTTTTTCCTACCTTGCTTTTTACGACAAATAATGGCTAATTTTCGAAGCGATTTTAACAAGTACATCATTAATCCTTATCTAATTAAATACCTTAAATACATTGTTGATTTCATATACAATGTTACTGCATATTGTAAAAGGCCCTACATCCTTTGCACAGCTAAGCTTTAAAAAAGGTGAGATCTATCGGAAAAATTGCGTTAGCTCTTGCGTTATCCGGCAACCCCGTTGGCCCGAACCACCCACTCTATATTCAACTCCCGCTGAAAATCGCTAACGATGACAATAACAGCATCTGTAGTATTTCTAAGCAGAGCAATACAGGAAAATTGATGCGTGACTGCTCATTAATAGTCTGGGACGAAGCTACCATGTCAAACAAGACGTCTGTGGAAGCACTGGATAGGACAATGCGCGATTTGCGCAACAAAAATTCACCTCTGGGTGGATGTGCAATTCTGTTCTCAGGAGATTTCCGTCAAATTCTACCAGTTGTGACTCGAGGAACACGTGCTGACGAAGTAAATGCTTCCTTAAAAAGATCCAACCTTTCGTGACATGTCAATAAATTAGAGCTTAAAACTAATATGAGGGTTTCGTCATCTTCGCGTGAGAACAGGCTATTTCCAGAGATACTGTTAAAAGTTGGCACAAAGTGAGGGAAGGATTATCCTAGAAAGCCTTTGTGTTTTGATAGACAACATCCAAGAGTTAGTCAACAATGTCTATCTTGAATGTGATAACATAAGTTATAAAACAATATCTTGGTTTAAAGAATGAGCGATTCTGTCACCAACTAACGAACAAGTAGATAAGGTAAATAACTTAATTCTTTCAAATTCGATTTAGAAGAAGCTGTTCATTTTCCTACAGAATTTCTAAACTCTTTGAACCCGTCTGGACTTCCTCCTCACCAAATGGTGTTGAAAGTAGGTTGTCCTGTTATTTTACTAAGAAACCTGAATCCACCTAAATTTTGCAATGGCACGCGTTTGCTGGTAAAATCACTGAAAACTTTCATAATAGAGTGCACAGTACTCACAGGATGTGTTACCGGAGAAGATGTATTGATTCCCCGAATCGCTCTGATACCATCGGATTTACCCTTCCAATTTAAACGTTTGCACTTTCCGGTAAATACATCTTTTCCAATGACCATTAATAAATCGCAGGGTCAAACCGTCAACGTTGCAGGCTTAGATTTTAGCGTTGACTGCTTTTCACATGGCCAACTGTATGCCGCTCTTTCAAGAGTTACCTCTAGACAAAACATGTTTGTATTGTCTAATGACAAGAAAGCTGTTAACTTTGTATAGAGACGTTCTGTAATATGTTAATGGTTGTAAAAATAAAATAAATAGGTAAAAAAGTAAATAAGTAAAAATGTCGTATATGAATTTAGATATTCCAAAGATAGTAGGAAGTCTTCATGGTTTAGGGAAAGAAGAATTGTTTTACCCTAAATTTAACGCGTGCGGGCCACGGGCAGTAATGAATAAATTAAAACTACTGGATCGATTTTAATCATTTTTTCAGTGAATGACATAGGCTATATATTTTATGTCCGTGCGAAGCCGGAGCGGGCCGCTAGTAATATATACACAGAGAAAACAGATTCGTTGAGACAACCGAATTTGTTTCCAATCGAATTTTGGTGGTTGCACCAACTATATAGAATTCTGGTATAACGACTGCAATTTTCTTGTGGTACCACTATTTTTTACTTATAACCCTTAAAAAAATAGTTGCAGCAACAGAAAAAATTGGTTAACAGTATGGACTTTGAAAAAAAGTTATTCTTGCTACCGAAAATGTGGTTAGTATAACTAAAACAATATCATAATTGGTACCTGTGAAAGAAAAATTGGCCTTCCTTGCTGAAATAAAATAAGCCATAAACGCAAATCTTAATATATAAAAAATCCGTGTCACTGTGTATGTTTCGAATAAACTCAAAAACGAGTCAACTGATATTCATGAAAATTGGCATATATGTATATGTAATTTGGTCCAACTTAGATGATAGGATAGTTATTATTTAAATTAATGGCCTGGGGCGGAGGGGCGTGGCAAAATGTTTGTACCGTATACGAAGCTAGACCGCTGGACCGATCCTTCTGAAACTTTGTCAAACTCCAGCATAAATAATAGGAAATTTTTGTTTCGTCCACGCCTACTTTAACGCCCATGTTTTAATAATATAAAAATCTAAATGTTTCCGAATAAACTCAAAAACGAGTCAATAGATATTCATGAAAATTGGCATATATATGTAATTTGGTCCAACTTATATGATAGGATAGTTATTATTTAAATTAATGGCCAGGGGGCGGAGGGGCGTGGCAAAATGTTTGTACCGTATACGAAGCTAGACCGCTTTTTGCACCGTAACTCAAGAACTACTGCACCGATTTCGACCAAACTTTATATACATGCTCTATGGGGCGTGAGGAGCGTTTCTGTGTAGTTTGAAGTTCGTCCGGCAGATGGCGCAATATTTAGTTTATTCGTGGGCAAAATCCAATTTTCATATTGTACCACCAATGCCATATACAACACTAATGTTTGCTTAGGGCCAGCAACGCGGACCGGGGTCAGCTAGTAAAAATATACAATTTAAGAAATTTATTATTTAACATATTGTTATAAGTTATTTTTAATTGAAATTTATTTATTTCAACCACACATTTTGAACAGCCACAAACCTGTTATCTTATGCACAGACTTTCAAAAACCATTTGAGAATTCATAAATCATAATATCTTTGAAAGTCACAAAAGTTAATTTTTAATTTGCTGCAACGAGTATAAGCTATGACAGTAAGCTCAACCTATAGTTAGTTGCAGCAACTGATAGAAAGTGTTTATTTTAACCTTAATATAGAACGACAATTTTTTAGTTGCCAATACCAAAAGTTGGTAGTAACATCCAATTCATAATATTTTATTCGGTTGTGTTAACCAATCAATGAATTAGTCGTGGCAAAAGCATACGCTCGGTTGATGCAATCAATTTAAGAATTGTCAGAATCATATCTTTATTACAATTATGGCAATAAACATGGATTGTTTTTTGGATTAACAGAAAATTGATTGCGTGAACTGAAATATCGTTTATGCAAATGATATTTTGTTGGCCTAACTATTTTCCAACCAATCTTTTTTCTGGGTGTATATATTACCAATTGGAGATTTGTTGGAGGAAGCGCAGGAAAAAAGAAATAAGGATTACAGAGTTTACAGAAAACATAATACCAGAAAAATTTCACGAAGCTCTACAAATGAAGATTTATTTAATATATTATTGGCAACGTCTGATCCCTTTATCTCTAGCATTTGAAATTAATGGAAACTGGATCATTCGAACTAGCATGCCGAAGCTAAGGTACAGAAGTTATACAGAAATGAATATGGAATGTTTACAAGTAATATTCCAACAAAATAAATAATCAGCCTTATTACGATTCTCGTATTCGAGCTTTAAACTTCTCGTTTTACACTATGGAACTACGTTCCTCGAAAGTCATAAAAATACATCGCTGTTAACAATTCTTTTACAATTTTTGTACTACGATTCTCGAAATGAAACGTCAAAAGTTGCAAAAATAGTCGTTAATTTTATTTCATTCGACAAAGAAGAAAACAAAATTTACAAGTTATTAAAGCATCAAAGGAGTAATGCCCTTATGCAAAAATAACTGTTAAAGTTAAAGCATGCTTTAAAACCGGTTTTGCCATACCAAATTCTTTTGTTAAACCAACTTTAAATTTAACAATCGTTTTTGCATAAGGGGTACATATTTTTGTTAATAAACTTTATAAAAACTGCTTCTATGTAATGAGAATAAAAGATTAAATAGATTAAAAATAACCACAAGGAAGCAGTTAAAAAAGTACATAACTGGCACAATCGTACCGCAATAGCATACGTAGAGTGGACACAAAGTCAGAATGGGTAGAAATACTTTAGAGCACCATCTTGTACGGGGCCTGAATGTATGAAAGTGAGGGCGCACTATAAATATAATTAAAAGAACTTCTTCATAACAAAACTGAATGGCGCGCAACGGCTGGAGGTTTAAACAACTCATATATGTATGTATATAAAGGGTGTTTTTTTAGGGGTATAGAACTTCGAATTGAAATAAAACACAAAAAAATCGTTTCAATGTCCATCAATTTGGCTTTATTGGAAGGATAATTTTATGCCATTAATGTTTAAATATGATTTCGGGCATGTGGCCGCCGCGGCTGGCTCGAATAAAGCCAATTCGGCTGGCTCGAATAAAGCAAATTTGCACGATTTTTTTAGAGGTATAGAACTTCGAATTGAAATAAAACACAAGAAAATCGTTTTAATGTCCATCAATTTGGCTTTATTGGAAGGATAATTTTATGCCATTAATGTTTAAATATGATTTCGGGCATTTGGCCGCCGCGGCTGGCTCGAATAAAGCCAATTCGGCTTTTTTAAAGCCAATTCGGCTGGGTCGAATAAAGCAAATTTGAACGATTTGCAAGCGTTGTTCTTTTGTCAACCTGTTCATGATGAAATGGCAAACCAAACTAAATATTAATCACTTGACAGCTGACAAAATGGCCGCCAGTTAAAAAAGTGATGCCAACTTAAAGTTCTATACCTCAATAAAAAACGCCCTATATCTACTATATATTGACACCATTAAAGAGATACTCATCTTTATCACCAGAGGATGAAAATAAGGCACAAATCAACATTTTCATATAATTTAATTTAAATTTATTTATCACAAAAATAATTAAACTTTTTCATTTTTGTTAGCACCAATTTATTTTCATTATTGTTATTATTTTCGACAGTTCGCAATAGACTGCTTCATAATATTCAACTAATTTTAACATTTTGTGTTACTCTCTTCTTTTTTATTCTGTGCTTCGTTTCTGTAACGAATGTGAGAACTTTTCGAGTCGAAAAAATTGTTATCATCCTGTGAAACACAGGGTGAGTAAGAAAAAAACTGTATATGTTGATATTTTTTGTAAGTTTATATAAGTTTTTATGTGAGTAACCCTGTGTAAAATAGGACAACCAATATAATTATTTAATTTTTCTCGATGCGAGAACTTCTCACAAGTTACAGAAATGGGGTACTGATTATGAATAAATTGAAAATAAAAACATAAACGATATTGAAATAAAGTGTTTCTAACGTGTTTTGTGCATTGTATGAAAAGAGGTCACCATATAAATATCTATGATATATCCATAGATTAACATTTTTTCAGGTACTAATATTTAGTTTTGACTTATAGTTAAAGTTTCTCATAAGTCCGTCATAAAAAAATCTAATAGCCAGATTTTGGAAAAAATCCTTCATTATATAATACTTAGCGTAAGGGCTTTATGATACCTTATTATATTTTAAATATTAACAGTTATTGGTGATCTAAGTATTTAAGTATTTTTTTTTAATTCAGTGTTCATTCAAATAACCAAAAGGGTCTAGAATCTATTTATGACTGAAAAAACTAGGCTTATGTATAAAATTTTTAAAAACTTACTTTGTTGTTTTTATAAAAATTATTTATTATAAGGGCACTGCTACACGTTCAATATATATTGTGATATTTGGATCGCGATCCATTCTGATGGATTGATGGATCACGAGCGTATGCTACACGTTCAATATTTATCGCGTCAGTATTTACGTCATTTTTGTGCTGTGCGGATCGTTTATTAATAATAAATTTATTAATAAGCTTAAAGGCTGGAACAGAATAGTAGCTGTAGTACAACGTACCGAGTAGCGCTGCAAGCTGTCAATCGCGTTGGCGATTTCTAATAAATTGTAGGGCTTGCTTCCGATTTTGCAACTTCTCGCGAATTTTTGCAAAGTTTGCGACATTAGTAACTTTTGCATGTTTTCAGCTTCCTGAGAGTTTCGCCAATTTTTAAACAATATTAAACTTCGTTATTATCCCGCTGTTAGTAAGTTCTTGCAATTTTTTTTTTTAAATTTTGCAACTTTTCGCAATTTTTTGCAAACTTCGCGATAAAAGCGATTTTTTTCATGTTTTCTGAGTTCTAACATTTTTGTCGACTTTTAAGCGATATTAGACTTTGTTATCATCCCGCTGCTAGCTACTTTTTAGGAATTTTCGTCTTTTTCACGATTTTTACCGAATTTTTTGCATTTCTTACAGTTTTACCGATTTGTAATCAATATTATATCTTGTTTAAAATTTTGCAACTTTTCGCGATCTATCGATTTTTTCGCGATAGTCGTAATTTTCCCAAATTTTTCTTCTATCTTATATTTTTTGGGATTTTAATCTATATTGTGCTTTGCAATCGTTAAAATTTTAGCAAGTTTTTTTTGCAAATTTTCATAATTTTCGCGACTTTACCGGAATGTTTGCTTGCCTTACAGTTTTACCGAGTTTTAATAAATTTCAGTGTTTCTTTCCAATATTGTGATTTTTGCGAATTTTCGAAATTTCGTTGCTTAAGAAAACGCATCTTAACAAGAATGTATTTTCTGGTGTTAGTTAAAAATAAAGTTTAAAAATAATTTTTTCGGTCGTTAATTCCGATTCCACCGGCAGAACCCACTCGCTTTCACTATCTTCTGCCTTTACCCTTTATTAAAACAAACTTTACACAAATGTAATAAACTTTTTTACTTTTTCTTTGTTAAATTTTTTTCCCCTCGTCTTTTATTTTATTTGTTTTATTTTAATTCTTATTAAAGTATCGCGATCCAATATCATGAAAGTGCTACACGTTCAATATTTCTCACGCGATCCGTTATCTGGATTCCATAATTTAGGCCTTTCTGTGATATGGATCGCGATCCATCAATACTGCATGCTACACGTTCAATATATATCACGATACTGGATCGCGTTCAATATATATTGAACGTGTAGCAGTGCCCTAAGGCCTTTTTTCAACAAAAATATAAATAAGCTCGCATTTCTAAGCATTTTTCTGATGTGCATTAGTGTCCCTTTGTGTCAGTTGTTGTAGGAAAGTTCAAATGATGAAGGCATAGTCACTGGTCACTGAACTATACTGACTTCAGCAGATACTAGTCCTAATGTAACATCAGAGCGCCCTCCTTCGTTGTGTAGCAAAATCGTCAGCGAAGTAAAATAATCAATAAAATGGCTACAAGAGACAGCTTCAAAAAATTACTACGCCCCATTTAACATCAGAGAGGCGCTGCAACACTGCATTATTAAAAACGTGCGAAAAGCAGAGTTGTAAAAAAAAGAATGAAGCTTTCCTCTATCTCTTCTTTCACCACTATCCCTTTCCTAAAGAAGGTAACACCTAGTATTAGCAGTAGGCATTAATTGCCTGAGTGTTACTTCTCTTTAAAAAAAAAAAAAAATTAAAAAAAATTTAAAGTTTAAGTTTAACCTTAAATTTCTCCACAACCTTTGTACTGATTTTAATGAAACTAAAACTGAATAAAAGCTTAGGATGTTATCTATCCACGAAAAAAGATTTTTAAAAAAATCTTCATTAGTTCAAAAGCCACAGAGTTTTGGCCGATGAAAAATGATTATGAAGCACTGTGCGTCGGTTAATATGTGTTTGTTAACCAAATCGTCATTTATCAATTTTCTGTTAAAAAAATAATTGGAATTTGTGAAAGCGGCCGTTAGTGTGTTTGCCTGTCAAGTTAACAGACTGCCTAGAAATTTTATGATGACAAATTTACATAAGTATGTATTAGAGCTGTGCAAACGATGCACAGTGGCGTGAATTAAAAAAAAAGTGGTAAAAAGTCCGCAACTTTTGAACTAGTTAACCGATTTCGATGAAACCAACTGTTTTGGAAAGTAGAAGTGTTGAAATTTTTAGAAAGCATATTTTGAGGCACCCTGTTGTAAGACAGGGTAGCTCCAAACAGCCTCAAAGTGGGAAAGTGCGGGTATCGAAATTCTTTCGGAGCTTGTAACTTTTGTAAATAGGGACCGATTTCAATAATTTTTTCAGCGGGACAATCTACGTTAAGAAATAAAAATAAAACATGCTGAGAGTACCATTTCATCTCTTTCAGTTTCCAAGTTATTTGACTTGAAAAATTTATTTTTTAATTTTTGGCCCTGACTTTTTTTATTCGTTAGTACATAACTTCTTTATTACTTGGCAAAAATCAGTATGTTTTAATGTTTTTGAAAGAAAACTTCATTACAATTCATATAAAAAAAAAATTTTTTTGATATCTCAAAAATTGTAGCAAGGAATAATTTTGCAATTTGGATTTTTAAAAATTATGAAAAAATTTGGTATATTTTGTGAAAAAAGTATTCTTAATTTTTTTGGAATATTTTAAAAAATTATTAAGTATTTGATAAAAACTTTGATTGTTTCTGAGAAAGGAGACATTGAGAAAGGCTGTGAAATAAATTTTGGAGATTGTTGTTGGTGCACCCTACATTCAGCATTGGTCGAAAACTAGCAATTTTTTTTCAAAAAATCCGATTTTCGGATGTGGCAAAAAAATTGCACGGTCGTTTTTGTAAATTTTTTGGTTTTTTATTATAAATAAATTTGTTGTTAGTAGCCTGTAAGAAACTTTCGACATCCTACACATAAATGTAGGCAGGAGAGGAGATTTTCTAAAAATTCTAAAATTTTTCTAACACAATTTTTCCCAATAAGAAAAAAGTATTATAAAATTATAAACTGGGAATCATTTTAATTTTTATCAATAGCATACATTTAGTTTTGCAAACTGAAAAAAAATTATTCTCCTACCTTCAATACTTTTTGAAATATTCGAAATCCAATTTTGATTAAAAATTTTAATTTTCTACATTTTTTATTTTTGTCTAAATTATTGATCTTATTTTCTTTACTGCAAATGTTTCTTAATTTTTTCTATGTTATTACAATAGTAGATATAATTATCTATTCAACGGTATATAATATGTATTCCTTTGCCATTATATCAGTTTTAAAATGTATACACAAATATAACACCTCAGGTAACAATTTACGTGTATATCTGATACTCAAACAAACCCACATTTTTTATGAACTCTTGAAGCTGTTATTAAATACTTTTTTTTACTTAAATACAATAAAATATAAGAATTTATATACATAAATATAAGTATATTTATATACCTACAAGGACAAAGGTTCCTGCGCGCACATCTCTAATATGGATATGGTTTTACCTGATATTTGTATCGGTTTTGTATTCGTAGCTTGTAAAATAGCTATATATTTAAGCTGCGATGCATTTAATGTCATTATTTCAGTTATAGCTATCATGGAGATAACAATTAAAAATAAATCGCTCTGCAAATTAATGTGGGAAAACCTCACTGATGGGAGTACTCGGTTGGACAAGGTAGACCAAATGATGTACACAATATCTACTACATATGGTTTATCTGTAAACACCGGTTTATGGAAAAAACTTGATTTTTTTTTAATTATATGAAAAGAAGATACGTGGATGCAATAAATCAATTTCTAAATTTCAGAATAAAAATCAGGATTGGTTAGATATGGGACTATCTACGAAAATATACCCAAAGAAGTTTGGTCGGCCAAATAAAGATTACGATAACGTTCGACGCAGGAGCAAAAGGATTAAACAAGAAGACTTGATATTAGTTTGTCAGACCTTCTTCATAATACAGGATCAAGACTGATCGCTACTTTTGACGAAAGAGACTTAGATACATGTAATAATTCCGAACTAACACTAATATACAAATGGTGATGTGATGGATCATCTGGATTTTCAGAATATAGACAGCCCAGTGCATACGATAATGACTTTTCCAAAGTTTTAATGGCATCGTTAGTACCATTAAGGCTTCGACTACATAATGAAATGCCTTCAACAAGTAAAAATGCATTTAAAGATATGTGGGTAAATACTACTCCAGGCTCAAAGTCTTTATGCCGACCAATACATTTTGAATACATCAAGGAAAACAAAGAAACAACTCAAAATCTGGTTGATGGTATAAAACATGAAATTTCTAATATGGAACCTATTGACGTTCATATATTAGGACGAGTAATAACAATATCTTTTAGACCTTATTTAACAATGATAGATGGAAAAGTTGCAAATGCAATAACCGATACAAAATCTTATTTGATTTGTAATATATGCGGAAAGAAAGATTCTGATTTTAAGGACATTGAGTATTATACTCCAACTAATGAAGATGCCCTTAAGCTTGGAATATCACCACTTCATGCTCAGATTCGATTCATGGAGTACATTTTACGACAACAAGTATCGCAGTGTACCAGAACATCAGAACGCTCCAGTTGCGAATAATTCTGCTTTAAAGCAGATACAGTTGGAAGAAAAGAAAAGAATTCAAGATGAGTTTATGAAACGTGGATTAATCATTGACAAACCTTTATATGGCTATGGAAACTCCAATAATGGCAACACTGCTAGGCGATTTTTTGATGACCCTGAAACCACATCTTCTATAACTGGTTTTAGTTTTAATCTCATAAGACGTTTCAAAATAATACTGGCCGTCATAAATAGCAAAAAGTTAATTAATAAGGACAAGTTTGAAAAATATTCAAAAGACACTCTGATTCTAATAAATGAATTATATCCATGAAAATCAATAACTCCAACCGTACATAAAGTGCTAGCGTATACAAAAGAACAAATAGAAAAAACATTATTCCTCTGGGGGAACTAACCGAAGAAGCACAGGAAGTTAGAAATAGAGATGTTAATCAATATCGACTTTTCAATACACGTAAATGCTCTAATGCATCATTTGCATACAAGGCATAAGAATGAAATGGTTGCCAAAAATAAGTATTGAAATCGAGAAGGACGATCCCGAAGCAGAGGAAATTAATAGCTTGCTAGGCCATGATGTCTCAGATACATATGTACATTGTACATATATCTCTTGATACATAAGTATTTATATTCATACAAACAAATATCTGATATCATGGCAAAAAGTCTCTGGAATTCTCTGTCAAATTATATTCAAAACTTAGGCAATTTATATGCGTTTAAAAAGGAGCTACATAAAAAATTTTTCGTAATTTAATGTTCTAATGTTAAATTAACTACTAATTTTTTTTAAATAAATAAATAACTCAATCTATTTGTCCTTGTAGGTATATAAATATACTTATATTTATGTATATAAATTCTTATATTTTATTGTATTTAAGTAAAAAAAAGTATTTAATAACAGCTTCAAGAGTTCATGAAAAATGTGGGTTTGTTTGAGTATCAGATATACACGTAAATTGTTACCTGAGGTGTTATATTTGTGTATACATTTTAAAACTGATATAATGGCAAAGGAATACATATTATATACCGTTGAATAGATAATTATATCTACTATTGTAATAACATAGAAAAAATTAAGAAACATTTGCAGTAAAGAAAATAAGATCAATAATTTAGACAAAAATAAAAAATGTAGAAAATTAAAATTTTTAATCAAAATTGGATTTCGAATATTTCAAAAAGTATTGAAGGTAGGAGAATAATTTTTTTTCAGTTTGCAAAACTAAATGTATGCTATTGATAAAAATTAAAATGATTCCCAATTTATAATTTTATAATACTTTTTTCTTATTGGGAAAAATTGTGTTAGAAAAATTTTAGAATTTTTAGAAAATCTCCTCTCCTGCCTACATTTATGTGTAGGATGTCGAAAGTTTCTTACAGGCTACTAACAACAAATTTATTTATAATAAAAAACCAAAAAATTTACAAAAACGACCGTGCAATTTTTTTGCCACATCCGAAAATCGGATTTTTTGAAAAAAAATTGCTAGTTTTCGACCAATGCTGAATGTAGGGTGCACCAACAACAATCTCCAAAATTTATTTCACAGCCTTTCTCAATGTCTCCTTTCTCAGAAACAATCAAAGTTTTTATCAAATACTTAATAATTTTTTAAAATATTCCAAAAAAATTAAGAATACTTTTTTCACAAAATATACCAAATTTTTTCATAATTTTTAAAAATCCAAATTGCAAAATTATTCCTTGCTACAATTTTTGAGATATCAAAAAAATTTTTTTTTTATATGAATTGTAATGAAGTTTTCTTTCAAAAACATTAAAACATACTGATTTTTGCAAAGTAATAAAGATGTTATGTACTAACGAATAAAAAAAGTCAGGGCCAAAAATTAAAAAATAAATTTTTCAAGTCAAATAACTTGGAAACTGAAAGAGATGAAATGGTACTCTCAGCATGTTTTATTTTTATTTCTTAACGTAGATTGTCCCGCTGAAAAAATTATTGAAATCGGTCCCTATTTACAAAAGTTACAAGCTCCGAAAGAATTTCGATACCCGCACTTTCCCACTTTGAGGCTGTTTGGAGCTACCCTGTCTTACAACAGGGTGCCTCAAAATATGCTTTCTAAAAATTTCAACACTTCTACTTTCCAAAACAGTTGGTTTCATCGAAATCGGTTAACTAGTTCAAAAGTTGCGGACTTTTTACCACTTTTTTTTTAATTCACGCCACTGTGCGATGGTTGTTTCTGTAGCCTTCATGTTGTACAGTATTGAATTGTTCTCTCTTTTTAGTGCTCTTGATTTTATGAGAATACTAAATATGGTATTCAATCTCATCAAAAGTATGCAACAGCATTTGTTTATCTGCCAAGCGAGGGCATCAGTTATTATTGTGTCGAAGCACATTTCACTAGTGCACACCGAATGACAATTGTAAAATGAGCATACAAGCAAAGACTATAAATATATAAAGATGTTCTACGTCCATACATTGTACTGCCAGTGCTTAATTTGCTGGTGGATTTACTACTAAATCCATTTGTTTCAAAGAGAGTAATTTATTTTCTCAGAGCACTTATTATTCTCAAGTCTTCGCTATTCATCTGCATACGCATGCATGTGTGTGTGCCTTTGCATGCGTAAGTATGAATGGATGTGTGTATTTAATTTAAAGCAAAGAAAAAATTTACACAAACAAAAAGAACTTGTGTTTTCGCACATATGCATAAGTGTATGGACATAAGCTACATAAAATTTAATGTTACCGATTGTCTATTTATAGGGCAAAAATATGTATTTTATTGTTGTACTTTTGCAAATACACGGATTCGCACCGAATATAAATTTACTTATTTAATTTAAATATAAGTCCAAACGAAAAACATTTTGCAAAATGCTCCTAAAGATAAATAGAGGGACAAATGCGCGTTGGGAAGAGCATGAGATAAGCTTTTCTCAAAGTATATTTTAAAGATCAACCTCCACATACTTGTTCTTAAGAAATATATTGAAATTGAACCTTCAGAGTCCTTCATCCTTTAGTGGATGGAGTAGCATTAAAAATTTGCAGCCAGGTAACAATTCATGTATATACAATGCGCTCACAGAAACTGTGAAAAAAAAGATGCAACCTTTTGAAAAAGAATGCATTTTAATTTTTGATGAAGTATCTATAAGAAAAAAATTTACTTATAATAAATGTGCAGATGTTATAGATGGAGTTGTCGATTTAGGATATGAATGAGTGAATCAAATGGGGTCCCAAGTTTGCGTTTTTATGATAAGAGGAGTTGTAAAAAGTTGGAAGTTCGTTTTAAACTATTTTGTTACTTCCAGTTCAATAAAAGGTGATGTACTAAAAAAACTTGTGGAGTCAAACTTTGACATTTTAAGATAAATGGGACTAAATGTGCGTGGGCTTACGTGTGATCAAGGACCCAATAATAGAAAATGCTATGATATGCTAGGCGGATCTTGTGAAAAACCTTATTTTATTTATAAAAATGCAAAAATTTACCTGATGTACGACGTACCCCATATTTTCAAATCCATAACAAATGCTTTCATCAAAGCCGATTTTAAAACACTGCATGGCGTAGCGCGATTCGACGTTGTTAGAGAAATATTCGAGTTGGAGTATGGAAAAGTAACCAAAATGACAAAATTAACAACGGTGCACATAAACCCAAATAATTTTGAGAAGATGCGTGTTGGTCTAGCTGTCCAAACTTTAAGCAATTCAGTTGCTGCTGCAATCCAATCTGTAAATGAAAATCGCCAGTTTACACGAAGTTCCTCAACAATAGCCACTTCAACGTGCTCTTTTATAAAAAAACTCGATAGCTATTTTGATTGCTTAAACAGCATGTATTTTAACGATGCAAAGCCCCTGAAGCGTGGCCTGAAGCCGAAAAGCACAACTTGGTAATTACTCGAAGAGCTAATTACCTATATGAAACAGGTTGAATACGCAGGAAATAAAACATTTTCAATTGATGGCCTAATTCAAACTACGAGAGCTATTTTATCGTTATCGTGAATTGTTTGCGGAAAACTCAAATTTGATATGCATTTTAACGAGCCATTTTAATCAAGATCCATTGGAAAACTTGTTTTCATATATACCTACGTCCCAAGGGCGGACACTGCAAAAATCCTTCGGTCTATGAATTAAATGTCGCAGTAGCTAAACTGCTATCTCTTAAAATAACGCAATTTAGTACCTCTTCAAATTGTGCAAACGACGATGCGATATTTTTACCTATTGAGTTCCAAACAATTTTAGAAGATACTCAAAGAAGTCGAAGAAAGTAGTCGCACACCTGACGTTAATGTAACAAACATATTCGATGAAAATGAAGATTATTTTAATGAAGATGCAGATTGTTTTAACCAGGGATCGCAAATAACGATTATTTTCCAAATTTAAAGTAAAAAAATCAGAATAATAGAGAAGTGCTACGTGCACAAGGAATATACCAAGATACTCCATGTTACATGGACTACCGGTAGATGCAATGATTTTTATTTTTTTGATTTTTATTTATTCCTCACAAAATAACTCTTATTTTGTGACTTTTATTTATTCCTCAGAAAATAACAGTTATTTCTTGATTTTTATTTATCCCTCACAAAATAAGAGTTATTTTGTGACTTTTATTTATTCCTCACAAAATAAAAATTATAACCGTTACGGTCCCTGGTTTTAACTCTAATAATGTTCCAATAGAGTTAACATCAAGCCGATATTTTGTTGGTTATATATGTAGCTCAACGAATTACTTGCGCTAAATGTCGTGTGGATATAATTAAACCAGCACAAGTTTTGTAATATCCTTCAGAAATGTTTGTTCACGCTAAAAATTATGATAAAGAAACAGATAATACAGTGGAATCTCCCTTAACGGACACTTCCTATAGGCGGACACCCCCTGTAGACGGACACTTTTGACAGGTCCCAGCAGCGCTCCATTTAAATGTTTAGTTTTTTCTTGACCGGACAGTTCCCTTGTACGGACACATTTCAATGGTCCCTTCAGTGTCCGCTCAATAGAGATTCCACTGTAATTGAAATATATAATTGATATACATATAATTGAAATTTCTAAATAAAATAATTATAGTTCGGTGCGAATCAACTTATTTTTAATTTTACAACAATAAAACACGTATTTTTACCCTACAATAACACAATCGGTCGCATTTGATTTTCATGATTTATTTGCACATGAATGTATCAAAACAAGAAACTTCTTTTAGTTATTTCATATTTTTGCTCCTACTTGACTGCGCTTTAAACAAGAAATATAACACACACACAACTAAATTTCTCTATAAGCTTCAATTATGTGTGTGCATACATTGTATGCCATACAACATTACTACATACATATTTATATAAGTGTGAATGCTCAAAAATTTTGTGCTCTCTTTGTGGTTTCGTTCAAATAACAAACAATTTATTTTTCCCTTGTTACTTCCCCCACAGCATCTATAAAAACAAAAAATTTTAGTTTTCATTTAATGTTCTACGTGGAACATCTTTATATATTTATAGTCTTTGATACAAGTGTAAAATTATGTGTATGTGCAAAAGAAAAAACAAACTAGGGATGGGCAAATGAAGAAAATGTATCGATATATATCGTATCGATATTTTTGGACAGTATCGATATATATTTTTTGAAAACATCGATATTTCGATATATCGATATTTTTGCTGCATTAATTTCGAATGCACAATTACTTACTTTAAGAAATTTAATACAAAAAACTATTTATGTTAAGTAATACGTAACCTACTGTAGCTCCTTAAGACTTCATTAGTCTTTACTTTCTGTTGCTGCTCTGTGCTGTCCCGTTCTGTTTCTAAATTTTAAAAGTTACTTTTTCTGTAATAAATTATCAGCTGTTTCGGACCAGAATGGTCACAGTTTTCCACTAAAGTGATGAGTTTTGTATCGTCCATTGTTATTAGAGTTTTTCTTTTCCCGGACTTTTTCATTTCCCGGGAAAGTGGGAATAACTTTTCGGTTTTTTACGTTTATAAATACATGTCAAAAAAATAATACAATTTCAGTTCCCGGGCGTAATTGTTGTAAAGTTTTAGCTATAGTTCTACCATCGCATTCATAAAGTGAATAACGACATGCATCGAGGAATGTGTACGCAACATAACAGAATTAAGGAGAGAAAAACTAATGGCTTATATGTATATGATTTTTATAAACCAAAAATAGTCAGCTGATTCGTAACAGAACAGAAAGTAAAAACAAATTCTGCCCTTAGGCTTATACCCACACAATCCAAAAAGTCACCTGCCTTAGTTGGGTCATAGTTAAAAAACGGCTATAGCTATTAAAAGTATCGAAACCCGATACTCGTAAATAAGAATCGATGTATCGATATATAGGTTTTTGAAATATCGGCGATATATATCGATATTTATTTTCTCAAATATCGATATTTCGATATATCGATATTTTTTGCCCATCCCTAAAACAAACAACGAAGAATCTATGTATGTGCGTCGTAGATTATTTGAGCGTGTTAGTTCGCATGCTACTGTTCTAAGCAGTGTGACCACATCCTAAAAATTTTTGATGCTAAATTGATTTAAAAAAATCTAAAAAATTATTATAGAGCTGAAACCTAATGCTAAAATTTAATACATACTTCTTTTTAATTACATTGTTTCTTTTAAAGTGCTTATTTTTGCTATTTATTCCTTTATTGCATTACAAAATTGTATTTCCTTTAAATGAACCAAAAATTTGTTTAAATTCTTGAAAACCTGCCATGAGTTTAGCATACATAAGTGTAAAAATTTAATGTCTTAACGAGTTTCGCTATACAATTTCACATTAAAAACCACGCTAGGATGTAATTGTTAGTTAAAAATACATTATTTATTTATTTATTACCAATAACCTAGCCAATGCAGGCCATAGACGGTTACAAATTTCTACTATAATAATAACATAAACATTATGGGCAAATTGTTTATATAAAATTGTATGATAACATTCTTTAAAACCCTGTTAAATTTCATCACTTATACTAACTTTCAGTTTTTCATTTTACATAATGCATTATGCACTAATTAAAATCATTAAAAGCAAAGCAAAATTATTAATTCCCTGTTGGTTTTTAGAAAACAAGCTTTTTTGAAAATGTATTTCGTTGATAAGCAAAATTTAAAAATTAGTTTTTATAAAATAATACTAATTTACAACGAAAATTTAATTTGATGCGTGGTGATTTTAATTATGTATTTTGTTTCTCTGAATTCGAAAATCAAGGTAAATTTTTTTTGTGGAACAATTTGTGAAATATTTTAATTTTCAATTAAATTAATTTTTTAAGCTTTCGGTCAGTAACTTTTATATATTTTTAGTTTTGATTAATATTTCGTTAACCTTTGGTTAACTTCTTCAGGATGATTCTTATTTTATTTGTTTTATAATTAGTTTTTGCCTTTTTTGTTTTCAATCAAACAAATGTTTTTTACAATTATAAATAACAATAAATAAATTTTTTTTATTGAAAACAAAAAAGGCAAAAACTAATTATAAAACAAATAAAATAAGAATCATCCTGAAGAAGTTAACCAAAAGTTAACGAAATACTGATCAAAACTAAAAATATATAAAATTTACTGACCTAAAGCTTAAAAAATTAGTTTTGTTGAACATATGTATATAAAAGGTCGAAAAATTGGATAAACAATATTTAAATTTTTTAATTTGTCCACCCTTTTTAACTTCACCAATCATATCTCGAGCTAGAAATGTCGAATATCGTTAAATTAAATAGCAAATAATCGTGTACATTTATACATGAGTAAATTTACAACTATGAGAAACAACAATTATGAGAAATAAAATTTTTAAATTCAATATGAAATTAAACGAAGGTTGAAAATTATTATATTTATGAAAATTTTTAATAAGTGTAACAAAGAATTTACTCAACTGAAAAAAGTACTTCAATGTATGCCGCAGTGAATAAGATGTTTGCGAAATCAACTCAAATGTCAAATGTATAAACACTTTTCATTTCATTCGTAATTTCAGCTTGAAATTACTTAATTTGTGTCAGCCTGAATGGGCTATTAACCAGCTTTCAAAAATATAACAGCATTTATACTGAAATACGAAACCTTTTTAGTGAAGTAGTGCTATTTACAGTAAATATATTTCTAATTTTTGTTTTAAGTAAATTCATGCTACTGACGTTCAACTCAAAAAAGTCGTATGGGTAATATTAATGTAACTTTTGCCATTGTAATTCCAAAATTGCAATCAATTTCCTCTATTTTTAAATGTGCCATTTCTCTTACAAATAAGCAATTTACATTATGTATTTTCTAAAATATTTTCCAAATTTATATTTTTAACCGTAACAAATTATAATTCTTACAAAAATTTTATGTCTTTAACAATTTAGATTAAAAAAAGGCTAAATGAGTTTCCAAAAAAAAAAGCTAAAAAATAAGCTAAGAGCTAAATGAAAATTTTGAAGCTAAATCCAAAACAATAAGCTAAATTTAACTTAAAATAAGCTAATATGGTCACGCTGATCACAGTTCTAGTACCTACATCAACTTATATATTTATAAGCATAATTAACATTTCTCGTGTTACAAATACATCATGAAATGGGTTACTCGTGAAAATTACTAATATACCGAAAGTTGCATAAATTATATTGTTAAAAAGTGTGTAGATTATGGCCCCTATTATGAGTAACTTTCGATATTCGACTGTAGTCGAAAGTACCGATCGAACGAATTTTCATTTGGTATTATAACGAGCATTCCACAAAGAACGTTGTTATTGTGAATGAAACCGGCGAAAAATAGCTAAGAATTTGAGTTTGTGTACTTAAAAATAAACATAGCTTAACACTTGGACTTTTTACTAATTTTTCCATTAAAATACTGCATCGAAAGCTAAATTCTGTTCGATAGAAAATTCGTTGCTCAGCGAAATTTTCGGTGCTCATAATATGAATTTAACATTTGAATTTCGATGCTCGATACCCAGCGAATGTCGAAAATCGAATGCAACTCATAATATGGCCTTATATTACAAAAAAATGCTAGAAAAATCTATATATATTATTGAAAAATGCTATAGAAAATGCCAACTGCTAAATCAAAAATTTTGCAGCTAAATAAAAAAAATATATGCTAAATTTAGCTGCAAAAATGGTCACACTGGCTCTTCGTTTTATAATTTATTAATTTAAGACTAACAAATAACATAAAAATATCTTTCTCAATGAATATATGTACATATGTAGTTGTAAAAAGTTTTATTATCACTTAATATTTTATGAAATTTTTAGTTTGTGAAATGAAGTATTGTGCACTATGAAGTGTACAATAAAAACATTGCACACTTAACACAACTGTCTATTCAACTGTTGTACAATGATTGTGTGTGTTTTTTGTTTCCTTGTTCTCTATTTTTGTTTCACACTCAATTATGATCACCACTACAAACACTATTTGCTTTTGAAAAAAATACAATACTGTGCAAATTTTCATAGCTTGAGCTCCCCTCTAGTATGTATATAATGCATAGCACATTTTAGTGATAGGTATTGTACGAAAGAAAAACTTGGTAAAAGATTTTATCTCAATACTATTGATACATGAAATTTTGGATAGAAACTGGTCTTTCTTCACAGTTATGTTTTTTGTGAGGATATTTACTTACACTGAATATTTTTATGCACATATGTTTGTTCTTAATGAGAAAATTTCAATTAAAATATAAAGGTTAGACTCGCATTAAGTGTAAAGAAATAAAACTTCCTCGACACTTGTGGTGATGTAAAGAGGGATATTTTACTACAATAATGTGTGGCATAGTACACTGCATGCATGGCCTGTTTAAACTGAACATTCATCATCACTGTGTAAATGTGTGGAGGTACATTTAAAACGAAAATGAAAACAACAATCGACACATAAACCAGACAACCAGCGCTGCCGTTGATTCTACTAAAGTCGCAATTTGCCACTCTTTCGACTGGTTGGATACTGTTGTGCGGCCTTTACAAAATGCACCAAATTTGATACTTTTTCTAATTTGTGTCACTTTTTGATACTTTTTACTGAATGAAGATATACTCTTTTGTTCTTTCGATTTAATCAATTTAAAAGTTATGCTGTTTTAATATATTGATATGTAAGCAAGCTTATACTAAATATTTTTTTTTGTCATGTCTGGTTAGCTTATGTTAGGTGACCGACCATACTCTTTTCTAGGGGACAATCATATATTTTAACTCGTTGTCATCTATAAAATTTGTGTAATGTTTTTGTCATCTTTTTAATTTTAATATTTAATATCTTTTGTCATCTTTAATATTAAAAGTGTATTACTGTGTCTTGTCAGAATCTTGTAATAATGACATTGCTTTATTTTCTGTCAATTCATTATGACTACAATTTATAGGCTGATTCATATAAGTATAAATCTAAAACTTAACTTTCTACATCTCCTTCTTTAAAATACATATTTCATAAATTTAATTTTTTATAAGTTAATATTTCATTATTTATATATGTACATACATTTTTGTTCTTTCAGTTTTAAACTACTAAAATTTCATACTTATACAAACATATTATATTATTGGATTGCCTGGTTGTAAAATAAATTTTTTAAGCTCGAGATCTCAGGAAATGGGAATTTATACGATAACGTTTACCATCTATTTCTACTATGTATGATCTAGGGATTTCATGTCTCTCTAAAATCATACCAGGTAGCCAATATTTGCCTTCTTTAATCCATATCTTCTCCCCCTTTTGAAATACATTTTTCGCTTTACGGTTTTTATCATATAGTTTCTTTTTTATCAAATAGTTTTTTCTTAAAATTGGTAAGATTTTGTCACAAATTTTATTACTTTTATAAAACTTGTCTTTTCCTGGAACCAAGGTTCTTGTTTGTCGTCCCATAAGAAGTTCTGCTGGGGAAAGATCTGAATTTTTAATTGGCGTATTCCTGTACTCTAATAACGCTTGCCATATGTTTGACTTTTCTTCAACACATTTAAGTATTAGTTTCTTTGCAACCTGAACCATTCTCTCTGAAAAACCATTTGATTTTGGATAACGTGGACTTACAGTTACTACTCTTATATCTAAAGACTCTGCCCAACTTCTGAATTCATATGATCCAAAAGGAGCATTGTTAGCAACAATTTCTGTAGGATAACCATAAATTGAAAAAGTATTAAACGTTTTTGGCTCAAGGCATTGGGAGTTTTCTTAACGAGAGGTATTATATCCAAGTATTTTGAAAAGTAGTCACCTATAACTAAGTGCTCCTTTCCTTGTACATCCATTACGTTTAATAGTGGCTCTTTAATGTTTGCTGAGCGGAATTTCTGACATGTTTTACACTTAATTATCATTGATTCTATATCATGAGACATGCTAGGCCAAAAAATAAGTTTTTTTGCTCTCAATTTAGTCTTCTCTATGCTTAAATGTGACTTATGCAGTTGGTATAAAATCATACCGTGCATAGTTTTTGGCACATAGAGCCTATCTTCAAAGAAAACCATACCATCCTCTACAAATAAGTCATATCTCATTTTCCATAAAAATTTAAAATCTGCCTCTAACCTTTTCTTATCCTTAGGCCAACTCCTTAAGCAATATTTCAAAACTGTTTTCAAAACCTCATCGTTTTGTGTTTCCTTCTGAAACAAAACTTTTTTCTTGTCAATAACATTTATAGTGTGCACCATTTCATTTAATCCTTTTATCTCATCCTCTTTTTTTCTGAAAAGCTTCTAGATAACCAATCTGCCAAATACAGATATTTTCCTGGTAAGTATTTAAATGTCAATATGTATTTTTCTAGTCTTAGCTTCATTCTCTGTAACCTTAACGATGGAATTTTTTTATAATCTTTTTTCATAATACCTAACAAAGGCTTGTAGTCTGTGATAATTTCAACCTTCTTACCATAAATGTACGAGTGAAATTTTTTACAAACGAATACGACAGCCAATATTTCTTTCTCAATCTGTGAGTATCTAGTTTCAGCATCTGTCATACTACGAGAAGCAAAACATACTGGTCTTCTGTTTTGTAATAATGTGCACCCCAATCCATCTTTTGAAGCATCACTTTGTAGCGAAATATTTTCATTTGCATCAAACGGTTGTAAATACGGTGTTTTCAAAATTAAATTTTTAATGTCACTTAAACATTGATCATGTAATGGCAACCAATCAAAAACCACTGAGTTTTTCATTAATTCCCGCACACTTCTGCAATATTAGGAATATATTTTCTTAAATAACTAATAAATTCCATAAGTTTCTGCAGATCTCTCTTTGCATTTTGGTGCTCCTAGATCTTCTATACCTTTCAATATATTTCTGTCATAGCCAATACCTTTTTCCGATATTAAGTGTCCTAAAAACAAAACTTCTTTTTTCTTAAACTGAACCTTATCCCAATTAAACTTAACATTTGTTTCAATATCACTTTTCATTAATAACTCAACAGTTCTATCGTGATCCTCTTCATTCTATGCCGCAATAAAAATATCATCTATATAAACTGTGACATTCGCGATGTCACCAACATTTTCTTCAATTAGTTTTTGGAATACTTCCGAGGCAATTTTAATCTCAAACGGCAATTTTTTGAACCTAAAGCATCCAAAAGTTGTACTAAAGGTACTCAAATCCTTACTTTTTTCATCTAAAGCGACTTGCCAAAAACCTTCTTTCAAATTAAATACATTAAATAGTTTTTTATTAACTAAATTGGCCTTAATTTGCTGAAGGTTTGGAATTTCATAAAAGTTGTCCCTTACTGAAAAATTCAGCTCTTTAGGGTTAATACTAGTGTTTTTCATACGGGATTTCACGGGATCCCGCACATTTTCCGGGAAAGAAATCCCGGGAAATTTGTGCGGGAATTACCGGGATTTTTTGATTTTGTTATGGCAACTTAATTTGTATGTACACATTCCTTGATGAGTGTCGTTATTCACTTTATTAATGCGATGGTGCAATAGTAAGGTGATGACAATATCACAATAGCTAAAGCAAACAGAAATGAGCAAGGAAATAAAAGAAAATTACAAATAATTACAGATTCTCTTTGGTAAATAGTACGGTTAACAGCATTAAGAGCTTATTCTGTACTAAAGTCCTATTTCCAGAGAAATATGCCCTTATGCAAAAACGATTGTAAAAGTTAAAGCATGCGTTAAAACTGGTTTTGCCATACAAAATTCGTTTGTTAAAATAATTTTAAGTTTAACAATGATTTTTTCATAAGGGGGATATTTTGTAATATTTTTTTTAATAATACTCGTATAATTTCTTTTTTATAATATTGGTATATATGTATTTCTATTATATAAAGAATGGAAACGGTATTAATTTTTGAATAATGTGTGTATAAAACGTTATTATTTAATCGATCTCATGAATTATAATTTGTTTTTGTTGAAATAAATTAAATTTAAAAATATTTTGTATTGTTTTGCACTGGGCGGGAATTCCCGGGATTTCCCGGGAAACCGAAAAATCTTTCCCGCTTTCCCGGGAAATGAAAAAGTCCGGGAAAAGAAAAACTCTAGTTAATACATATTCTAAGTGATTTGTTTGGCTTTTCAACAATAACACTGTTACACAAATTTTCTAGTTCATTTCTAAGTCTTGCTCGAAGAGATAAGGGAATTCTGTGAGCTGGCTTTGAACAAGGTGTAACATTGTCTTTCAATTTAATAGAGAAATATGTCTTAAAACAGCCAATACCACTAAAAACTTTTTTGTAGTTCATAAAAAAATCATTTTTTGTGATTGAATTTATTCTTTGATTGAATTTATTAATTGCACACAAGATTCAAGCCCCAAAATTGGTACAGCATTTTCATCTTTTATTATAAAAAATTTCAACATCACTGTTTTGTTTCTAACCGAACACATTAGTTTAACAACACCTACACTTTCAATTTCAGTACCATTATACGCAATTAATTTTTCAGAACTGTCTCCAACATGAATATTATGTAAAGTATTCGCCGGGTAGAATATTCACCATGGCTCCAGTGTCTAGTTTGAATGGAATCACTTTCATTGGAATTTTAATATCTTCATACCACGTTTGATTATTACTTTTGTCAATTATTGAGTCAATATAAAAACTAGAAACACTTGAACCACTACACTTATTCCTGATCTCTCTAACAATTTGTTTCTGACATACTAAACAAATGTAATTTTTTCCTTTGCAATTATACACGTTTTACCATAAGCTGGGCATTTGCCTTTCAAATGCTTTTTTCCACAAAAATTGCAATTAATTTTACCATACCCATGTTTCTGTTCTACGTTGCTATTGCTGTCATCTCTTCTTTCTCTTTCTTGATTGTGTTGTTTTTGTGTATATGTACTTTTTTCCTTCGTTTGATTTTCTTTCTTTTTTACTACATCCACGATAGCATCATTTTCACCCTGCAGCTTTTGTACTTGTTGGTTACTTGTCTCTGCTGACCTCGACATGTCAATAGCCATATCCACATTAAGATTTGTTATCCATCAACCTTTTTTGCAGTATCTTGTCACAGATACCCAGAACAATTCTATCCCGCAACATTCTGTTTTCATCATTACAGCCACAGCGCTTAACAATATTTTTTTAAGTCCATCAAAAAATTATCAAATGGCTCGCCTTGTTTTTGAGCTCTATTGTGTAACACAAAACTTTCATAAACTTCAAAAAGATACGTACATTTCTATTTGGCAACGTAACTGAAGAGGGAGTGATGTGGCGCATAAGTCATGCAACTATTACTACGTTTATACGCGCAATATTTGCAAATAAATTAACGCACTGTTTATACGGCATAGCAAAAGTACACAAACTTGGTAGCACTTCTATAGAAAGCTTACTTATGTTAACAAAAAAAATACTGTAAATGCACAAAATATCAAATAATTATTTGTTTTAATTGTTATTATTTGCTTCTATCAATGTTTTTTGTTGCAATATTTGTCCATTTATTGTTTTTGTTATCAAAGATTTGTAAGCGTGGCAATCTTAAGCATTTTATTTGCAAATAGTGCGTTAATCGTGAATAGTTTTCTGAATTAGTAAGTCGTAATAAAGAGAATAATATGGCAGCAATTTACATTTTTATTTGCAAATAAGCCCTGCGTATAAACGTAGTATATATGACCCATCTTGCAACACTAGTTTCCCATATGTTGCAACACTGAAATATTACTGAATGACGACAACTCCGAAGAAAACCAAATTTAACGAATATTGTGATAGACACGCCTAAAGAAGAACGTTAATAAAAAACAAAAAATTGATTTAACTATTATAGAATATAATAACTTTTTTAATTAATTATCGTCATATAAATTTCATAAGGTATTTAATAAAAATTTTTTTAGTTAAAATTATGTAGTGAATTTTTGTCAAACATTAATAGAAGCTATACAAGACTGATTGTATTAAAGTATTTATTAAATCAATTGAGGAATCTAACTAATTTGAAATTGTTTCCGTTTCTAGTAATATAATAAGTGAACTTGAGGTTTTTGTAAAAGAGTTAAAGTTACGCGTGTAAATTGCGTTAGTCACGGTCAAAATGCATGATCTGCATTATAATAATATTATTGAAATTCTCTCTGTATAGGTTACACCGACTATGCTTGAAGAAAATCTAAATTTTGCTTTGTATGTAGTTTGACGATTGTGTTGCACTAAGCTTATGTACGTGTATACCGATACCTTCATGCAGACGTACACGATGCTTGTGTCATACATTTTGACCGTGAATAGCTAAGCGAATATAGAAAGCTGTGATGCAATTTTCAAAATATCTTAATCTGAAATGTTGGTACGAAAAAAGCAATTTGTCAAATTGCTTGGATGAAAATTTATAAACAAAATTGTATACATTTGCTTCATATATATTTAGTTTTTTTTTCTAAATTAGCATCATTACAAAATAGGTTATATCAAACATACTGAAAGCTTAAATTTGTCAATCCATGTTATCTACTTTAAGTTTCTAGCAAAGGGATTTGAAAGACTAGATTCCAAATTATGGACCTATTCAAAAGCACAGATATACAGTTTCAAGAAATATGCATTTAATAACTTGAAATTTTCTAAAAACGATCTTTATCCGTTAATTAAAAAATGCAATGAACAAAAAACTTAGAGAATGTCAATATTCAAATACTTATCAAAAGTTAAATAAATTTTTTCTAAAGTAAATAGACTCATTAGATTTTTTTTATAGCTATTGCTATTTATGGCGCGATACAGGGGTTAGAAAATGATTTTCGTAACAAAATTAATCGACACTATCACAGTTATAAATTTATTTTTGTTTTGATTTCTTTGTACTTAAAAGCAGCGTACAAAAATAAACGAGACAAGTTGTTTGAATTTGTTTTGTTTCGTTCTTTGAAGTGAGTGAAAAAAACAAAAACAATGACAAACATTGTTCAATTTGTTTTCGTATTGTTAGAGTTATCAAAAACGTACTGAACATACTCCATTTACGTGTTTATCGATGAGCTTAATTTTAAAAATTATTATCTGAGATGCTTAACAAAACAAGTCAATGTATAATAAAACATCAAAAAATTATTGTGTTTAAGCTCTTAAAGACGAATAGGACGTTAAACACATAAGTGTAAACATAGTATTATATAGCTAAGCATCAATTGCTATAACCGGGTATCCTAAGACACCTCTCTTCTTTTTGTAAATAAGTGCCAATGCCAAAAAAGCATTAAAAATATATCTATATCTTCAGAAAATTCAAGTAATTTTTACTCACATAAAAACTTATATAAACTTACAAAAAATATCAACAAATACAGTTTTTTTCTTAATCACTCTGTGTTTCACAGGATTATAACAATTTTTTCGACTGGAAAATTTCTCACATTCCTTACCTTACGTCTATACCTGATATATTTTTATTATAACAGAAGTCAAACTTTATATTGAAAAATAATTTTTTTTATGTTAGCTTTTTTTTCCTACATGAAATTTGACATCTGTCATAATAAAAATATATCAGGTGTAGATGTAGGCTTACAGAAACGAGGCACTGATGTTTTTAAAATTAACTATATTTGTTTTAATATTTCTTGTTTTTAAGGTTGCCCCTTTTTCCTTAAAATTCCCTTTTTGATGCCACCTTTAAAAAAATCCCCTTTTTGTGCCACTTTTTTAAATTTTATAACGGTAACGCTGCAGAAAACAACGCACACCTATACTGAAAGTTTTGCACTATACAAAAAAGAGTAGCATGTTGTTTAGATGTCACTGATCATGGTATGTGGTACAAATTTACATACTCCTTGATTACAACAGCGAAAATAAACAATACGCAACCACCCAAAACTAGCTAATAAAACAAAACTTGTTAACAACATACGATGCGACAACATGACTGGAAACACAATACGAAATTTGGCTCCCGTACAACAGAGCGGCGGAAAAAGAGACAGCAAAATCTTGTTATTGCACATTAAAACAAGGAATTTTCGCCAATTAACACCTTGCAACTTGTTGGATTCGATGTGATTTTTATTGTACACTCTCGATCTGATGATTAGAACCACTTAAAGTTAATTTTTACGGCTAAAAGGGGTTCTTATGGAATTTTTCTGTAAATCTACGTACATATATTTCTGCACGCAAAAATTTTGTAGCCTATTGGAGAGAAATATGTTTGCATACACTAGGGATGCCAAACGGGAAATCCCAAATCCATGGGATTTTTGGTATTTGGTAAATCCTGAGATTTCTTTTTCGGGATTTCTTAGCAATTTTTATATAAAAAACTCTTTATAAATTAAAATTTTCGTTGATTTTATGGTATTTTTTATAATATTTAAAAGTACCATACAATTTTATACCTGCAGTTTAAACAATTTAATGACTATTCGTGACAAATTTCTTGTAAATTAACAACAAGAGCAAAATAAATTAACTTTCTTACGGTTATTTTCATCAAAAGTGCTACAATATACAACCAGCGTTACCGTTGTAAAATTTCAAAAAGTGCCACAAAATGGGGATTTTTTAAAAAAAGGTGGCACCAAAAAGTGGATTTTAAGAAAAAAAGGAGCAACCTTAAAAACAAGAAATATTAAAATAAATCTGTTTATTTTTAAAAACTCAAATAATAAAAATGATGGTTTGCATATATAAAAACTAAAAACCTAACCGATAGATAGATCTGCATCTAAAAAGTCACATAGATTACCTAAATTTTTAAAACTAGAAAAATTAGGGCGATTCGGGGAAATTTTTACCCCTCCGAAAAGTTCCAACCGATTTTGATGAAATTTAGTACATAGATAGATCTGTATATAAAAGTCATAAAAGTCATAAACATTTTTAAAACCAGGACCAGGAGGGCGATAGGGAGAAATATCTGCCCCTCCGAAACTTTCTACCCAATTTTAATGAAATAGAAGGTATAGCCTATGTGACCTTATTACGTACGTACGTTTTTAAAACTAGGACCAGGAGGGCGAGAAGTAATTTCAAAATATCGGTAGAATAGGACAGTGGGAAGGGCACCCCCTACAAAGTAATTTAGAATAATCTTATATCTTGAAAGCTATAAAAAAATTAAATTTCTTATGAGTGTTAGGCAGGCCTGAGAATATGTCGTAGTTTTATATTTTTATACCCCAAAGTGAGCAGTGCAACGCCCAGATTAACGAAATTTATTTTATCATGAAAGCTGTAGGAGTCCAGTATTAAAATTTTGTATGGACTCTTTTGAGACCAAGAAAATTTGCTATGGACTCCTTGAACGGAGACAATCACGCCGGTTCGAAGTTGACAAAAAAATCGTAAATGAACAACAACGCCACAAAGTACATTCAGCATTTACATCCGCTCCGTTCCTTCGTCTCGCATTCCAGTACAAGGCAGTGTGCTCACCAAAAAAAATTAATTATCTAATTATTTTGTCGTATTTGGAGCAATCTTTAAAATTCTATTTGTATATGGCAAAGTTCTATTAAAGGGGGGAAACAAAGTGCCCGCCAAACATTTTTTTTTTCAAATATCATTTCTGGACAAATTTAAAAATTTTAATGGCATATGAAAAAGGTTCGCTAAATTTATTTTTTAATTTGATGGGGGTGGAGAAGGGGGTGTGCAAAATGCTTGCCCCAAAATTTTATTATCAAATATTTTTGGCATTTTTGTACCAATTTTAAAAACTCATTGTGTAGATGGAAAAAGTATAAAATTTTTTTTCGAAATGGTGTGGGGAGGGAGAAGCAAAGTGCCTGCATGTACGAATTGAATATCAAGTAACTTCCTCATATGTGGACCAATTTCCAAAACTTTCTTTTAGTATGAAAGAGTTCCACTAAATTTTTTGTTTGAAATTGAAATTGGAAAGGGAGGAGGGTGTCACAAATTTACCGCCCCAATAATTGATTATCAAATAACTTCGTCATCTATCGACCAATTTTCAAAATGCTTTTTGCATATGGAACAGGTCTATTGAGTTTATTTTTAATGGGAGTGGGTCAAATGTGCCCGCCAAAAAATGGATTATCAAACTACTATGTCTTTTGTGGACCAATTTTTTTAATTTTTTTGCATATATGAAAGGTGGGGTGGGGTGGTAGAATGCCCACCCCAAAAAATTATTATCAAATAACTTTGTCATCTCCGTACCAATTTTCAAATTCTTTTGCATATGGCAAAGGTTCACTAAATACTTTTTTTTTAATTTGGGGGGGGTGGGCGTGACAATATGTTTCTCATCCAGAATTCTTTTTTCATATGGCAAAGTTCCACTTAACTTTTTTTTATTGAAATTGTTGGTGGAGGGGGGAAGCAAAGTGACCTTTTTTAAAAAGTGAATATCATATAACTTCATCATATGTGGACCAATTTCCAAAATTCTTTTTTTATACGGAAGAAGTCAACTAAATTTTTTTTGGGAAATTGGGAAGGGTTTTGAAAATTGCCCGCATCGATAATATAATAATATTATATATTATTAGTATTATTATACATATTTATTATTATATAATAAATAATTTCGTCATTTGACAACCAATTTTCAAAATGCTTTTTGCATATGAAAGAGGTCCAATAATTTTTTTAAATAGGGGTGGCGAAATGTGCCCACAAAGAAATAGATTGTCACATTGCTTTGTGGTTTGTAGATCAATTTTCAAAACTAGTTTTTACTTTGGAATGGAAACACTAATGAAAATTGTGGAGGGGGAGTTAGCCCTCAAGCCCATATATTCAATGTAATTTTTTTTTACTTATTTTTTTTTGTTTAGTTTTCTTATTATTATGCCTAATATATGTATGAAATAATTTAATAGATATAAACTCTTATTGTAAATGCTTAGTAAAATAATTTCCATATAAACGCAATTTTGGTATATATAATTTTTGGTATTTTGTTGGTTATTTTTTCATCATTTCCTAAAATATTAATTTTAGCAAAAAATTTTGTTTGAAACTACCTACTACTACTAACGATTGTTGTTTTCATAATTACATTTGCACATACATACATAGATGATTACAATAATATTACAAGGCATATTTGTGTTGAAAACGCCATCTGACTTTCAAATATCCTTGCTAAATTATTAATTGTGACGTTTGCTTTGATTTATTTTCGCTTTCTATATTTGTGCTAAATAAATCAACAGTGCGTTTGTTTACGTGGACGGACAGAACTATTACAAAAAGGTAAAATTTTATTGGAAATTTTCTAAATTTTCTCCTTGGTGAATTTTTAAAGTGAAGAGTAAATTAGTGACAAATTAAAATAAATAAAGTTAATTCGCGATTGCATAATTAAAGCATAAGTGTTGTGGTACAAAGGATTTATTGTTGTGAGACATAAATACACGTAGCTTTTATTAACTCTTTGCTTGAATTGAAGCGAAAGTTTTTTATATATTTCAAATAAATTAAAGCAAATTTGTATCACAAACAGAAAATGTCTTCTGCAATTTTAAAGAAATTTATTCGTGTATCAGATGCTCTTATCAAATTTTAAGCAAAATTTAATGATATACGTGAAGATGCACATACTATATACACTTTAGAAATTCACCGTAATGAATTAAAGGAATTATGGGATAAAATAAAAGTTGTTTATGAGGATTGTCTTGAGGAGATGGACAATAATCCAAAAACCGATCCTAACGATGCCGCTACAACAATGGCTAAATATGATGCGTCTTATGCGGCTTATTTAAATTGCTTGTCTGCAATTAATGAAAAATTGCAACAATTTGAAAGGGTTCCAAAATTAAATGAATCGATGGTGGGGAACGCTACTGCTATCACAAGTAATTCTGATCATAATTTATCTTTACCCCCATGTGATGTAAGCACATTTAAAGGTGATTATGTTTCATGGCCAGCCTTTCGAGACCTTTTTACGGCTTTATATATAAATAGTTCTCGTCTAAGTAATATAGAGCGATTTTGTCGTTTGTTAAGGAAAACTGCCGTTGAAGCGAAACAAATCGTATCAAAATACCCACTGAGTAATGAGGGTTTTGATATTGCCTGGCAACATTTAAGAACAGCATATGAAAATCCTCGTATGCTTGTAAATAAGCAATTAAAAATTTTGTTCAAGCTTCCTTCATTTGATAAAGAGTCTAGCGACGGTCTTAAAATTTTGCAACGAGGTATAAATAATTGTTTGACTTCACTTGCAATATATAAAGTTTCAACCGAAAGTTGGGATCCAATCCTAATTTTTATGTGTATTCAACGTTTGCCCACGTCTATAGTCAGTTTATGGGAACAAAGTGTTAGAGAAAAATTGGAATTATCTAAACGGAAATATTTTGACGCCTTTCTGACAGAAAGGATTAAAACTTTAGAATGCGTGAACGAACTTAAAGACTTATCGGTTGGAAAACCTTCAATATAAAAAACCAAAGTCCATGTAGCGAATTCAAGTTCTAATTCAACTTCTTGTGCACCAGGCAATTTCCTGACAACGTGCAAGCGATTTAGGGGTCTTTCAATTTCAGAGACGTATTCTATGGTTAAAAAATTCCGTTGTTGTGTAAATTGCTTGTCGCGGTAACATGAAGTGAAAAGTTGTAAGAGTTCCTTCAATTGTAGTACATGCAATAAAAGGCATCATACCTTGTTGCATCGTGAAGCAACGATTTCTCAGGATGTGCGTTCCGCTACTCCAGCTTCGGTATCCACTACTGCTGAGAATATGGAATTACCATCCACCTCCAGCTGCATACGTCCCAGTGGCACTTTCATTCGTCAGAGTTTTCACGTTGCTCAAAATCGTAAAGTGATTTTGGGAACTGCTAGGGTGAATCTTATTCACCAGGGTATGACATATCCAGCCCGGGCTCTTATTGACCCGGCCTTGGAAACTTCGTTTGTTTCACAAAATTTAAAAAATCACTTGAAACTACCTACACATTCGACGGTTACAGTTTCTGGTATTAACCAAACAGTTTCTGCCACAACTAGAAAGGTTTGTCCTTTAAAAATTAGTTCGCTGGTAGACCAAACTCTTGTCTTAAAAACAATGGCTTTTGTATTACCAAATATTTGCGGTGCATTGCCATCTTTCTTAGACGGTCCAGAGCTTCGCAAGAGGTTTTTGGATTTACAACTGGCTGATCCCAATTTTTACCAATCAAGACCAGTTGATATCTTATAAGGGGCTGATATATATCCACAGTGGATTTTGAGCGGGATTCAACGATACGGTTTCGAATCTTTAATAGCTCAAAATACCATATTTGGATGGATAATCACAGGGTATGAGATAGAAACACCAGTTCAGGTGTATTCAACCACTATAGAAACTTCACAGGAAGATAGTCTGAATAGGAATCTTCTTCGCTTTTGGGAGCTAGAAGAAACACCGAAAAGAAAAATAGCTTCACCCAGTGACAAATTTTGCGAGGAAATTTATAGGAGAACTACGCGACGCAACTCCGACGGCCGCTATGTAGTGACGCTACCTTTTAAGCCGGAATTTCCTCATTCTATTAGCTTGGCCTCTTCAAGACAGAATGTGATGGCACAATTCTTGAGAAATGAGTCCTCCCTTTTGCGAAAAAGTGATGTCAAGGAATTATATGATAAAGTGGTTAAAGAATATTTAAATCTAAATCATATGAGACCAGTGACGAGTGATTCTGCTTAATTCTCAATTTTGTGTTATCTTCCTCATCATCCTGTGATTAAACCTGATAGTAAAACTACAAAATTCCGTGTTGTATTCAACGCATCAAATAAGACCTCGAACGATAATAGTTTAAATGATTGCCTCTATGTGGGCCCCACTTTGTAATCAGATTTAGTGCTGTTAATTCTTCGTTGGACGCTATTTCGACATGTTTTTAATTGCGACATTACGCAAATGTATAGACAAATTTGTCTTGATCCTACGCAAACTCAGTATCAACGTATACTATTTCGGTCTTCTTCTTCTTCGGTATTTTTTGTGACCGGGTATACTTGTGTGGCAACACTCTATTCTTTAATAGCTGTTGTTGTTATTTACATTTATTTTCTTTTACATACTCTTACAACTACACTTTGAAGCTGAAAAAAAGTCAGCCAATGTAGCAATGGTAAAGTAAGAAAATAAAAAAACATGTTGATTATTGAGTTCTTGTTTCAACTTTGTTATTTGTTGTTAGGCTTCTCATTTGTTTAAATGAAAGTTTATAATATAATAACTCTAGTTGTTCTAAGAAATTTGGGTAAAGGTTCCCTGATGATCTGCATTAGCAACAGTGAAATGTGCGTAGGATCCAGCTAAACCCCTCAATAATCAATATCAATGTATTTTTAATAAAAAAAAATATTTTACTTAATAAGTAAAATAATAATTTGGGATTATTAGTGCGTTTAAAAATTTTAAACTTAAATTTTAACAATTCCCATAAAAACACTCATTATTGTTTTGTTAAATTTATCTATGAACATTTTTTTAATTGCGATTGATCAACAACAAATGGCCCTTAGGATTGTTACATAAACCAAGAATTGTCTCTATTTTATATATTTCATCACGACTACGAGAACCATAATTAGGCTTAGCATGTCGAAAAGTTAAAGCAAATTTAAGCACAATTTCTAATCAAATTCAATTAATTATGTCAAACTATCACATTTTTATAGGCACATTGTACATACAAATTTTTGCTTGCACCCAGAAAAAAGATTGGTTGGAAGATGATTAGTCCAATAAAAAATCATTTGCGTAAAATATATTTCAGTTCACGCTATCAATTTTCTATTAATCCAAAAAACAATCCATGTTCATTGCCATAAGGGCATAATTGTAATAAGGATATGATTCTGACAATACTTAAATTGATTGCATCAACTGAGCGTATGCTTTTGTCATGATTAATCAACTGATTGGTTAACACAAGCGAATAAAATATTATGAATTGGATTTTACTACCAACTTTTGGTATTGGCAACTAAAATATTGTCGTTCTATATTAACTAACTAGAGGTTGAGTTTACTATCAGCGTTTATACTCGTAGCAGCAAATTAAAAATTAACTTTTGTGACTTTCAAAGATACGAGGGCGGTTCGGAAACTTCTTAGCCTATCAATGAAAGAGAATAGTTAGTTTTTCAAAAATATTTTTATTTTTCAATATAATCTCCTGAAACTTCAATACACTTAGTCCAACGCTTTTCTAACAATTCTATCCCTTGATTAAAATAGTTTTCCTCAAGGTCTTCAAAATAGTGGTTTACAACTGTAATTGCATCTTCATTTGAGGTAAAACGCTTGCCAGCAATGTTGTATATATTAGTATATTTATATAATATAGTAGTTCTACATAACTATGATACTTTACTTTATATGTCAAATTAATAAAATAAAACATTCACTTTTTATTTAACTATTAAACGAATAACACATGGCGCAGCCGGTAGAATTAAATGGTTAATACAAGAGCGTTAGCAAAATAGGAAACAGAAAAGGTTCAATTAGACGAAGAAAACTGTGAGGAAATTTTAAGCGAAAGCGAAGACGGATTTTAAATGGCTACAGAAGGAAATTATTTCAACCCAATACGATCTAGGGGTTCCATGGAGGCCGGCTATAACACCTTTACTCCATACCTTTCTGTCTTGATACCATATTTTTCCCCCTTTTTCGAAGTCTGGTTTGTATTTTGCTTTTTTATCAAAGTATTTTTTCGATCGCAGCTGCTTTCTTCTAATGTCGTTGGTAATATTAGAAATTAAATGTGGTTGAAGCAATTCGTTGCATATTGGTAATAACGTACGAGTTTTCCTACTCATAAGAAGCTCCACTGGAGAAGCATTCGATTCCTTAAGAGGTGTGTTTCTGTATTCGAGAAGTGCAAGCCATAAGTCTCCATTATTTTCTGCTGTTTTTTTTGTCAGGTTTTTTGCAATTCCTACAAATTTTTCTGCAAATCCATTTGCTTGAGAATATCCAGGGCTGGTAGTAGTAAGTTTTATTCCACTTTCTTTACAAAAATTATGAAACTCATAGGAGTTAAAAGGCATGTTGTCAGATATGATTTCTAAAGGAATACCGTGATTAGAAAAACATATTTTTAAATGTTTAACACATTCTTTCGCTGTTTTGGATGCAATTGGTATTATATCTAAATATTTAGAATAAAAATCTGAAATTATAAGATAGAATTTTGATAAGTATTCACAAATATCCATGCCAATTTTGCTGAACGGCAGTGCGGGTATTTCATGGGAAATCATAGGTTCTTTTATGTTAGAGTTGCAATATTTCTGACAAGTCAAACATTTTATTACTTCATTTTCGATGTCTACGTCCATCCGCGGCCAATACACTAAATTACGTGCCCTCCTTTTTGTTTTCTCCATACCCAAGTGTGACGTGTGAAGTTGGTTTAGAATCTCCTTTCGTTGTGTTTGTGGAACGATTATCCTGTTGTTCAAAAACAATAAATCATTATCTATAAAATATTGCTGCGATTTTTCCAAAAAAATTTCAACTCATCACGAATATTCGAAATATTTTTTGGCCATCCGTTTAAAACCATACCTTTAAGTTCAAGTAGGCATTCATCAGCATCTAGAGCTAATTTGATAATCTTAAGTCTCTCATCTGCAATATTGACAGTATGCACAAGCTCACTGAGATCTTCAATTTCAGTTGAGTTTTCATCTTTATTAAAATATCGCGACAGTAAGTCTGCAACATATAAATATTTACCGGGAACATAGGTCAATTTTAAATTGTATTTTATTAACGACAATTTCATTCGCTGAAGTCTAGCAGAAGGAATGTTGCAAAATTGTTTTTTCATAATTTCAATGAGGGGTTTGTGATCTGTTCTTATGTTTACCATATGGCCATATACGTAATAGTGGAATTTTCGGCAAGCAAAGACAATAGCAAGAAATTCCTTTTCTATTTGCGCGTAATTTATTTCTGTTTCAGTAAGACTTCTTGATGCAAAGGATATGGGCTTTCCGTTCTGCATTAAACAACATCCAATTCCAAATTTCGAAGCATCAGTTTCAATTGTAAGTTCTTTCGTTTCATCATAAATAGCCAAAGTTGGTGCATTAGCGATAATCGATTTAATTTGATTTAGACAAATGTTATGGGCATTTTGCCACTCGAAGATAACATTGTTTTTCAGCAACTCACGCAAAGGTTTTGAAATTTCAGAAAGTTTTGGTACATAGTCACGGATATAATTGATCATTCCCAACAACTTCTGTAAATCTTTCTTAGTATTAGGTGGATTTATTTTCATAATAGCAGTGATTCGGTCTGGATCGCATTTTATACCTTTATATGAAATTATCTTTCCTAAATATTTAACTTCAGTTGTTTTGTACTGAATTTTATCGATATTAAATTTTATATTTAACTTACGTGCACGCTCTAATACTTGGCTTAATACTTTGTCATGTTCTTTGACTGTTTCAGCTGCAATTAGTATATCATCAATGAATACTGTAACATTTGGAATAGCATGAAAATTTCTCTCATTATATTTCTGAAAAACTTCAGGACCGATTTTTATTCCAAATGGCAATCTTTTAAAGCGGTAAGATCCAAATGGCGTGCCAAAAGTGCAAAGTTCACTAGCTTTTGGGCTTAATGCAACTTGCCAAAATCCTTCTTTAAGGTCTAAAACTGTAAAAAACCTTTTGTTCGTAATCCTTGCTGCAATTGATTCAAAGGTAGGCAATGTATAATTTTCTAGAAGAATATCGGCATTTTAATCTTGAGGATCAATGCACAACCGAAGCTGACCAGACTTTTTCTCCACAATAACTAAATTTGACGCTCTTTCTACGGGGCCATCTACTTGTTCAATAATACTCCTATCAACCATATTTTCCACCTCCTTTTTAACTCGAGAACATAGAGACAATGGAATTCGTCTAGCAGGTTTCACCACAGGGATAGAATTAGATTTAACTTTTATGTCTAAATCTTTAACAAAGCAACCTAAGCCTTGAAAAACATCCATGTTTGATTTAATAAATATTTCTTTTTCTGAACACTTCACAGAATGGATTCGTTTAATTAGCTCTAATTTTTCACAAGCTGTTAGTCCTAATAGCGGTTCAAATGGTGTGTCTATTACATAAAATCTTAATGTAGTTACTTCATTTCTACACATTACCACGCAACTTAAAATGCCCTTAAAGTCTAAATCATTTCCACTATAACTTTTAGGAGGGATGCCATTTTTTTCTAGACATGTGTCGGTCATATATTTTAGATAACGCAATGGCAAAACATTAACATCTGCACCAGTATCTAATTTAAAATTAATCAAGCAGTTATTGACACGAACTTTTTCATACCAACTTCTTCGAATATTTGTTGTACTAATATTGTGTAGTAATAAATCATCATTTTCTCTCTCTAAATCGTTTTCTGTAATTTCACGAATTTTCTGATCGTAACAAGCTACACTGAAGTGATTAAGACGTCCGCAATTATTACATTTTTTCCAAATGCAGGGCATTTTTTATACTCATGTATGCCTTTACAAAATTTGCAGTTATTATTATTTCTTAGCAGTCTGTTTTCAGACTTGCTTGAACTTGAAAACAGCACTATAATTCGGGAGAACTCAAAATGGCTTCGTAAGAGAGCAGATTGAGTTATATTATTAAATTATAAAACTTAATATCTAATTAATATCTTTAAAAGGGAGATGTTCTACATAACTATGATACTTTACTTTATATGTCAAATTAATAAAATAAAACATTCACTTTTTATTTAACTATTAAACGAATAACACAGGCAAGGAATTTTTTTAGATTTGGGAACAGGTAAAAGTCACTGGGAGCCAAATCAGGGGAATAAGGAGGGTGGTCAAGCAACTCGTACTTTAATTCGTTGATTTTAGCCATTGTTAAAACACTCTTGTGCGCTGGTGCGTTGTCTTGATGAAAAATTATTTTTTTGTGTTGTAAGCCAGGACGTTTTTCTCGAATTTGTACATTTAATTGATCCAAAAGGTTGCAATAGTACTCTGAATTTATTGTTTTACCCTTTTGCAGATAGTCAATCAATAAAATACCTTTGAAGTCCCAAAAAACCGTTGCCATAACCTTACCAGCCGACTGAATTGTTTTTGCCTTCTTTGGGGCACTTCCTCCAGCTTCAGTCCATTGTTTGGATTGTTCTTTTGTCTCTGGAGTATGGTGGTGGATCCATGTCTCATCAACAGTTATGAAACGACGCTTAATATCAATTTTATTTCGCTTAAAACGATCCAAATAAACTTGAGAAATGTTCATTCTTATGCGTTTTTGGTCGACTGTTAACAAATGCCGGCACCCATCTTGCAGAAAGCTTTTTCATCTGTAGTTCTTCATGCAAAATTAAATGAACTCGATCATTTGAGATGCCCATGATATTAGCTATTTCACGCACTTTTATTCGTCGATCATTTAATACCATATTATGCACTTTGGCTACAATTTCTGTTGTTGTTGCTGTTTTTGGACGTCCACTACGTGGTTCATTTTCAATGCTTGTACGACCACGTTTAAATTCAGCAACCCAATTTTTTACTGTTGCATATGAAGGAGCACTTTCACCTAACACATTCACCATATCATTATGAATTTCTTGTCCCGATAAATCTTTTTTATGTAAATATTTAATGACACCACGCATTTCTAATTTTTCCATTGCTAAAAAATCGCGGATGCGTCTTTTGTAAACACCTGTTTCTATATGAAGGAGTTGCCAGATCGAAACAAAATTTGACATGTGTTCATAGTAGAGATGGAAGTTTCCAAAACACTTAACTTTTTTCTGTTTATACCGCGCTTTTTGTGCTAGGCTAAGAAGTTTCCGAACCGCCCTCGTATTATGATTTGTGAATTCACAAATGGTTTTTGAAAGTATGTGCATAAGATAACAGGTTTGTGGCTGTTCAAAATGTGTGGTTGAGGAAATGCATATAGACATGCCTCACCACCAGGAAATAAATTTCAATTAATCCTACTTGTGACAATATGTCAAATAATAAATTTCTTAAATTGTTTATTTTTATTTGCGTTTATTGTTTATTTTTATTTTAGCAAGGAAGGCCAATTTTTCTTTCACAGGTACCAGTGATGATATTGTTTTAGTTATATTAAACATGTTTTCGGTAGCAAGAATATCTTTTATTTCAAATTTCATACTGTTAGCCAATTTTTTCTGTTGCTGCAACTATTTGGTTAAGAGTTATAATTAAAATATAGTGGTACCATAAGAAAAGTGCATTCGTTATACCAGAATTCTATAATAGTTGGTGCTGTTTTCTCTGTGTGAGCAGTTGAACATTATTTTTGCTCTAGTGAAAAATTTTAAAATCATACGTAAGTTGTTTTCTACAAGTTCGACAGATATGTATTCCTACATTCGTTAATGGGAGTAGGTTTTATTATTGTGCTGGCCTTCTAGTCTGTAACTCGAATAAAACTAGACTTCGGTCGGACTCATTCAGTCGGTCGTTTTTGACATAAACCTGTGATCAAACCCATTTAAATTACTTAAACGGTCAAAATAAAACGAAAATAGTTTTGAACTGCAATGTAAAAAACATACATACAAGATACTTCGCATTATTCTGTAAATATTTCTCTCTTTTACATCAATATAACAAAAAGTTTGCACTTGCTTTGTATTGTATTCCACATCAATTGTAAGGAGCTGTCAATAGTACACAATTGTTACCGACAACAAGTAGATAAGTTCAAATTTTTTGCATATGCTTGAGGTGTCGACATATGGATACTTAAACACTGTGTAACGAACCGTCAACAACCCTAACGGCATGGAGACCATGATACCAAAAGTACCGCGACCGTGCTCAGGGAAAATGGTAGGTGTTCTTGTCTCCACACGCGTCAGTATGGCTACGTCCATAAAAAATAAAGATAGGTAGCTTATTATTCTATCGATCAAAAGAAAATGAATAAATAAGCATATACAAACTAAAAACAAATAAAAAAATTATAAAACAAAAATAAAAAGTAAAATAATAAAAATAAGATATTAACTTTTGCCGAAAAATGGTTTGTTACAAGATATTAATGATTAATTCCTTCTTGTAATCTATACTAGGGATGGGCAAATGAAGAAAATGTATCGATATATATCGTATCGATGTTTTTGAAAAGTATCGATACATATTTTTTGAAAACATCGATATTTCGATATATCGATATTGTTTGCTTCATTAATTTCGAATGTACAATTACTTACTTTAAGAACTTTAATACAAAAGAACTATTTATGTTAAGTTATACGTAACCTACTGTAGCTCCTTAAGACTTCATTAGTCTTTACTTTCTGTTGCTGCTCTGTGCTGTGCTAATCTGTTTCTAAATTTTAATACTTACTCTTTCTGTAATAAATTGTCAGCTGTTTCGGACCAGAATGGTCTCAGTTTTCCACTAAAGTGATGAGTTTTGCATCGTCCATTGTTATTAGATTTTTTCTTTTCCCGGACTTTTTCATTTCCTGGGAAAGTAGGAACAACTTTTCGGTTTTTAACGTTTATAAACACATGCCAAAAAATAATACAATTTCAGTTCCCGGGCGTAATTGTTGTAAAGTTTTAGCTATAGTTCTACCATCGCATTCATAAAGTGAATACCGACATGCATCGAGGAATGTGTACGCAACATAACAGAATTAAGGAGAGAAAAACGAATGGCTTATATGTATATAATTTTTATAAACCAAAAAGAGTCAGCTGATTCGTAACAGAACTGAGAGTAAAAACAAATTCTGCCTTTAGGTTTATACCCACACAATCTAAAAAGTCACCTGCCTTAGTTGGGTCACAGTTAAAAAACGGCTATAGCTCTTAAAAGTATCGAAACCCGATACTCGTAAATAAGAATCGATGTATCGATATATAGGTTTTTGAAATATCGGCAATATATATCGATATTTATTTTCTCAAATATCGATATTTCGATATATCGATATTTTTTTGCCCATCCCTAATCTATACCCATCCTACCGTGCTATTATATTGAAGACTAATAATAGCCCACTATATTTTTGCCTACACTTATGTACTTATGTATTCCAATGTTCGATATTTGCTATCAATTATCAATCAAATGTACGATTTTTTCATATTTATAAACAAAAAACCATAATTTCAATACAAATAGAATTTTTAAAATAGCTTTATTATTAATAACAATTGATTTCGTTAATTTCTAATAACCATTTTAAAGTATTGGTAGACACAACTGAATTAAATATAACACAGGATTCAGACGATGAAATTTATGGCGTCTATTTTTCTTGATTCCCTTTTAAAGTTTCTATCAAAAATTATTTGCGTTCATACGATGTTATCTTTACATGTTTAATTTTTATACCCTTTACCAAAAATGGAAAAGGGTATATATAGGTTTGTCATTCCGTGTGTAATTTCCATAATATTCATATGCGACCCATAAAATGTATATATTCTGGGTCCTTATGAATAGGGAAGACGATTAAGCGATGTCCGTCTGTCCGTCCGTCTGGTATAAGTGAAATCGGTTTTCCGAAGCTCCCAGAAAAGCTAGAGGCTTCGTTCTTGGACTGGTGTGTCAGAAATGGTCCAACTTAGATTGGTATTGAAATTCAGCAAAATCGAGCAGACGATTGCATGGAAAACCTAAACTTTATTATGCCATATAAAAGTAACTACCGAAAACAAATTTTTATTTATTTTTAATAAATAATTTTTTAAATTAAAAAAATATAAAAAAAATTAAAAAGACGTTTCCAGGGTTGGAAAACTTTAACTTTTTGTGTTATGTAAAATTAACTATGTCTAAAACTATGCAGGGTATTTTCTCGAGAACCGTAAGAACTAGAGACCTGAATTTGGACACAGTGTGTAGACCTTTGGCCGCTACAACAACAAATACATGAGAATTGGAAATTTAAGGGTGCTCAAAAACGAGCAACGAAAAATGTTAAAATCTCATGTAATATACATACAATTGTATGTATATGCACTAGAAATTTGTAAAGTTAGTGTATTTGTATACAGACTACAAAAATTAACACTAAAATTTCAAAAAATTTAAATTAAAGGGTGTTCCATCAGTTAATGCAATTTTGACTAAGCAATTTTGACAACTTGCTGTATCTTGGAAACCGTGAGAGCTAAACTCTTGAAATTTGCAAAAACGGTAAAACTAAAAATACAAAATATTATAAAAATCGCCAAACCGAAAAAAATCGCCAAAAACAAAAAAAAATCGCCAAAATGAAAAAAGCACCAAATTAAAAAAATGTCTAAGACTAAAATACATCGCGAAAACCCCGAAAAATTGCTAAAAATGAAAAAAAAATCGCCAAAATGAAAGAAAATCGCAAAATGAAAAAAATCGCCAAAATGAAAAAATCGCCAAAACGAAAAAACCCCAAAAAAAAAAAGAAAAAAAACGCCAAAATGAAAAAAAAACCCAAAACAGGAAAAAATCGCCAAAAACAAAAAAAATCGCCAAAACGAAAAAACGCACCAAATTAAAAAAATGTCTAAGACTAAAATAAATCGCGAAAAACCGGAAAAATCGCTAAAATTAAAAAAAATGGCCAAAATGAAAAAAAACGCCAAAATGAAATTAAAAATCGCCAAAACGAAAAAAAAACAGAAAAATTAAAAAAATTGCCAAAATTAAAAAAATGGCCAAAACGAAAACAACTTCAAAAACAGAGAAAGAACAACCAAAATGAACAAAACCAAAAAAAAAAAAGAAAAAATTGCGAAAATAAAAAATATCACCAAAAATTTTTTTTTTATAATACATGATATTTATTTATTGTATCTTCATATCTGAACTAACAATAAGTATTCAAATCTTAAATATAAAAATATAATTAGGCCCGACCAGTGTCGGACATAAGCTTAGTAATAATTATATATAATACATAAGTAGTGATAATCAAAAGGAAATAATATAAAAACTAAAAGTATTTTCAGGAAGACCCATCTGGAGTGCTGTGAATAAGAGCCCTTGTGTCCCTCTTTTTTAGGCGGATGTGTCCAGTAAAGTTCAAAATATTACGGGCAAGCGGATTAGGATGTGACTCGAGTTTTGTTAAATATTTGCCAGCGTATTTTGCAATTTCTTCAGTCACTAGTGGCATATTCAAATCACGATGTATATTTGAATTTTTGATGTACCATGGAGCCGATGTTATCATGCGTAAAATTTTGTTTTGCCTGCGTTGAATTTTCTCTACATTTGAAGCTGAAGCAGTGCCCCATAGTTGAATTCCATAGCACCATATTGGCTTTAAAGGCGACTTGTATATTAAAAGTTTACAGTCTAAGTGTTGAATTTCGACCAATCAGCCAATGTACCTGAGTTAATTTAAGTTTCGTTTGAGTTAACTTAGAGTCAATATGGTGTTTCCATGTAAGTCGTCGGTCAAGGTGTATACCAAGATATTTCACATGTGAATGTTGAGAAACAACTTGATTGTTAACCCGAATGGGGGAAAAAGTATCTCTTCGTAAAGTAAATGTTACTTGAACACACTTTTGTTCATTTACCTTGATTCTCCATAAGTTTAACCAAAGCTCCATCTGGCTAATGTGTTCCTGGAGTTTGCGGGATGCCTCATCAGGGTTTTCATGCATACTAAGGCAGGCTGTATCGTCGGCAAATGTGGAAGTATGGATACTACTGCTCTTCGGCATATCACAAGTATAAATTAAATATAAAACTGGTCCCAGTATACTCCCCTGTGAATCACCAAAATGAAAAAATAAAAAAAAAAATAAAAAAAAACCATAAACAAAAAATCGCCAAAGTGAAAAAAACCCCAACAACAGAAAAAATCTCCAAAATGAAAAAATCGCCAAAATTAAAAAAATCGCCAAAAATGAAAAAAAAATCGTTTAAATAAAAAAACCCAATAACAGGAAAAAATCGCCAAAATGAAAAAAAATCGCCAAAATGAAAAAAAATTGGCAAAATTAAAAAAATCTCCAAAATGTAAAAAAAATCCCAAAAACAGAAAAAAATCGCCAAAATGAAATGACAAAATTGCCAAAATAAAAAAATCGCCAAAATGAAAAATAAAACCTGAGGCGAAAAATCGCCAAAATGAAAAAAATCGCCAAAATGATATAAATCTCCAAAATGAAAAACAGCCCCAAAAACAGGAAAAAATCGCCATATTAAAAAAAAACCTTCAAAAACAGAAAAAAAATCGCCAAAATAAAAAAACAGAAACAAATCTCCACATCGAGAAACAAGCGACAAAACTAAATAAATCGTTTAAACTGAAAAAAAACTTCGAAAAAGCAAATAAGCCACATTAAAAATGCTCAAAACCGAATGCACGGAACCCTTCGTGCGCGAGTCAAAGTCGCACTTTACTGAATTTTTTAATATTAAAGGAATTAAATGAAACTAAGTTTTTTAATATTTCGTTTTTGCCTAGTCAACTTAACATATTTTATATATTTTTTAAAGAACTTGATTGGTATCAATAATCAGAAAAATCCAAAATTATGACTCCAGGGTTGGAAAACTTACACTTTTTGTGTTATGTAAAATTAAATAGGTCTAAGAAACTTTTTCTTTTACTTTATAAATTAAATACATATATTTTATGCTGCTGAAAGAAAAGTTTGGCGTATAAAATTTGAAAAATGAAAATTACAGCTCCAAAGATGGAAACTTTGAACTTTGTTGATATTTCTTTGTTCACTTAACACACTTTATTAATTTTTGAAATCAGAAAAGTCTAAAAGGTTGATTCCACTGATGGTAAATTTATTGTTTTTTTACAAAAGTAACTAGGTCAAGTTATTTTTTTCTTTTTGTTTACAAGTTTTATATACTTTATGACTTAGAATGAAATAGTTTGGCATAGAAATTAGAAAAATAAGAGACATGGCTCCAGAGCTGGAAAACTTAAACTTTTTCTGGTATATAAAACTAATTATTTCTTTGGTAATTAAATGTATTCTATATTTTATTAAGAAATAAATTAGTACTAAGAAACTCAGAAATATTGTTCCAGGGTTGGAGATTGAAAAAAGTTTCGGTAAAAAAAAATAACCAAAAATATTTTTTTTCCATTTAAACATATTTCATGTTTTAGGAAAATCATTACTCAAGATTTTTATACATGTTTAATTTTTATGGATATCAAATTGAAGTATAAACGAAGGTTTGTGCTTATTGTGCTCTCAGCACAATAACTATTAATTTTTAGTAAATAGAGATCAAAATAAAATTTGGCGCTAAAGATAAATTAAAGGACATGTTCAGTTTCATTTTCCTGATACCTTTCCTTTTTGCTGAACAAATTTCAAAAAAACCTATAGGAATAAAACGTTTACATAATACCACGATGTATACCACTTGCAATGGGAACTTTAAATCAAGACACTAAGCAGTTTTGCAACATCAATGATTATTAAATGCGGGAAAATATAAAACAAGTTAGTTTACTTGGTATGGAGGTGCAATACTAAGAATATTTTAGAGTTATTAAATAGCAGCACGGTTTTTGAATATCTCGAGGGCGAGTAAACAAGCCCCAAATTTTTTGGTAATGTATTCACGAGACGTCGATGTTGACTGAAATAAGAGTGAATGTAAAATATATCTTAACCACAGAGTGTAGAGTAAAATAACTATTGCTAATATCGAAAATAAAATAATTGAATTAAATTTTTTAATCGAAAAATACTGAAAGGTCACTTACTATTAATTGCTTTAGAGAAAAAAATTATAAATTTTTTCATAAAACAAATATGTATGTATGTCTCTGTATACTATATATATGTACGTACGTTGGTAAAGGGTATATAAGATTCGGCACAGCCGAACATAGCACTCTTACTTGTTTTTTAGTTTGTTTTATTTTCCAAAGATATTAGATTGTTCAAAATTATAATTACTCAAAATCAAACAAAGTATATAATAAAATACTGCTCACGGTGTAATTATACAGGTGACTGCGCAATGATTTATTATACAAAAATATGGCAACCATAGCTGTGTAAAGAACCGAAGAATGTCAAAAGCACAAAAATAATTGTACCAAAACCAAAATAAAATCGAAGTTTTTGACATTATTCAGCTACAAAGCACATAGAGCAAAAAATTATCAGCTGAAGTAGCGCTGCCACCTAGTTAGATACACCTTGATACTGCTGAAAGCCTCACAAAACAGACTTAAATTAGAATCTGGTAAGGACAACACAAAAAAAAACTAAATTGTATCAATCAAACACTAAAACCATATATTCTTTGCATGATATATGCCATTACCACCACTGTGTATGTCCTCTAGCTCATAGTTAACTTGTCCAATTTTACGCAAAACCTTGGCCTTGACTCCCACAGGAGCTAGCTTTGAGCTAAAGCATCAACTTTGGAGCTCTGTGTAAAAATTCGTCATACTACTTCCTATCCTTCAGTAAAGTTCTTAGTAGGTGATCTTAAGTTATATAGTCCTGCATTTTTTATGTGTTCTTCATATGCTGTCTGATACTTTCTCTGAGTAAATAAAACTAATCTTGTCTTACAATATAAGAAACTGTTTCCGCCAAAATCTTTAGTCGTTTAAAAAGTTCATAGTCTTGTCCGTGACTTATCATAGCTTGTCCGAAAACCACCTGGTATAGAGTCTTGCCAATTGTCTGGTGTACTGTATTGCACAAGGCGCAGTTAATATGCGGTATGTACAAATCCCTACTCCGCTGGTTATTTCCAACATAAGATTTCACCTCCTCATTTATAGAGCGATTGACACGCTCACTAGCATTAGCTTGTGGACTATAAACTGCTGTGAGCATGTGTTGAATACCATAATTGGGTACACTAAAAAAAAATTAACTAAAACTTTGGAAAATTTTCTAAATTTGAATAAAAAAGTTGTCGTATGGCGCCAAAGCTGTTTACTTGAAACCAGTAAACTATTTACTAAATTTCTAGTTCATTAATTAACTATTTTATAGTAATTATATTTTCATATTTTAGTAAAATTTTCCCAAAAATAAGTAAAATTTTCCCATAAAATTCGGAGCTTCGCAAAAATTTTTTTTCGTCTTTGATCTCAAATTTAGTAAATTTTTAAATTTTTTTGTGTTTAATTCTGGTACTTATTTTAATTTTTAATTAAATTCTATACCAAATGAACCAGCAACCTTCCGATTGATAGGCAAGCACTCTAACCAATTGCCTAACAAGGCAGCCTGAATAAGCATTGAAATTATTGAGTTTTAAAATTTTTTTTATTTACAAAAAATAAATTTCAAGTTCAAATATTCCTCGAAAATATGAACATTTTACTTCGATTTTTTCCTAAATGCAAATTATTAACAAATTCTATAACTCAAAGAAAAAATACTTAAAACTGGTAAATATTTTCCTAAAATTGAGAATATCATTTTACATCTTTTAAGTAAGTCAAAATTCATGAACTAATCAGGAGTAATGTATTTCCTATAATTTATTTTTTGATTTAAGACGAAATTGACTAGTCCTTAGTATAAAATTTCCTTCAGTTTATAACCATTTTCCTACTCTTAGTAAATATACCCTTTAAGTCAGTAAACATTTCCTTAAATGTAAGAAATTTTTTGTGTATTTTTATGAACTATTTTTGAGGATATGAACTTTTTATTATTTACTCATATTAAGATATTTTTACTAATTACTTAAACTCAGAATTTCTTTTACTTGAATTTAGGAAAAAAAATTTCTTAATAATAGTACGTCTGTTTTTTTGAGTGTATTACTTTCTTAAAATCCTTACATTTAAACTGAGATCCATTGTCTGATACTATAACTTCTGGTACTCCAAAACATGTAAAAATTTCCGTTTCCAAATATTTTACAATGTCTTTTGTTACCAATTTCCGAAGTACTTTAAGGAAAGTAAATTATGAGAAATGATCCAAAATAATGAGTATAACTATATGTCTTGTCCTGGGTAGTGGTCCAATCAAATCAACATATAAGCGTTGAAAAGGTTTTTCTGTCTGTAAAAACTGTCCCATTGGTGGTCTTAATATAATTTTTGGTGTCTTAGAAGTCCTGCACAAATCACAGTCCCAAATGTAGTCTTTACCATCACTGACCAATAATAACAGTACTTCTAAGTTCCGTTGGTACAAGAAGTTTCCATGAATCCGATTCGTCCAAGTTATCAGTAGAAAAATGTGTCCTTTTGTAAATATAGTTGTCAATAATACTTCGATGGAATTAACAGTCAATTCCCCTTCATGCACCCAAGATAATTCATCTGGAACAATATTTTCCTTTCCTTTTCTAAGATCAATTATAAAATTGAAACCCTGTAATTTTAGTGACCATTTCGCTAATCGCCCCGAAAGAACCCTCTGGCTCATGAACCATTTCAAACTGGCATGATTCGTTACAACCTTAAACTCCTGAAGTTCAATATAAGATCTAAATTTCTTAATAGCTATTACAACTGCTAAGCATTCCAACTCTGTAATTGTATAATTCCGCTGCGCCTTATTCAGTTTTTTCGACATGTAGGAAATATGTTTTTCATTACCATCATCGTTACAAAGGAATGGTTTTCGTAATCTGGATGGATTAGTAAAGATGCACATGTAAGTCTTTGTTTAAGGTCTTCAAACACTAATTGTGCTTGTTCACTCCAAACAAAAGTCTTCTTCTTTGTAAGCAATTCTGTCAGTGGGAAAGTCACACATGAATAATTGTGAATAAACTGTCTGTAGCATCCTGTCATACATAGAAAATGACGTAGGTGTTTAATTGATTTGGGTATCGCGAATACAGGAAATTGCTTTAACCTTGCCGTTGTCCACTTGCAGCGCTCCATTTCCAACCACATATCCTAAATATTTCACTTCCTTAATTGCAGAACTACTCTTACCTATATTTATGGTTAAACTTGCTTTCGTTACTGAGTTGCTACCTCCATAAAGTGTACCATGTGTTCGTTTAATGTCTGTAATACAATTAGTAAGTCATCAAGGTACACAAATACATGTGATTTCATATTATACGGAATGACCATATCCATCAGTCTGCACAATGTTTGCGGTTCGTTACAAAGTCCAAATGGCATTCTTGTAAACTGGTACATTGGCCGATTGGGGACTGTAAATGCGGTCTTACGTCTTGAGCTTTCCTCCAGTTTAATTTGCCAAAATGCATCTTTTAAATCAATTTTTGAAATAAAATGAACTGGAGGAAGTCTTGATAGAAGTCCATCAATGTTCGGTATAGGAAAAGCGTCTTTGTTGGGCAGAGGAGCTTAGCCTCCTACTGACAACATATAATCTTACTTTACCAGGTTTAACCACAACTACAGTTGGAGATGACCGTGGTGAATTTGATGATTCTTCAATCACTCCAAGTGAAACCATCCGGTCCAATTCCCCACATAGTTGCTTCTCTACAGCAGGTGATATACGATATTATATTTGCTTAATGGGCTTTGCATCACCTGTAACTATACTGTGATCTAATAAGGATGTGCAAACTAAACCTTCAATCTCGGAATTGGGAAATGTTATAATAATAGCGGTTAGTCTCTTTCTCTGTAATGTAGTCAATTTCACTTTTTTAGAATTAATTTCTACCACTTCCACTTCCCCAATAACTGGTATAAATTTTAAGTCCAAAAGTCGACCAAAAGTCAAAACCACAAATAAAATCCTGATGAATAGATGGTACTACAAGAAATTGAAATAATTTAGTCTGCGCTTGAAATTTAATGTCCAATGTCACTGTTCCTAATACTGTCTGTTTTTGTCCGTCCGCTGTTCGTACATTGCCCACACATCTTCTGAACTCAGGCATTGCTTGAGTTAACCTAGCCTAATTTCCACCAACGACACTTTTGTTGGCACCGCTATCCAGTGAAGCTTTATACAAACAATCGTTTATATTTAGATTAATAATTGGTCTACTATTAAATTCCTCATGCAAAAATGCAGAAATAACACATTTTCTAAAAGATTTTAAGTTTTGATAATAATTCCGAATTCGCACCGCAGATCTCTTTTTGCTTTTACTACAACCGAAAATTATAATACGACCCTTATTATATTCCTCCAATCTTTGATGGTATGGTCTTTTTAAAGGATGTACAGCATCTTCTTTCTTTACATCTGTTTTGTGGTTCAATATTGTCTGCGTAGTGTGTGGTGTAGAATAGGATGTCCGACTTACTTGCGACGGATATCCTTCTTTCCGTTTCCCGAGCAGTTGCGCTTATATGTGTCTTTTGCACCATATCCATAGCAAAAAACTTGTCTTTTCTCTAAGCATTCAGTAAATGAATGGCTTACCTGGTCGAAATTCCAGCACTTTTACCTGGTCGAAATTCCAGCACTTCTACGTGGTTTTGTCATGAGTATATGTCCGAATATTTTACAACATAATTTTAATTAAATATTTTTGCTATGATTCACTTTTATTTAATAAGAAACTCAAGACAGCTAGAATTACAGAACATAAATATTTAACATTCTTAAAGTGCATTGACAGCATACATTGTTTAATTGAAAACATTATGAACTAACTAACATTTCAGTAGATCGGGTTACTGTCAATAGTCCTTAATGACCCATATTTTTTTAAATACTAAAGCATGACAAGTTCATGACGCTTCACTTTCCTAGCATAAATTTAATATAAATAAGTTTTACATTTTAATAATAAGGACAGAATAAATAAACATTTAAATAAAATCAATACATGGCGATCGTGACCACCGAAAATTGTAATAAGAAAACGAGTGTTTCTTGCTATCGATTGTGCACCTACCAGTCAATGTCCTTGCATCTGCTCTCCACTATCTTAAATTACTAAATTGAAATCATTAAATAAAACAATAAAAATAAAATAAAAAATGACATGGTGGAAAAAAATTTTGACCACGATTCCACTTCTCTTTGCTGGATACGAACAAGGCAAAACTAGAGAAGAAAATAATAATAAAGAGCTAGTGCATATAGTAAGGAACAACATACCGATAAAACATGAACAAAGTAACGATATGATGATCTATATTACAGTTTTGTCAACATTAATCCTGGTAGCTGCTATTTTTCTGACAAAATTACTATTGGCCAATAGAAATAGAACAGTGTTGGCAGCAGCTAACAACATCTAATTTAACTTCAAGCAACAATAATAATGAACTACATATCCTTCAGCCAGATGCCAGATGCAGTACAACATCCACTACAACATTCCTTCCAGCAGCAAATGTAATCAACGCTGAATATCCAGACAATATGTATGTATAAAATAAGTGAAAAAAATTTTTGTAATTAAAACAAATTATAATAACAATTTAGAAAATTAAACAATTACAACAGTTAAAAAGAACATTTTATATGATTATCCGATTAGAATATTAAAGAACACTTATTCTGATATGCACTTTAGTACGCCCTTATTTATTCACAAATTACAACTTAATACTATTTTACTCCCTTGCATTCTGTGACCTTACCTTCTGTCTTAATTATGGTTAAATGGCCAATCCCAACTGGAAAGAATTGGTCGGAAAATTTAACTGCTTTAAAAGAAAATTTGATAAAAGCTTCAAATGTATAAGCAAATCCCAAAACCAACAACAAATACTATTAATAAGCACCTTCAAGTACTTCAAACTAACTACAATAACGTGGTTTCATTAGTTAACCTTTTCAAGTATCTGCTAACCAAAGAGCACATCAAAGACTAAAAATTAATATTTTCATTAAACGAAAAGCTTCTAAAAGTTGCAGCAGAGCTAGAACTACCCCTGACATCCTTAACGGTTAATAAAGAAATTAAAGTACCACTCCTTAGACCCGACTCGCCCCATTCACTAAACACAGCACATTGTGCCATAGCCGTAAACAATACGATGGCTGATCCACTAAAATTTATAGAATTAGCAAGCAAAATCCTGCCAGACTTTGACGGCAATGATAACATGCTTGAAAAATTCATTGACGCAATAACTAAATTCTGTAAGAAGTGAAAATTCAGAATCAATCCTTGTCAATATAATAAACACTAAAACCTCGAGCACGGTGCAAAATAAAATTCAAGGACTTCTAACAGTCGAAGCCATTATTACAAAGCTAAAAACCACCATCAAAGGTAAGTCAGCTGAAACCATTATAGTAAAGTTAAAAGCAACAAAACAATCTAATAAAGAAAAAACTGAATACACTAAACAAATAGAACAATTAGCCAACGAACTAACCAACACATACATATCAGATGGTACGACAGAAGAGACCGCAAACAAAATTGCTACAAAGGTTGCCTCTAAGTATATAATTGATAAAGTTAACTCTGAACGAGTTGAAATAATCTGGGAAGCTGGTACCTACAACTCCGCAGAAGAAGTCACTTCCAAATTTTTAGAAATTAACCATAATGAACAAAACCCAATCGTGAATTTTACAAACAGAAATCGATTACAATAACAGCATCAACCATTTGAATAGAACCACAAATTCCAATTGTTATCAAAGATACCACAACAACAATAACAGAAACTTCCGCGGAAACCATCGTATCTATAATCGCAACAACAATTATCATAGTAGTACCAACAACAACAGTAACAATCATCACAGTAACAATAATATGCCTCGGAATTCTTACAACAACCACAAAAGAATTAACTTAATTAACTCCGATGAGGCGGAGAACTACCTGAACCCTCAGCCCACCCATCGGGGGGAAAATGAAATAACAATAGAATTCAAAACATTAGTCCCACAATTTCTACCAACAACATTTTCCACTTTAACCTTAATCCCTCTAGCTACTGCAAAATATCGAATTCTTTGAGCAGTAATTTGAAAATAGTTATATTAATAAAAAAGAAAACAATCCGAACCCAATCGAAACTAACAGGCATAGGAGAAAAACCTGTCTTCACATTGGTAGTATAGAGGCTAACCTCTACAAACACAACAACAGCATACCACACACATTTCATATTGTAGAAGATTCTTTCCCAATACCATGCGAAGGAATTCAAGTTTTAGGTTTCATGAAAAAATACAACTGCATTCTTGATTATTATGAAAACCATGAAAAACTAATTCTTCGACCCTTCAACCATCCTGGTGAAATTATATTCAAATTGGTTAATCAGTCACAAAACTATGATCTCATTAAACCTCCTAGAAGTGAAGTTATCAGAGAAATACAAATAGACACAACTGTTTCTGAACTATTAGTACCGAATCAAGAAATCAAACCTGGGATATATGTATATTGCAAATACTATCATTTCATGTAAATCACCTTATGTGCGAATAATTAATACAACTCAAAAGACTACTAATATCAAAAACATCAAAATTAAAACAGACAAATTTTCTAATTACGAAAATTACAAAGTGCACAACACAAGTAATAATCTAGATGCAAGCAGAGAACAAGATATATTATCAAAATTACAAAAAATCTTTCCAGACCACATTTCCAAACAACTAACTGAACTTTGTAGCAAATATACAGATATAGAAACTAAAAAATTACACATAACAATTTTTACAAAAAAGTATTGAGAACAAACAGTAATATCCCTGTATACATCAAAAATTACATAATACCCAAAACGCAAAAAGAAGAAGTCAATAGGCAAGTAGACAAACTAATAAAAGATGATATCGTGGAACCTTCTTTCTCTAAATACAATAGTCCAATATTACTAGTTCCAAAAAAATCAAGCCCAAATAGCAATGAAAAAAGATGGCATCTAGTCATTGATTATCGCCAAGTTAATAAAAAACTTGTCGCAGATAAATTCCCTCTACTTAGGATTGACGACATCCTCGATCAACTAGGTAGAGAAAAATACTTTTTATGCCTTGACCTTATGTCAGGTTTTCATCAAATAGAATTGGAAGAAAATTCCAGAGACATCACCTCATTTTCGCTTTAAACGTCTACCCTATGATCTGAAAGTAGCACCAAATTCATTCCAACGAATGATGACTCTCGCATTTGCAGGCGTTAAGCCGCCACAAGCATTTCTCTACATGGATGACCTAGTTGTTATCGGATGCTCAGAGCAACATATGCTAAATAATTTAAAAGATGTTTTTGACACATACAGAAAATTTAATTTAAACTTCATCCCGACAAATGTATATTTTTCAAACATGAAGTCACATTTCTGGGACACAAATGCACAGACAAAGGGATTTATCCAGATGATGGAACGTTTGACACCATAAAAAATTACCCAAAACCACAGACTGCAGATGAATCACGCAGATTTGTTGCCTTTTGCAACTATTATCAAAGGTTTATCAAAAATTTCGCTGATCATTCAATCCACCTTACCAGATTAACAAGAAAAAATATACCATTTGTTTGGATCAAAAAATGCGAAAATGCATTCCAATACTTCAAAAGGCTCTCCTATTGCCCAAAATATTACAATATCCTAACTTCGATAAGCAACTTTGCGTAACCACAGATGCAGGAAAAAATGTTTGCGGAGCAATACTCAGTCAAGATCATAATGGTGTGCAGTTACCCATTGCCTGTGCCTCACGAGCTTTTACTAAAGGTGAAAGCAACAAACAAGAACTAGCAGCCATACACTGGGCAATAAATTTCTTCCGCCATTATGTCTATGAAAAAAAAAATTTGGTCCGAAGTGACCACAGACCGATAGTATACATATTCCCAATGAAAAACCCTTCGTCTGAGCTTACTAGAATAAGACAATAGAATACATACAAGTTAAAGAAATTGTGGAGCAGATGCATGCAGAGAATAAATTTTAGTGACATATAAACTATGGTGAAACAATTAACGTTTTGAAAGTCACGACTCGTTTACAGACAAGGAATCAAGATACTAATGAAATACATGATAACAGAAATTCAGATAAAATAAAACAACAACGTATTTATGAAGCAATACACGCTAATAAATCAAAAAAAAAAATTACCCGTTTAACTTTTTCCCAAATAGGTTATACACTTATAGCGTTTTATGGGGCATGAGTGCAGCATTATATTAACAGCTGTTTTTGTTATTGTCTATGAAAAAAATAAATCATTTTATAGTTCGTCATTGTTTAATGCCGAAACTTGTTGGAAAATTGTTCTTTTGTAAACGCAAAATACGCACCACTTCTTAAAAATTAGGTGAGCATTTAAAAATGTTGCCAAATTACATGTAACATATATGTTACACTTTTCTTTTAGAAAAGAAAACGCCATTAGATGTCCCATAAAGAAGGGCAAACAAATTTTAACGGACATCGCGATGGATGATTAAATTGCTAATGGAAAGATTGATATAAATCAATTCTTACCAATGCTTGAAATAAAAGCAAGCAATCTAAACATTCCAAAGCTGCAAATGTCGTTAAATGAAATGATTTTTTAAGAAACTCGGGTAAATAAGTTTAAAGAAGGCGCAAATAATAAATTTAAAAAACTAATTGTTATATTGACACCCCAAGTAACAATTATAAATAATGAAAAAGAAAAAATGGATATTCTTAGGAAATTCCATCATGATCCCCTGTCTGGTGGCCACTCAGGGATCACAAGAAGAAGACATTATTACTGGAGAAATATGTCCAGGGAAGAAACTAAGTATGTAAAAAGCTGTGTATCATGTTAACTAAATAAGTCACGTCCCAAACAAAAAGAAACTTTAACAATTACACCAACACCAGCTAAACCCTTTGATATAGTTATTGTAGACATTCGTTTAATCAAATTTTTGAAATGAGTATGCAGTAACTATGATTTGTGACCTATCGAAATACTTAATAGCCGTACCCATACAAGACAAATCAGCAAAACTGTTGCAAAGGCAATATTCATGAATTGTATATTAAAATTTGGACCTATGAAAACTTTACTCACAGACATGGACACGAAATATAAGAATCAAGTACTATCTGAATTATGCAAACTACTTAACATAAACCTAGTACATTCAACGGCATATCATCACGAAACTCTGGGTACGATCGAATGTTCTCATAGAACATTCAACGAGTACTTACGAGCCTATTTAGCCCCAAATAAAACAGACCAGGACGAATGGGTTCCATAATTTGAATTTTTTATAATACCACCCTTTCCTCTACACATGGTTATTGCCCTTTTGAGCTAATCTTCGGCAAAGCATCTACGCCGCTCAACTTTCTAATGAAGGGAGGGAGAGACCCTCCCTGAAGCATACAGCAAAAAAGTAAAGTACAGAATTCAAGTAGCACATGAAATAACTAAGGCACTACTTAACAAAAATAAAGAAAAACCAAAATAAATTTATGATAAAAATACCAGCCCAAAATTTTTTTTAATAATTACCAAATGCTAGTAAAAAACGCGCCAGGTCATAAATAATCTCAATTATATTTAGGCCCATACAAAGTAAAAGCAGTTCTACATAAGAATTTAGTAATAGAACTCGAAAATAACAAAACACTAACAATCGATAAGAACTGATTAAAGCTATTTAATAAATCATAAGTTCTGTTATCATAATTAGACTAGAAATGCATCCTAGAAACTTTCAATATTGTAAATACATCGGAATTTGCTGGTTTTTGTTTGTTTTATTTAACTTATTTGGTTAGTAAATGGGCACACTACAGTATATACATATGTACTGCATTAAAAATTGCAGTAAGCAGTAAATTTAGTGATTACTGAAAAAATTCAGTAAATTTTTACTGATAATGAATTTTAATTTGCATTAGCATTAAAATTATAGGTAATAAAATTTTAGCAAGTGGCAAAGTTTGTTTTGTATACATTTTTTTTAATTTTTGTATGAAAAATAGGCACTTTATAAAAATTGTAGAAATTGTAGTAATCAGTAAAAATTTACTGGTTAAAAAATTATTTTTACTGAAATTTTAGCAGTACTGCAAAGTGCCCATCTATGGTAAATGCCTTTACTTTTTAATTCCTGTTGTTCATCGTTTACTTGTTGCTGTTCTTGTTGTTGTGTACGCATTGCAATTAAAGTAATACAATTATCAAGTTAAATAAAACAAACAAAAACCAGCAAATTTCTATGTATTTACAATATTTTAAATAAGTTTGTGTTGCTTATTTCAAACACTAATACACTCATACTTCATAATGCGGTGTGATGATGATCTTACTCAAAATTAGTGATTGTATTGTGAAAAAGGTTTTTAACCCCTAGCGTATAGATGTTTACACATCAAAAATAATAAAATAATAAAAAATATATAATTTTAAGAGGTATGTGAACAATCTCATAACTTACATTATATGATTATTCTTGTAAAGAGGGGAAGTGTCATGAATGTATGTCAGAATATTTTACAACACAATTTCAATTAAATATTTTTGCTATTTGCTATTTTTGCTAACACTTGATTTACTTTATAAAAAAGAAACTCAAGACAGCTAGAATTACAGAACACTAATATTTAACATTCTTAAAGTGCATTGTTTAATTGAAAACATTATGAACTAACTAACATTTCAGTAGATCGGGTTACTGTCAATATTCTTTAATGACCCACATTTTTTAAATGATAAAGCATGACGCTTCACTTTCCTAGCATAAGTATAATATAAATAAGTTTTACATTTTAAAAACAAGGACAGAATAAATAAACATTTAAATAAAATCGTTATATTTTGAATGGCACATATTTCCGTCTCTAGTTCAGTATCGTCAACATTTTCCACTTGCTCATCTACATTTACTTTTGCAACACGTCCCATTGTCTTACGAAATTCCGATGTGTGCAAATCTTTCATAAATTTCTCGTGTTTCCTTATCTTCTGTCTAAGTTGACAAAACTGGTTATTTCTAAATGTAGCAGTTTGTATCTGATTTTGCTTTTCAAATTCCGTAACAATGTTTGACAAAGATCATAGTCTGTCATGGGCATCAGAAGCTTGTCGTCAATGCTGACACTACCTCCAAGTATTTGTGAAAACTTTCCGATGATCTTTGTCTACGTCGGCGTATCTTATCTAAAATGTCAAAGTCGCTGTAGTTAACCTTATACTGTGTTTTCCAAGCCCTAGTGAAATCAATTCACTCGAAATCGTCGTTCTGTCTATGGTATCTCCAATATCATTCTAAAGCTTTATCTTCAAAAAGAGAATGGATATTAGAGACCTGCGTAAATAGTTTTGAAATGTACATACGTCTTTTTTTATGTATTCTCGTGGCTGTATTATACTAAACCAATAATAAATGCTATAGTATTCAGGCCTTATTAAAGGCCTGATGAAGAATTTTTTCTATTTCATTATTATTCTTATCCAACTGCTAAATAATGCCTTATAGAAGGCCTCGGTGGTTCCGCATAAAAGATAAGGTACACATTCCACATTCCCTTCTATGAGAAGGGAGAAGAGAAGGAGTAACATTTTTGTTTTGTTATTTTGCCAACACAAAAGCAAACGAATTCATGTTTTTGAGTCAGTTAATATTCTTGTGTAACTTCTGAAGAAGGCCTTATAGAAGACTTCGACTTTTTAGTAAAAAAAGATGGGATACACATTTCCTTCTATAAGAAGGGAGAACAAAAAAAGTAAAGTATTTTGTTTTGCTTTTTCTGCTAAAGCAAAGGCAAAAAAATTCAGATGCCGTTATAAAAAACAAAATTCCATATACAAATACCAAATACAGAACAATTAAAGAAAAGAAAACGTAGATCATTTCAGTTGAGCTTTGTACGTTGAATAAGACATTTGTTTTGTTCGATCAATATTATGTATGACTTAAATAAATTCTATATGGGTTCTTATTTTCAGAAGTTTTCTTTCAATATGTCCGACCCATTTGATCAAAAAATAGACGTCAAAACACTTTATGTATGAATGTGTATATTGAATACCTCGGGACTGTTTCTCAAAACTTACAAGTGCTGGAATACAAGTAAAACAGTTGGGAAAATATTTTATTTTCATATAAAATAGATATATATCTTCACAATTATTTTACTTGTTTTTTTTTTGTTAATGCATGATTTTTATTTATTGTATCTTCATATATGAACTAACAATAAGTATTCAAATCTTAAATCTAAAAAATATAATTAGGCCCGACCAGTGTCGGACATAAGCTTAGTAATAATTATATATAATACATAAGTAGTGATAGTCAAAAGGAAAAAAATAAAAGTATTTTCAAGAAGTCCCATCTGGAGTGCTATGAATAAGAGCCCTTGTTTCCCTCTTTTTTAGGCGGATGTGTCCAGTAAAGTTCAAAATATTACGGGCAAGCGGATTAGGATGTGACTCGAGTTTTGTTAAATATTTGCCAGCGTATTTTGCAATTTCTTCAGTCACTAGTGGCATATTTAAATCACGATGTATATTTGAATTTTTTATATACCATGGAGCCGATGTTATTAACCGTAAAATTTTGTTTTGCCTTCGTTGGATTCTCTCGACATTAGAAGCTGAAGCAGTGCCCCACAACTGTATTCCGTAGCACCATATTGGTTTCAAAATCGACTTGTATATTAAAAGTTTACAATCTAGACTGAGTGTTGAATTTCTACCAATCAGCCAATGTATCTGAGTTAATTTCAGTTTCATTTGTGTTAGCTTTGAGTCAATATGGGGCTTCCATGTAAGCCGTCGATCAAGGTGTATACCAAGGTATTTTACGTGTGAATGTTGAAGAACAACTTGATTGTTGATTCGAATTGGCGAACAAGTATCTCTTCGCAGGGTAAATGTTACCTGGACACACTTTTGTTCGTTTACCTTAATTCTCCATAAGTTTAACCATAGTTCCAGCTGGTTAATGTGTTCTTGAAGATATCGGTACGCTTCGTAAGGATTTTCATGCATACTAAGGCAGGCTGTATCATCAGCAAACGTAGATGTATGGATATTGCTGCTCAAAGGCATATCACAAGTGTAAATCAAATACAAAACTGGCCCCAGTATGCTCCACTGTGGCACACCGGATGATATAGATTCAGGCTTACTCATGAAATCTCCTTCCACAACCGTAAACTTCCGGGCAGTAATATAACTTTCTAATAGTTTCAGAAAATTTATTGGTAAATATGATTTCAATTTTAAAATAAGACCTTCATGCCACACTTTATCAAATGCCTGAGAAACGTCGATAAACAGCGCAGAACAATACTTCTTCTCTTCAAATGTTCTTCTTATAAATTAAACCAATCTATGAGTTTGTTCGATAGTGCTATGCTGACTTCTAAAACCAAATTGATGGTCCGGTATGCACCCACTACTAACTAGAATTGGGGACAATTTTGTCATGAGCAGTTTTTCGAAAAATTTTGACATTGTTGATAGCAGACTTATTGGCCTGTATGACTCAGCCTTGGTAAGGTCTTTGCCCGGCTTTGGAATCATTTTAACTTTGGCAAGCTTCCAGCTATTTGGATAATACTCCAGTCGTAAAATGGCGTTAAAAATAAATAACAGGATTCTAATTGCAATACGAGGCAACTTTATTAGCATCTGGTTACTAACTCCATCAATACCCGGAGCTTTCTTCGGGTTAAGTTCAGCAATTAGTTTTTGTACATCACACGTTCTAAATTTTATGGGTCGAGGGGGTAGCGCCACTACATTCGGCAAATCAATAACACCAGTACATGGGTTAGGGGTAAATACTGATTTTAAATGCTCAGCAAATATTTTACCTTTTTCAGTATCGCTTCTTGCCCAACCCCCTGTAGATTTACGCAGAGGTCGTTTAAACGCAACAGGTGTTTTAAGCTTTCTAGCAGCGCGCCACAAAGAGTAATTAGATGCTGGTGTGGCATCAAGACCTTCCAGATAGTTTTTAACAGATGCAGTTTTTTCACATGCAAGCAAGTCTTGGAGTCGTTTAGTGCACTCTTTAAATCTGATTTTATGTTGGGGCGATCTGTGCTGTTGCCATTCCCTTCTAGCTCTTCTTCAATATCCGTAGAATAGATTCTATTAAATCCAGTCTGCGGGTAGGAGGAAGTCGCATGTTCAGCAGCCTGTTTTATATTTTTGATAAGATTGCCAATGCTAAATTCAATATTTTCGGATATTCTTAGCGTAATGTTTTCCGTACAATGAGTACTGAGATATTTTCTGAACCCCAGCCAATTAACAATGTTGATCGTCTTCACATACGGGTGAGGTAAGTCACTACTTAGTGGGCTACAAATTGTAACGATCGTGGGAGAGTGATCGGAGGAAAGATCTTGAGACGCTTCAACATGAACTAATTCTCTAGAAATATTTTTCATGACTCCAAAATCTATAACATCCGGAATTTTTTATATGTCCGTAGGCCAGTAAGTGGGCTCCCCACTCGAAATGACGTCCAAGCCCATTTTTGAAATTGTGTTGAACAATGCCCGACCTCTAGGTGTAATAAGACGCGAACCCCAGAACGTATGTTTTGCATTGTAGTCGCCAGCTGCTACGAAGCAAGGGCCAAGGGATTTGTAGAAATCCTCGTATTGGTCCTCAGTAATTGCGAATCTAGGAGGGGAGTAAATTGATGATATGACAAAATTAGTGCAAAAATTTTCGACACAAATATTCGTTGCTTGTAAATGTTCTTCGCAAATGTTGTCAATAATATAATGCTTGAGTCTTGACTTTATTAAAATTGCTGATCCACCGCATGCTCTTCCTCTCGGGTCCTTTGAATCATATAAGGTGCAGCCATAAATTTTAAAAAGGCTTCTCGAAGTCAAATGAGTCTCAGAGACCAACATTATATCAATATTTTTTTCCGTGAGGAAGTGCTCAAGTTCATTTTTATGTTGGCGAATGCCGTTTGCGTTCCAGAAACATATTTTTAATGTGTTCATGGTTTGTTAACTAAAGCTTGAAGCAATGTATTCTGCATTCGCAGCATTTCTTGCATCATGCTAGTCATATTTGTTGTAAAATTGTTTATAGTTTGCACCAGATTTTCAATAGTAGCTTCAAGGCGATTAAAATTAAAGCCTGAGTTTGTATTTGTTGAAGTATTTGGCCGTGAAACATTTTGTGTGGGAATAGAGCTTGTCTTTGCAGCATCGGCATACGATACACGTGAATTAACTGCTTGGCTCACTTGGGCAAGAGTGGCGGAGTAAGTGTTTGCTGCTTGTGCTGGAGCTACTTTAGGTTTTTGCCCCATAGTCTTTTTAACGAAGGAATAAACAGGACATCCTCTATAGTTAGCGGTGTGATTACCTCCACAATTACTGCATTTTTTTTCTGCTTGATCTTTTGGTTTAGTACAACTAGCAGTACCGTGCAATTCACCGCAAATAACACAAACTGTAGGTAATTTGCAGTAAGTTTTTGTGTGGCCATATTCTTGACAATTATGGCACTGTGCGGGTCCAGAACGCTTGTGTGGTTCTTCAACTGTTATTTTTCGGTATAAAAGATATTTTAAATTATAAATTGGGTGCGTCTCATTTTTTCTCAATTTTATATCATTCGGCTCAAGTTCAACGCGAAATAGAGGCTGGGGGATCTTCTCCCTATTTATTATATTTTAAACATTTTTTACCTTGAATCCCTGGAGGACGAGTGCGTCTTTTATTTCTTCGGGAACAACATAAGAATCTATGCCCTTCAATACGATCTGCAGGCCTTTAGCACTCTTGAGCTGGTATGTGTAGAAACTTGTTTTATTTTTTTTCAAATTCAGAAACCATTTTGCGGAAATCTGTTTCGTCATAAATTTGAATTTTCGTTTCATCGATATTGCCACGTTTTATTGGAACAATGTGAAATTTATTCTCACCAATGACTGAAATTAGTTTCTTAATAAGAGCGTTTGAATTTTTTTCTCTCAAATAGATTGGTGGCGGCTTGGAGGTTTTGTTCGCGGATATATCAGGTGTGTCGTTGTCATCTTGCAATATTTGAAAACGATTAGTGGAGGATGCGCTGTTATCCCTAGATACCTTTGAAGCAGATGCAATTTTAGTAGAATTTGGGCTTCGCCCGCGCTTTCCCACAATAATATAACGGTCCATTCCGACTTGGACCTTTGGTTTTAGGATACTCTTATTTACAGTGACTAATTGGGTAAGTGACGAATCGTATGATATCGCTGATTTAAATGACGAAGTAGTAGGCAACTGTAATGTTTACGAATCACTAGTTGGCATTGGACAAAGCGAAGTTGATCGCTGACGAAAAATTGGCTTAGCCGTTAAAAAAAAGTCTATCATTAGGTTTTTTATTTATTTTATTTAAATTAAGATCATCAGAACTCACAGCAAGTCTATTATCAGATTTTTTATTTTTATTGTTATCATTAAGATCATCAGAGCTCACAGTAAGATAGGCATTTCTACCGTTATAACTCACTTCACAATTATTTGTTTTTGAGGTACTCATATAGAGTATTCCTCAAGGGCACTTTGTTAGTGTATTCCTCAAGGGCACTTTGAGTTATTTTGTTTATGGTTGTTTTTGTTTTTTTGTTGTTTTAGTTATTACTGTCTATGTAAATAATATTAGCAAAGCAAAAAAGCTTGTTTATCAAAGTTAATGTATAACGAATACTATGTACTACAAATATTTTTTGTAGGGTTTTGTTTTGTTTGTATGTAAAAAAAATTCCGCTAATATGTCTGTTCACTATGAAGGTACAACGAGAACTGATTTTACTTGTATTTCAACACTTGTAAGTTTTGAGATACATGCCCCAGCAGTTGAAAGTGTTCGTTAAACCCCTTTCAATATAACCTTTATTTGAAGGCATTTTAACAGCCATTCACTGGAAGGCCTTTTAACATCCATTTTCTGGAAGTCGTTTTAACAGCCATTAATTTGAAGGCCTTTAAGAATATATGAGAAAGAAGTGAGAACGGAAGGCATACCTCGCAATGCAACGTGTGTAAAAAAGATATGAAGATGTGACGGGGCGAGCAGACCTTGTACACCCAAAAGAAGGAGTATAGAGGCCTTTTATAAGGCATCCATCCTTTTTTTCCCGCTGGGATTATGAGCAAAGCACGATAGATGCATTGATGTACGTGTATATGAGTGCTAACAAGCAATTTCGCACATTGGTAGAAGAGTGGCCGAAATTCATTTTTTTCATGTTCGCCGATGTGGATAATTTTTTGGTATTTTGTTGTCAGATATCTGAGTATTATTATTCCGTAATATTAGGCTAATATATTTATTACTTGTTTCGACAGACATGCTCGAAGTTCATATCTGTTCGCTTGTTTAAAATGGCATGCAAATTTACTGTATATTCACTGCCTTATTCATAAAAAATATTTCTGTATTATAAGAGGTTTATTAAACAAATTTTCTATGGAAACTTGATTAATAAACCTTTTATAAAAACAAAATATTTGTTATGAATTAGGCCCTCAATATTTTGGTATAACCACAGTAAACTTATCATTTGACTTTGTTGCATATTTTCGTTAATGACAATTGCCATTAAAAAAAGTTGGAAAAAGTGCCATATAAAAATTTTCATAGAACGAAATATAAACAACATCAAAGTTTCAATGTTCATCAACTTCAGTGGACTGCATCTTTTAAGCGCTCTGGAAATATGTCAAATTAGAACTTTAAGTCCAGGCTAAAATTTAAAAAAAGAGAAGAACAATTAAACTAGACTTTATTAGCTGGGGGAAACACCGATATTTTTCTGTGCAGCCACGTACTTCATCAGCACCCATGTCTATCTATTGGGGTAGAGATTGTTATTAACATCAGCTATTTAACTTAAATTTTCAATGAAATGGAATATGAGAAATGATTGTTTATACAATTATTGATTTACCTTTGGTAAATACATTTGTAAGTATCAATATTCATTTTCTCTTTTTCCATTTTCTATTTAGGTTAGCACGAAGTTATATCACTCTACCTATGTATGTTTAACTATTCTTACTTATCTTTTTACGATCATCACATTAATTATTTTTACTTATTCGATGCACCATCGTTACATACACGTAAGTATTATTGTAGTGGCTTTTATGTTACTTTGTTTTTGCTTTATACAGTTAGTTTGGCTTTCCAGCATTCTGAAACTGTGATTGCCAAGTGAACACTGATTGCCAAGTGAACATATTTTTGTCAAGTGCCCATGATGAATTAAGTGAGACATACTTAGATTTAATTGAACTGTAGTGAATTTTAATCAGAAATAATTTCTTAATCAGCCTTAGGTTCAGTAATTTCTATTCTTATTGAATGAAATATTTTTATTAATTACTGTGAGTTTCTAAATAAGAGAAGAAAAATTAAACTAGAATTTATTATTTGGGTGAAATACCGATATTTTTTTGTGCAGCCACGCACTTCATCAGTACCCATGTCTATCTATATATTAGTACAAAATGTAATATACATACATACTAGTTAACAGAGTTAATTGTTATATATTTCATTGTTGAAAAAAGCATACGCTTCAGAAGAGATTAAAGTTGACAGTGGGGATAAGTGTGGACGCAGTGAAGCAAGGTATGGACACAACACACTTTGGCAATATGGCAAGAAGATTTTGCGAAAATCCAGACAAAACTGCATACGTAATTGGCATAAAAGGAGAGTTAATACATAGATTTAAAATTATTTTGGCCGCAATAAATTGTAATGCAGCGATCGACACTAACAAATTTCATATACATATATTGCATGGATACTGCCAAGTTGTTTGTTGATCTCTATGGCTGGTATTACATACCTGTAACTGTGCATAAGATTCTGGTACATTGTCGCAAAATTATATCAGAAGCCATTTCATTTTTATTTCTTACATTTTAATTGATTATTTGTATCAGGTATGCTGTCCGAGGAAGCTCCAGAAGCAAGGAATAAAAACTATAGAGCCTATAGATTACATCATTAGTAGTAGTGAACTACCATACCTGCCGCAATTAAAATTCTTAAATTTGGGTAATTAAAATTGTAAAATTCTTGGAAATTTGATACATACAAAGGGTTGATCAATAAGTCAGGTTATTTTTTGTTTACACTAACTTTTTTTATACTACATACGAGGGTGGATTTGCATGTGTGTATGTGTGGAGGTGGATTCATAAGATTACGATTTCATAAGTATATATGCCGACGGTAAAATCATGATAATGATTTTTCCTAGTACTAACGGGGAAATCATGAATATTATTTTTTTCAAATCCCTACGGAAATACATGATTATTTTTCCTTATGCCGACGGCAATACATGATTATTTTTATCAAATGCCGACGGCAAAACATAATTTTTAATTTTTCCTAATGCCTACGGCAATACACGATTATTTTTCCTAATTCCGACGGCAATACATGATTATTTTTCCTGATGCCGACGACAAAACATGATTACATATTATTTTTTCAATTGCCTACGGCAAAACATGAATATTATTTTTTTCAAATGCTGACGGCAAAACATGATTATTATTTTCTAATGCCGAAGGGAAAATTGCCAGTGTTGCCAGACTGTAGAAATTTGTTATCGTAATATCAGAGAAATTAGATTTGATGACTACTAGGCGATTCTCATATCAATCGTGGGAATGTGTATGTATAGTTTCAACACGCTAATAAGTTGTTTATAAATAAAATGTTCTCATTTATGTGAACACCCCTAATACTTGTGTGTGGGGGCCTAGCTTGTTGGCCGCTGGTAAGCATATCTTTTGCTTATTTGTTTAAGAAATATATTTGTATGTATGTATGTATGTATATATGTATATGTGCGATCGTGGGAACTTGATGTGACCATCCGTCCCGATTTCCGGTTCACCGTCCCGGAAGGAAAATGGGAAAATTCCTGTAGCATAATAAACATGTTTGAAAATGTAAAAAAGTTAAAAATTTTTTTTCCGTACGTTATTATTTTGCGGTCTCCCGCTTTGAGTTACAAAATGATCACGTTATACATACATATATATTTTGCAACGTAATCAATTTCTTTGTCTACGATTATTTTAAAGCAGTAAATTTTCATCTAAGTACACTCATCAGCAGAAAAACAAAAACCAACCATCTTCCTTAATGTAGTTTGTATGTGAAATAAGAAAACACTTGTACATTATTTTATTTTTCTATACATTTATTGTTTAAAATTTTATAATAATGCATACATTAATATTTTTAAAAGTAAAACAGTTCATTTAATGCAAGACATTTCTTTTGCTAGTAAAATATCATTTTTTTTATGCGCAAACACCAAATTTATATAATAATTACAATAAAAATATTCTGGATACTTGATTTCCATTTGTTTAAAGTTGATGCAGTCTATATCCTCAACGTTAGAAATTTTTCGGTGTAATAATTATTTTTTCAACCATAGTCTTCTTTCACCTTTTACGTAAATTTTAGGACATCTTGCGTTGGCTTTTAAAAAATTGCAAACGCTTTGAAATTAAACTGATCCAGCAGTCCAGCTTAGGTGATGATAGTTTTTTGTTAGCCAATTTGCTTCTATTTGTTTTTTTATTTGATTTCAAATCAAAGGGGGTTTTATAATGAAATTGTTATATTCATAATTGTATGAAAACAATTGCTAATTCTTTTGCGATGAAATCATTTGAATTACTTTTGAAACCTTGAACGTCTATAAAAATTATGTTATTTTCCATATTACTCAATTTATAAGACTTTTCGAACTTGTCCTTTGATGGGTACATATTCTATTATACGATCATGAATAAGAATACAGTAAGCTGATGTCTTTGCTGCAATATTAGTTGCTGTTTCAAATTCTATTTTTATATCAATCGGTCCATTATTGAGTGATTCATTCTGATGACTGACATCTACTACAATAATAGGAGCTTTGGTCTTAAACTCTGGTGCAGTTAGAAGCGGTTGAGATTCTTTCATATAGTATCTTTGTTGAAATCTTAGATACATGTCATATAGAATTGCATATCGTTCATTTTTGAACTTTATGTTAAGATCATCATATGGATATGAGACTGAATTTAAATGTACTTTTAAATTAGTCAAATCACAATGAACAAACTTATTTTCTTTTTGAAAAGCAATCAATACAAAACGAGGGCGTTCTCTATTTGCAGCCAGTTTAACATTCCAAATATGGCTAGTTCCTATGTTTAATTGTGGATTGACATGACAATCCCAACTGCGAAATGCCATAGGTATAGAAGCACCATTGTTAATAATTTTAATCATATTCAATTTGCTAAAGTCGGATAATTGTACATGTGGGATTCTCCATGAGATTAATGAAATTGTAAGTTTAGCTTTTTTAGTAGAAACACTCGAGCGTACAAGATCTTCATCGTTCTTATTGCGCAAGAGTATCAATTCATGTTTTCCATTAGTACAACTTTGTTGTAGTCTTCAACGAATCCTAGAAGCATTTTTAGAGGTACATAGAAATTGAAAAAGCCATTTACAAGAGTGACATCGTCAATTTTGTTCCATCCAGCAATTTGCATCACGTTGCTTTCTGTTGGTGACATAGAAACCAAATTTTTTATGGTGCTTGTGGCTCCTAAATATCTTGTATGATCAATTTCAATTCCATCAAATAGATATGCCACAAAGTTGTTTTTTAATATAAATTTGTCCGAAGATGAAGAAGATTTAGAGTTATTATCATCAGCAACAAAACCTTCTACATAAATGTAGCTTTCACTGGGTAGCACGTACAAATCTTGATTTTGTATTGAAATTCTAATTTCATCATTATTGTTGTAAGATTGTAAGTAGGGTACATATGTATGATAGTCCTTTTTGATTATATTCTCATCAGACAAGGGCTTATCTAAGACATCTATTATTGAACTCATTTTGTATTCAATTTAAAATTCAAGGACTTTAGAAAATTTTTATTTGATGCTGTTAGTGCTTTTTGATGTACTGGTCGCTTTAATGTTGATGTTGTTCTTGCTGCTATATTTTTCAATGTATTTGTGTTGTATATTAGCATTATTTAGTTGGCCTTAAATGTATTCGTATTGTAATTTCATCTCCTCGGAAATTAATTAAATAATGAGATTTTTTGGAACCTCATCTATTTTATAGCCTGGAGGCACATTAATCAGAAATTCATGAAGTGTATGCGATTTGGAGTTATTCATATATGTGTTAATAGCGATACTGCTTTCAATTCGCAAGAGATTTACTTTAAAAATATTAACTGGAAGATCTGAATAATAATATTTGTTTGGTGTTAGGATTTTGCTATTGAATCGTAAAAGTTTTCTAATTGCATTGTCTTTATTAAAATATACAGGATCCTTGGAACTATTAACTTTAACTTGCATTGTATTGTTATTGGCTTCAATAAAAATCTTATATGCTGGACAGAGTCTATAAAATCAACTGTATCATTTAATTCGTAAGATCCAATTGGATTTCAATTGTATGTTCTCCTATATGAAACATATTATTGTAAGTGTCTTCATTTGGAATACTGTTGTATGAATGAAAATCAGTTAGAGCATACTCATATGCACCATGTAATTCAATAGGAGGAATGTAGCTAGCAGATAGTTCTGATGAGTTAGAGCTCAGAGTAAGTGTTATTGACATTATAACAGACTGATTACAATTAAATAAAGTTTAGTACACAGTATGGTTTATAAGCATAATTTACATATTTATTTCATTTTCTTATTTTTAAATTAACATTAGTTTCTTAGTATTAATGCTATAATTGATTCGCTATGATGTTGTTGTTGATTTAGTTTTTCTTCCAACTATAATATTTCATCTTTACTTATCCAAGAATTGTGTTGATTAGAAAATCCCAGCCATTTAACATATACCTCCTTCCCTTTAATTTTAAGAACCTTTTCAACTAGCTATGTATTTGGAAATCTGGCTTTTGAAAGTTCGTCAGTATAGAATCCACCTTTAATCCACCTTTGCAGGATTTGTATTTGGAACTTTTGTAATTGTGAAAATATCTGTAGTCCAATTTGGAGTATAACCTTTTTCAAATGTATGCTTATATTTGCTTATGCGTACATGATCTCCTACATTAAATTTTGACATTTTATACATTTTCATATGACTGCATACTGTATTTAGCAGCTTTTCCTCATTTGTTGAGTTGACTTTAATTGGTACGATGAACTTTTCTATTGTAGGTATTAAGTAAATCTTTGTATATATCAATCCACTTATATGAACCATTATAGCTAAATTCTTTCCACATCATTCCTTTCAGTGTTCTATTAAATCGTTTTACTATTGATGCTTTCATAATGCTATATGTTGAGTAGTGATTAATGTTGTATTTATGCATTAATTTTTCAAAGTGTTTGTTAAAAAATTCTTTACCATCATCTGTTTGTATGTTTTTTGGTATTCGCCCCAATTCGAAAATATTTTCCATTGCGTTGGTTGTTTAGAGTGCAGTTTTTGTTTTTAGCGGTACTGCCCATGCAAATTTTGAGAATGTGTCAATTGCAGTCAGCAAAAATCGATAATTTCTATTTTCTTTTGAATAGTTCCCCATTTCAACTAAATCAGCTTGCCAAAGATCATCTATTCCTTTCATTACAACTCTGCGACGTACAAAATGTTTTCGTGCTTGCTTATGGAGTTCGTTTACTAAATTTCTTTTTGAAGACATTAAGTTGGTTTTAGAGATTTTTTGATGAGTGTTGTGATCTAGTTGAAGCACTTTCAGCTATTGATACAAACATGTAATTTTCTAATCTATAAATTTTCTCATTAAGCTGTTCAATTTGTTCTTCAAAGGATGTTTTAATTTTTAGAATATCTTTTTCAATTTTATAATTTTCTTCTATATCTAATTTTGTTTCGCGATGTAGATTCTCAATTTGTATTTGAATATTTTCTTGAATTATAGTACTGTCTCTCTTAAAGTATGTTAATAATTTCTCTTCTAGTTTTTCGATTTGAGTTTGCAGAAACAATTTATTGATAACATCGTTTTCCTCCACAGCTTTTGCAAAATTTTTGATCCTTTTATTTTGCATATCAATGTTGTTGTTCGTATCCACAAAGAACACCAGCAGTTTAGGTGCATTTTTCAAAGAAACTATGTTGCTAGTATCGTTTTAATAATGTCCAAATTTATCAACAGACATGCTTTATATACGTTATTAAAGTTAATGTATTATATTCGCTTCACGTAGTTCTTCAATAATTGGTACAATCTCGTTATTGTGATTATTATGACCTGCAGCTTGTGATGCGAGCAGTAGTCGAAGTCGATCTACTAGCTCATTTGGATCATCCAAGTATATATAGTTGGACTTATGAATGTTAAATTCCATCTTTCCTTCACCCAAATAGCTACCTTTTGGCTTAGATCCTGTTGATTCACTTAAATTCTTTTGGTTTTTCTCGTCAATAAATTTCTTAATAATATGTTTATATTTATATCCTCTAGTACCCTTAATTTGACCATCAGGTTTATAGTCTCTTCTATATGCATTAGTAGTAATTAAAATCTTTTTATAGATTTCGAGTTCAAATTTATCATAATTTTTTTGGTATTTTATGAAACATTAGAGAAAATAGTCCTGGTGTTAGAGCCCATATTTGGCCACCAACTTGATTTTTATCTTCATTAAGTGTAAGTTTACTATCACCAAATTTCCATTCATTATTGAAATCTTTATGTGGACCATAGTTTGTATCTAATTCATCATTTTTAGTATTAGTTTCATTAAATAAGATGGTCTTATCAAATATTGTTCCTTCTGCTAGTTTCTTTGGTGTACTTGTCTCTATCTTGTAAATGTATCTCTTAGTTGTTCACGTGTATATATTTCACTAGTTTTTATACTACGAAGCTTTTTCTTCAAGACATTTCTTGTCAACACCAACTGTTTTAAAATTTTCTCATCCATGTTTAATAAATAAAAGGTATCAGCTATTAGATCAGGTATCAGCTATTAGATCAGGTATCAGCTATTAGATCAGGTATCAGCTATTAGATCAGCTTATCAGTAGCTGGTCTGGTTTTCAGATCAGCTTATCAGGACCTGGTCTGGTTTTCAGATCAGCTTTTCAGGACCTGGTCTGGTTTTCAGATCAGCTTTTCAGGACCTGGTCTGGTTTTCAGATCAGCTTTTCAGCACCTGGTCTGGTTTTCAGATCAGCTTTTCAGGACCTGGTCTGGTTTTCAGATCAGCTTTTCAGGACCTGGTCTGGTTTTCAGATCAGCTTTTCAGGTATCAAATCAGGTTATTAGGTAGCTGGTCTGGTTTTCAGATCAGCTTATCAGGTATCAGATGAGGTTATAGCAAATAGATGTATCATGTTTAAAGTTAGATTAATAACAAAAGTAAATGTTTATGAAGAATAGTTTATATAGTTATGAAATAGTCAAATTTCTGTAGCGTCCATCATTTAATTCATTATCTTTGCTAATCACCAAAAATCCATATTCATCCTTCCAACACTCTCGTCAAATTTCATGAAACTTTTCATAACTCATATCGCTGCCAACATGATCTCTATAATCATGCTTCATATTTGTCTCATCTTGTTTAAACATTATAATAACATTGGCATTGTCTCTTATTAAATGCTTGGGAATTCTAGTATAAGTTTGACACAAGTAGAATGAATCAACATCCCTATGTCGCCCCATACAAAAATATGTACGTTTATTGTCCTGTATGAGTATGCACAAAAACCCTAATGAGGCATCCCACAATCTCCAAGCACACATTACCCAGCTTGAAAGATGGTTGAACTTATGGAGAATTAAAGTAAATGAACAAAAGTGTGTCCATATAACGTTTACCCTAAGAAAAGATACCTGTTCCCCCATTCGAATCAATAATCAAAATATTCCTCAACATACACCTTGATCGAAGGCTTACATGGCAACATCATATTGACGCTAAACTTATTCAAATGAAACTTAAGTTAACTCAAATACATTGGTTGATTGGCAGAAATTCAACACTCAGTCTAGACTGCAAACTTTTGATATACAAGTCGCTTTTGAAGCCAATATGGTGCTACGGAATTCAGCTATGGGGCACTGCTTCAGCTTCAAATGTGGATAGAATCCAACGACAGCAAAATAAAATTTTACGGTTAATAACATCGGCTCCATGGTACATCAAAAATTCAAATATACATCGTGATTTAAATATGCCACTAGTGACTGAAGAAATCGCAAAATACGCAGGTAAATATTTAACAAAACTCGAGTCACATCCTAATCCGCTTGCTCGTAATATCTTGAACTTTACTGGACTCATCCGCCTAAAAAAGAGGGACACAAGGGCCCTAATTGTCAGCACCCCAAAATAATACTTCTTGAAAATAATTGTTGTGCTTAATACGAAATTTATGTATTATTAATTACTATCACTAAGTTTATGTCCGATACTGGTCGGGCATAATAATTATATATAGATTTAAGATTTCAATACTTATTGTTAGTTCATATTTTGAAGATACAATAAATAAATATATGTGTGTAAAAAAAAAAAAAAGTATATTATTCTGCTTCTCACATGCAACATCACCAAATATCATAATTGAATTAGTTTTAGCTTCGTCAGGTGGAATAACTGATTCATTATCTGTAAATGTATAATATCCCATTCCTTTAATTGGTGAAATTAGTTTCTTCAGGTATTCATATTTGGGTTGATATAGAGATTTGGAGTATAAATAGATGTTTTCAAACTTGAGTCCATTAGGACTTTCTAGTAAGCCAATCATAACATTAGTCTTTAGTAGTGTAGTAATGGTGGCGGGCGACATGTTTTGGGAATTCAAAACCGGGGAAAATCAAAAAGGGTGGCAACCCTGTTAAAAATGAGGGGATTTTGGGGATTTTCATGCTGAGATTTTTTGGGCTACATGTGTGTGTGTGAGTTGGATTTTATGTTTATGTATGTACACTTGTGCGTACAGCTTTTGTTGTTATTGTAGAGAAGCGTTGTGCTAACAGTGAATGGATTTGCGTGAGTGTGTGTGTGTGTGTGTATATATTACTGTGTATGTGTGTTTGTATTTACTTGTGTGTTTGCCGGTGTCCGATACTTTTGTTGTAGTGGCAGACAATCATTATACCCAGTAGGAAATGTTGATGGTGAAAATGTGCTGACTAGCTTTTGACTAGCTTGTCACCAGTACTACTCTATAATTATTCCCCATACAATACTTTGAAACCCTACTATTAAAAATACAATTCACTAAGTAGTGACAACGTAGTTCTTATGGGGTCATGAGACATACCAACCAGACAGTTAGTTACTGGTACATTTCTATAATTTACGTACATACACACGTATATATTGAGAAATTATTGACAACTCCACCACAAATACTCCATATCTGTTTTCTCCCCTTCTTTTATACTGGCGGATAGTAGAAAAATTATTATACCAAAGTTGTAACTAGAATGTTAGTGTTGACACAAAGACACTTGCTCCCAGTCTGACTGCAGGATAGTGACAAAGGATCTGTGTATTTGTGTGTGTAGTGATTGTTATTTGATAGACTTTGGTTTGCTGTTTTGAGTTGTCGTTGCTATGCTTATGTAGGGTTATTGTATGTATGCATTTATATTTGCGATCTCTGGGGAAATAATCTAATAGCTGCAGAGAGTGGCAACCCTGTTGTGAATGAAAGTGGATAGGGAATGTACTTGGTAATGTATATATATGTTGTTGTATTAATGTATGTGATCGTATGTATTTTTACTTTGAAGAATATCATTGCTTGTGTGTATTGTTTGGTATTCGAGAGTTTCTCATACATATTTACAAATGAATGTGTATATGTTTTCTAGGCTATTGACATTGCTATTCTTATGGAGATAGAAAATATTGTGTTGGCATAGATTTTATATGTACAAGTGAATTTCAGATGTAAAATTTTTTGAATCCAATCAGGTTGATAAGCAGAGTTTTTTGAATAGGGGTAATGATATTTTTATTTCAGTATATTTTACTTTAATGTAACAATTATAGGAAATAGCTTTTGGAGACATACACCAAAACTTATAGAAGCATCTACTTTTACGTGTCCCGATTTTTCTCGTACCTTTGTATTACAAACTGATGCTAGAGATTTTATTCTGGGTGTTGCTATGTATATGTATTTCATCATATATCGTAATACCAATAGAGAATTGTGGAAATGTGTGTGTGTGTGTGTGTGTGTGTGTGTGTATGTGTGTGTGTGAATTTCATCATATATCGTAATACCAATAGAGAATTGTGGAAATGTGTGTGTGTGTATGTGTGTGAATTTCATCATATGTCGTAATAAATTAGAATTGATGACTACTACGCGATTCTCATATAAAGTATATAAGTAGAACACATAATGTAGATTGGCATCAGTCTGCTTTGATATCTCAACAAGTGACAACCTTTTTTCCCAACCAAAGTTTCTAAAGTGTTTAAAATTCAATAACTATAAAAGTGCTAAAACTAATTACTGTTTGTTAAACAAGTTTAAAGTGTATAAAAATAATTAAATAAATTGCTTATAACTAAAATAAATTGTTTATAAATAAAATAATTAAATATATTATTTATAAATAAAATAATTGTATTAATTAATAAACAAAAATATATAAAATGAATACTAAAAGTTGTGCGATCTGCAATAAAGTCTTTACGACTCAAACAAAACTAACCACAAAACATAAAAACAGTTGTCACCTAGAACAGATTGGAGATCTTCCCACTAAAAGGGCGAGCAACTTCAATGGGAGGATCGATACATATATCCTCCTCAACAAAAATGAGGGTGTTATGTTTCCGGAGCAGTTTCTGAAATCTGCCAAGAGCTCTATACTACAAAAGCTAATTGAATGTAGTAGGATACATACTACATTTAAATTTAATATGGAGGTCACATGCGATTATATGAAGACGGTGAATGATGAGATGAATGTTTCCCAACTGGTACATATTTCTAAAATGATGTTGGTGACTTTGTCTGATGACATAGAGGATATGTACAAGAAACAGGCAGAGGAGCTAAGAGCTAAAATGGAAGAATTTCAAGAGAGGGATAGCGGATGGACCTTGATTTCAATAAATTCCCTTGAAGTTAATATAAACAAGGCGTCCATAATAAGAGAATCAAGCTTTATCCCTCTCCCAAAAAATATTGCAGTGAAATGTGCATGCATAAATGTCGAGAACAATGATATTTATTGCTTTAAATGGTGTATCATTGCGGCTTTGAACACAAATAGCACTTTAGATCGAAGACAACAGAAAAACTATAGAAACTATAATATAACAAACATTTCTGCTGAGAATATTAATATAGGAGCAGTTGTATTAAATTTTGAAGGCCTAGAGTTTCCACTCCCATTGAAGCAGATTAAACAATTCGAACGTCAAAATAATATGAGAACAACGTATTCGGTCACAATGGAACATCGCTTATAGGGCCATACTACATAACAAAAGGAGAAAAACTTGTTCATATTAATCTCTTATTGCTCCAGTCCAATGAAAACTTCCACTATGTACTCATCAAGGATATATCAAAGTAAGTTTCATTTGTGCATTTAAGAGAAATATGTTTTCATATCTATTTAAAAAGTTACTTCTTATTGGTATATTTATTTATTTCTTATTTTAATTTCCTCTTTTCCTTAGACTCCTTCGTTCCAGCATAACATCTCACGTAAATAAGATACATATTTGTAACATCTGCCTATTTTATACACATGATGATTATGTGTATAATCACCACAAAAATGTTTGTGGGAAAAAAGTCATCAGAATGCCCGAAGATGAATCTATCATCAAGTTTCAAAACTACTACAAGTAGTTAGATGTACCATTTGTAATCTACGCAGACTTTGAGTCTATTTTGGAAAAAGTTGATGAGCCTGTAGTAAAAGCACTACAAATGTACAGAAACATCATGCGTGTGCATTCGCTTATTTTATTAATTGTAGCTTTAAGAGAGAAAATAATTTATATAGACATTATTTTGGTGAAGATTCGGCGAACATATTTATCAAAAAAATAGTTGAAGATTGTACAGATATTTATCTAAATTATTTACTTAAAGTTAAGAAAATGTTCATGTCCCCAATAGAAATAGCTCAATATAATAATGCAACAAATTGTCATATATGTAAGAAAATATTAAATAATGATAAAGTAAGAGATCATTGTCATCTTACGGGTAATTATCGTGGGGCAGCTCATAGCGACTGTAATTTGAATTATAAAACACCTCATTTTATACCGGTTATCTTGCATAATCTTTCTGCATACGATATGCACTTATTATTCAAAGAACTTTCTACTATAAAAAATTCCACAATAAAAGTGATTCCCCAGAACACAGAGCGTTATATTTCTCTTTTAATTTTCATCAGTTTAGATGCAAAACATGGATTTTAAATAAGATTTATAGACTCGTTTAGATTTATGGCTTCGAGTTTAGATGCCTTAGCGAAAAATCTTGATAGCAATGATTTTAATACTATTCGATCATGTTTCGTTGATGAATCTCATTTCAACCTGATTAGAAAGGGTGTATTTCCGTACTCTTACATGGATTCCATGACTAAGTTTAAGGAAATTAGACTCCCTAGTAGAGAAGAGTTCTTCAATACTCTAACGAATGAAGAATGGGATGTAGTCGAGTATGAACATGCTCAAAAAATATGGAGAGAGTTTAACTGTAAAACCCTCCTTGACTGTACTGAACTCTATTTAAAGACAGATGTTCTTCTTGAAAATTTTAGGAAAATTTGTAGAGATATATACGATTTGAACCCCTGCCACTATTATACAGCACCAGGCTTATCTTGGAATGCAATGTTGAAAACCACAGAAGTTTCACTCGAACTGTTCACTGATTCCGAAAAGTATATGTTTATGCAAAACGGAATAAGAGGTGGACTAGTTCAATGCTCGCAAAGATATTCGAAGGCGAATAATAAGTATTTAGAAGATTTTGATGCATCAAAACCATCGGAATTTCTTGTATATTTAGACGCTAACAATTTGCATGGTTGGGCGATGTCGGAATATCTTCCTTGCGGTGGATTTGAGTGGGTATGTGATACTGATTTTGATGTTAAAAAAATTTCTAATACTGCAGAGTACGGGTACATTTTGGAAGTGGATATAGATTATCCCGATTCAGTACATGATCTACATAATGATTTGCCATTTTGTCCTCAAAATAAGCCCGTGGGGGATCCAAAATCAAAAAATTAGTTGCAGACTTACACTCAAAAACAAATTACACCATACACTATAGAGTTTTAAAACAAGCCATTTCAAATGGCCTCATCTTAAAACAAATTCATAGAATACTCAGATTTAAGCAATCCCCTTGGCTTAAAAAATATATTGACTTAAACACATTTCATAGGACAAAAGCTAAAAATAATTTTGAAAACTTTTAAACAATGCTGTTTACGGGAAGACAATGAAAACATTGAAAAACGTAGGGACATTAGAATTACTTGATCTTGGGAAACAACAAACAGGAATCATTTGGGTCTCAGAGCATTAATTGCGAAACCAAATTTTAAGCAGTTAACAAAATTTTCTGACGATATGTATGCGGTAGAGTTAGAAAAAATGGAACCACTATATGATAAACCTATTTATGTTGGTTTCACAGTACTGGAGTTATCCAAGTGGAGAATGTATGACTTCCATTATGGCTTCATGAAGCCTAAATTTGGAGAGAACATTTCTCTCAACTATATGGATACTGACTCATTTATTTATTCAATTAAAACTGATGATTTTTACGATGACATCCGTAATGATATTAGTTTGAATTTTGATACGTCAGAATATCCTATAGATAACCAATTTCGTTTACCGCTACTCAATAAGAAGGTTTTGGGAATGATGAAAGATGAAAACAATGGGGATATAATAACAGAGTTTGTTGGTTTAAGAGCAAAAATGTATTCTCTGTCAACTCTTCGCTCGGAAGCTGTTAAAAAATCTAAAGGGGTCAAAAAGTCTGTAATTAAAAAGTTGTCCATTAATGATTACAAAAGTTGCTTATTTGAATCCAAAATTATCTCGGATGAAATGTTTTTGTTTAGATCTAAAACACATCAACTATATACACAAAAACTACATAAAATAGCACTTAGCTTTTCTGATGATAAGAGAAATATAATGAAAGATAAAATTAAAACGCGTGCTTGGGGACATTACATAGACCGAAACAATGAAACAATGGATGTAGAATAGAATGCTTCCTACTAAATTGCATGTAAGATGACAACGAAAATTTAATTTTGTACTAATTGTATTTATTTATTAATGTATTTTCTTTAATTATTTATTATTTACTTATTATTTAATTTATTTATTTATTTATTATTTCTTTAATTATTTATTAATTTTATTATTTACTTATTTGTTTATTAATTAATTTATGTATTTATTATTTATTTATTTGTTTATTAATTTATTTCCTTATTTATTTATTAATTTATTTATTGTTTATGTATTTGTTTATAAATTTATCTATTAATTTTAGTATTTTATTCACACAAAAACATGTAAAAATTTAATGGTTTAAAACTTTTATCTTTTTACCTACACCTAAATTATATGTAAATTAAAATCAAATATTCGATTAATGATCTTTTTTAGGTTCCTGTCTGTCTGTCCGTCTGTCCGTCCGTCCGTCTGTCCGTCACAGGGTATTTTCTCGGGAACCGTAAGAGCTACGGACCTGAAATTTGGACACAGTGTGTAGACCCTTGGCCGCTACAACAACAAATACATGAGAGTTGGAAATTTAAGGGTGTGCCAAAACGAGCAACGAAAAATGTTAAAATCCAATGTAATATACATACAATTGTATGTATATACACTTGAAATTTGTAAAGTTAGTGTATTTTTATACAGACTACAACAACTAACACTAAAATTTAAAAAATTTTAATTAAAGGGTGTACCATCAGTTAATGTAATTTCGACTATGTAATTTTGATAACTTGCTGTATCTTGGAAACCGTAAGAGCAAACTTGTTAAAATTTTCAAAAACGGTAAAACAAAAAAAACTCAAAATTATAAAATCGCCAAACCGAAAAAAAAAATCGCCAAAATAAAAAAAAAAAAAAATCGCCAAAACAAAAAAAAGCACCAAATTAAAAAAAAAAATCTGATTTGAAAATAAATCGCGAAAAACCGGAAAAATCGCCAAAATGAAAAAATCGCCAAAATGAAAAAAAATCGCCAAAATGAAAAAACTGCCAAAATGAAAAAAATCGCCAAAATGAAAAAAATTGCCAAAATAAAAAAAAATCGCCAAAATAAAAAAATCGCCAAAATGAAAAAAATCGCTAAAATTAAAAAAAATCGCCAAAATTAAAAAAAACGCCAAAACGAGAAAAAAGCGAAAAATAATAAAAAAAAAAATTATTTCAGCTGAAAAAACGGAAAAAACACTATTAAAAAATGCTCAAAGCCCAACGTACGGAACCCTTCGTGCGCGAGTCAAAGTCGCACTTTACTGAATTTATTTCCTTTTATATCTATATATTTTTATTTATACATAGAGTTTAATTTGTATTAGTACTGTAACGTCGTTTTCTGCCGGGTATACTCAGCCTGAAAATGCCAATGGTCGTTACAAGAAATAACACGTTCTTTTCCTTAATTTATTACTATTCTTTATTTAAAATTAATAAATTTAGTGTTTTCTGAAATATTATTCACTTGACTTCAATTCCGTAGTATTATATCATTTGTTTTGCTTATGGCCTCTCAGCTCCCCGGATTGGTAATGGCTTTTCTTCCTGCGAGTTGTCTTCTATGCTTCCGTAGTCAACCTTTGTATTACTCCTGTGGTCCTAAGTAGTACCTTATCAGGAAAATTGGGGCCTTATGGATATTTTACTTATGTTTCCGCACAGTTGAACGTATCGGTTACTGGCCTACTACCCCCGTTTAGTGGTAGCGTTGTATTGTTTTCGTGGTGAGAACAATTGTTGCAATACTACCGAGATAACCCTATATTGTCGCGCGATAATATTGGCAAATATCTGCTTAACGATGCACTACTGTATTGCTTCGTGACTAGCTAATCGCTGACAGTGTTTATAATATCTAGTTCTCGGTGTCTTACTGTATTGTTTAGCGACTAGGCAATAGCTAACAATGTTTATTAATATTTATTTATCCAGGTTCTACTAAATCGTTTCGCGACTAGGAAATCGCTAACAATGTTTATTAATATCTACTTATCTAGGTGCTACTGCATTGTTTCGCGACTAGGTAATCGCTAACAATGTTTATTAATATTTATTTATCCAGGTTCTACTGTATTGTTTCGCGACTAGGAAATCGCTAGCAATGTTTATTAATATCTAGGTGCTACTGTATTGATTCGCGACTAGGCAATCGCTAACAATGTTTATTAATATTTATTTATCCAGGTTCTACTGTACCGTTTCGCGACTAGGCAATCGCTAACAATGTTTATTAATATTTATTTATCCAGGTTCTACTGTATTGTTTCGCGACTAGGCAATCGCTAACAATGTTTATTAATATTTATTTATCCAGGTTCTACTGTATCGTTTCGCGACTAGGAAATCGCTAGCAATGTTTATTAATATCTAATTATCTAGGTGCTACTGTATTGTTTCGCGGCTAGGCAATCGCTAACAATGTTTATTAAAATTTATTTATCCAGATTCTACTGTATTGTTTCGCGACTAGGAAATCGCTAGCAATGTTTATTAATATCTACTTATCTAGGTGCTACTGTATTGTTTCGCGACTAGGCAATCGCTAACAATGTTTATTAATATCTACTTATCCGTGTTCTACTGTATTGTTTCGCAACTAGGCAATCGCTAACAATGTTTATTAATATCTACTTATCCGTGTTCTACTGTATTGTTTCGCGACTAGGAAATCGCTAACAATGTTTGTCCATGTCTACTTATCCGTGTTCTACTGTATTGTTTCGCGACTATGCAATCGCTAACAATGTTTATTAAATATCTACTTATCCGTGTTCTACTGTATTGTTTCGCGACTAGGCAATCGCTAACAATGTTTATTAATATATACTTATCCGTGTTCTACTGTATTGTTTCGCGACTAGGCAATCGCTAACAATGTTTATTAAATATCTACTTATCCAGGTTCTACTGTATTGTTTCGCGACTAGGTAATCGCTAGCAATGTTTGCTAGTTGAATACTAACTTACCCGGATTCATCCTGATCAACTGATGTCTACGCAACGACTAGAGATGCTAAACGGGAAATCCCGAGCCCGGAAATCCCGGGATTTTCGGGACTATTCAAATCCCGGAGCCCGGGACTTTTTAATTTTAAAGCCCGGGATTTTCGGGATTGTCTGAATCCCGTTTTTTGCATGCATAATGTTTTTGACTGTCATCTTTTACATCAAAAATTATTAGAAACTCTCTGTTATAAAAAGTTAAAATAAAAAATTTGCTTTGAATAAATATTTTAGTAGATAATATTATATGGTATATACATAATATATCTTATGGCTTTTTCTTTTCTAGGAAAAATGTTGCATACATTGCAGTTTTCAATGAAAATTTGCAATTAAATGTCTGAATTGTATAAGTACCCTTTAAATATGCAAAAAAAAATATTTTGTAAAATTAAAATATTATTTTTAATATAAAGATGCATATTTGTGCACAATGTTTTTGGGATTTTGTAAGTAGCGAAAATCCCGGGGTCCCGGTTCGGGATTTCGAGACTCCATCACTAAATCCCGAAGCCCGGGATTTCAAAAAACCTGTCCCGATTAGCATCTCTAGCAACGACTGATCCCTTGTTTGCAAATTCTTCGGCCTTTTATACTATTTTCCCTTTACATTATTGTTGTAATATTTACAGAGATTTCTGCATGCTTATGTTTGTTTGTTATTGTCCCTAACTTATCTTAATGTACATGTTTGTATGTATGTTTTGTTAGTGACCGTTAATCCCTTTGCTTGTAAATTATTTTGTTGGATGTGTTTGTTGTTGTGTGCTTTGTTCTTTAGTTTATTTCTTTTAATATATTTTGTTATACCCTTTACCAAAAATGGAAAAGGGTATATATAGATTTGTCATTCCGTGTGTAATTTCCATAATATTCATATGCGACCCATAAAATGTATATATTCTGGGTCCTTATGAATAGGGAAGACGATTAAGCGATGTCCGTCTGTCTGTCCGTCCGTCCGTCCGTCCGTTCGTCTGGTGTACGTGAAATCGGTTTTCCGAAGCTCCCAGAAAAGCTACAGACTTCGTTCTTGGACTGGTATGTTAGAAATGGTCCAACTTAGATTGGTATTGAAATTCAGCAAAATCGAGCAGACGATTGCAGAGCTGGAAAAACTAAACTTTATTATGCCATATAAAAGTAACTACCGAAAACAAATTTTTATTTATTTTTAATAAATAATCTTATTTTACACTTCAGTACGGCTAAAATTGGTATTTTAAATTAAAAAAATATAAAAAAAAAAATAAAAAGACGTTTCCAGGGTTGGAAAACTTTAACTTTTTGTGTTATGTAAAATTAACTATGGCCCAATTCATATGATGATTTAAAAATCTTGTTTTATTTTTTATTCTCTTTAAAAGTTGCTTCCAAAAACATTTTACATTCATACGATTATTTTTTCCATGTTTCTAGTTTTGATTTTTTTTCTTCTAAAAATTGTATCAGTGTTGCCATTAGATTTTAAAAAAATTCGTTTTTTCCCTACATGTTAAAAAATTTGTTTTGTAAACCTTTTGTAAACCAAAACTATTTCTTCTGAATATTTAGAGCTACAGTAGGTAACTTAAAACTTGACATAGGTATGTATATATGTAATTCTTTTGTATTAAATTATTCAAAGTGACTACTTCTGCCTTCGAAATTAATGCAGGTTTTCAGAATTTATTTTATAATACAAATATAACACATATCTATATTTGGGTTTTCTCCAATCATGGAGTTTATTAAGATTTAAGTTAAATAGCTGTAAGTAATATCCATAATTATTAAATCATTGTTTAATAGATTCTCATTTCCTATTTCCTGGGGTGCTTGCCATTAGAAGAATAGAGGGAAGATCCTATCCTATTTATCCAAAATAATAGGATAAAAGTCTATGTAATTACGAGCAAAAACAAATTTTTAAACGGAGCAAAAATATATTTTGCGTATAGTTATTTTTACATTTATGCTCAAAAAATGCAATATGAGAATACAAAATACCTACATTTTGGCCAAAATAAAATATTTGTCCGATATTCCCTATACTCCTATATTAGCGACAAAAATACCTACAGGTAACACTGTTTTCTATTAAAAAAGAGCTGTTGTCACATTCAATGAAAAAATAAAATAAAGCAACATACCAAAAATTAAAATATGTGTAAAGAAAATTTGAAAAAAAACTCGGAGAACGGAAAATGTGATTTTTTTCTACCCCCTTTGCTTTTCTATACAGTTCGTCTACAAACTACAAAAATCGTGTTTCAAAAAATCATTAAAAAATCAACGTGTGAATTAGGGATATGTCTAAAACTATGCAGGGTATTTTCTCGAGAACCGCAAAAGCTAGAGACCTGAAATTTAGACAGAGTGTGTAGACCTTTGGCCGCTACAACAACAAATACAAGAGAATTGGAAATCAAAGGGTGTTCCAAAACGAGCAACGAAAAATGTTAAAATCTCATGTAATATACACACAATTCTATGTACATATATACACTAGAAATTTGTAAAGTTAGTGTATTTGTATACAGACTACAAAAATTAACACTAAAATTTCAAAAAATTTAAATTAAAGGGTGTTCCATCAGTTAATGCAATTTTGACTAATCAATTTTGACAACTTGCTGTATCTTGGAAACCGTAAGAGCTAAACTCTTGAAATTTTCAAAAACGGTAAAACTAAAAAATCAAAATATTATAAAAATTGCCAAACCGAAAAAAATCGCCAAAAACAAAAAAAACGCCAAAATGAAAAAAACACCAAATTAAAAAAAATGTCTAAGACTAAAATAAATCGCGAAAAACCCGAAAAATTGCTAAAAATTAAAAAAAAATCGCCAAAATGAAAAAAATCGCCAAAACGAAAAAACCCAAAAAAAAAAGAAAAAAAAACGCCAAAATTAAAAAAACCCCAAATAGGAAAAAATCACCAAAAACGAAAAAAAACCGCCAAAACGAAAAAAAATCGCAAAATAAAAAAAAAACACCAAAATGAAAAAAAATCGCCAAAACGAAAAAACCCAAAAAAAAGAAAAAAAAAACGCCAAAATGAAAAAACCCCAAAACAGGAAACAATCGCCAAAAACAAAAAAAAATCGCCAAAACAAGAAAAAGCACCAAATTAAAAAAAATGTCTAAGACTAAAATAAATCGCGAAAAACCGGAAAAATTGCTAATATGAAAAAAAAATGGCAAAAATTAAAAAAAAATCGCCAAAATGAAAAAAAATCGCCAAAATGGATACAACATCAAAAACAGAGAAAGAACAACCAAAATGAAAAAAACTAAAAAAAAGGAAAAAAATTGCGAAAATAAGAAAATCGCCAAAATGAAAAAAACCCCAACAACAGAAAAAATCTCCAAAATGAAAAAATCTCCAAAATGAAAAAATCGTCAATATTAAAAAAATTGCCAAAAATGAAAAAAAATCGTTTAAATAAAAAAACCCAAAAACAGAAAGAAATCGCCCAAATGAAAAAAAATTGGCAAAATTAAAAAAATCTCCAAAATGTAAAAAAAATCCCAAAAACAGAAAAAAATCGCCAAAATGAAATGACAAAATTGCCAAAATAAAAAAAATCGTCAAAATGAAAAATAAAACCTAAGGCGAAAAATCGCCAAAATGAAAAAAATCGCCAAAATGATATAAATCTCCAAAATGAAAAACAACCCCAAAAACATGAAAAAAAAATCGCCAAATTAAAAAAACAGAAGAATCAATCTGTAGAAAACCACCAAGACAAGAAGTCTTTTTATTTTAAACGGTATGACACGACATGGCGACCGTGACAGTCGTTTAAGAAAGTTTTTTTCAAGAAATTGTCGCGTGTGCTAAGTTGTTAATTTAATACAATCATTTAAATTAATAAAATACAAAAAAAGGAAAAAAACAAACAATCAATTGGTGAAAGCTAAAAAAATAAATCATAAGGAAAACTTGGTTGTTTAATAAATACAAATTTCTTTTCGAAAATTTATTCTGTGGAAAGCAAATCGGAAATGATTATAATCGTATAACATATAACTTACTAATATAGAAAAGTAATACAGAATATAAATAAATAGTATAAGAAAAAAATTATATATCGTCTATAATAAATAGAAGCATTGTTTCCAAGAAAAAATATTTAATAACTCTTTGAAAAAAAAACGGAATATGTATATGTATGTATTTAAACAAACCAATTAAATGTGTGTAGAATTAACAAAATAAGTGTGTCAAAATTTAAATTTTGATACCTTTACTTTCAACAACGTTTATATATGTATGTATGTATGTATGTATATATAAAAAAAAGAAGACTTAATGAACAAATTTTCGGTACATGCATTTGCGCATATAGTTTAAAAACACAACTGTAACAAAATTCTAGAACTTTCAGAAAAAAAACCGTTAAAATTTCGAGGTGATATTAACATAAAAAGAAATAAAAACCTTTAAAATAAAACTTTAAAAAAAAAATTAAACCGACTTCAAAAATAAGCACTAAAAAGCAACAAATAATATAGATCTAGTTAAATAAAAGATTTTTATATATGTTACCTACAGTGCCGTTTGAAGTTGGTGCCAGCAACATTGGTAACTAAGCAGATAGATACATATGTACATAAAAATTACTTGCAGTTTTTTTACCGGGCATGTGCTTAGTACCAGTATTACTGGCACCAACGGCACTGTAGGTAACATATATAAAAATCTTTTATTTAACTAGATCTATATTATTTGTTGCTTTTTAGTGCTTATTTTTGAAGTCGGTTTAATTTTTTTTTTTAAGTTTTATTTTTACCTTTTTAGTGCATACTTTTGAGCTCTGGTCAATTAAAAAAAAATTTATTTGTAAGTATCTTTCTTTATTTAGAAATATGGTCCAGTTTCGTAAAAATCGATGATGTAAAAGCACGTGAAATTAAGTGTTAAATTTTATGGGGCGTGGCTACGCCCCTTTTTTAAAACCAAGATTGTGTATTTTTAAGAGTTCAAGGTGTGTGCTAAGTTTCGTAAAAATCGGTTAAGTAGAAGCACGTGTAATGTAATAATACATTTTAATGGGCGTAGCCCCACCCATTTTTCAACTTAAAAATTTTGTAATTACAAAAACCAAAGATGTTTGCTAGGTTTCGCAGCAATCAAATGAGTAGAAGATTACAAAATCAAATTTAAAAAATTGTAGGCGTGACCCCACACACTTTTTTTAAAAAAATTTTGTGGCTTTATTAAAGCTTAAAGTGTGTGCCAAGTTTCGTAAAAAGCGGTGAAATAGAACCCTGTGAAATATAATATAAAATTTTAATGGGCGTGACCCCGCCCATTTTTTTAAAACATGATTGTGTATTTTTTAAAGTTCATGGTGTGTGCTAAGTTTTGTAAAAATCGGTTAAGTAGAACCAAGTGTATTGCTATAATACATTTTAATGGGCGTAGCCTCGCCCATTTTTTCAACTTAAAAATTTTGTAATTACAAGAACCAAAGATAATTGCTAGGTTTCGCAGCAATCAAATGAGTAAAAGATCACAAAATCAAATTTAAAAAATTGTGGGCGTAACCCCGCCCACTTTTTTTCAAATGGGACCAATGGGAAGCTATACCCTCTCAGATAACAAAAAAATTTTTACAATCGGTCCAAAATGCACCGAGTTATGAACCTACACACCTAAAAAAAAAAAAAATTGAGAGGAATTGTTAACCTCCTTCTTTTTTTGAAGTCGGTTAAAAATAGAAGACAATATCAAGAAAATCCAATAAGAAATCAAAAAGAAACAATATCGTTTTCGAGAAAAGCAACAGTGAAAAAAGAAGCAACCATACAGTGGCAAATAAAATAGTTCATGAATAATTTGAATAACAAACAAAAAGTGAAAAAGTTAAACAAATAGGCATAAAACTCTTGCACTATTACATATCTACATATAATACAAGGAACAGTGCAGAAAATACAAGAAGAAAGAGCCGTTAAAGTAATATGAAAATTTTAAACAAACAATGGAAATAAATTATATTCTCTTGTTTTTCGAACCTTAAGTGAAAAATTCAAGATGTAAATTTGCTTTATAACTAAATTAGAAAAAACATTTAACAAAACAAGTAAATCAAATATCCAAAAAACATGAATCGAAATAAATTCAGTAAAGTGCGACTTTGACTCGCGCACGAAGGGTTCCGTACGTTGGGCTTTGAGCATTTTTTTAATAGTGTTTTTTACGCTTTTTCAGCTGAAATAATTTATTTGGCTATTTTTCGCTTTTTTCTCGTTCTGGCAATTTTTTAAATTTTGGCGATTTTTTTTTAATTTTGGCGATTTTTTTCATTTTGGCGATTTTTTTTTTCATTTTGGCAATTTTTTTCATTTTGGCGATTTTTTTACTTTTGGCGATTTTTTCATTTTGGCGTTTTTTTTTTTCATTTTGACGATATTTTCATTTTGGCGATTTTTCCGGTTTTTCGCGATTTATGTATTTTCGATTTAGAATTTTTTTTAATCTGGTGCTTTTTTTCGTTTTGGCGATTTTTTTTGATTTTGGCGATTTTTTTTCGGTTTGGCGATTTTATAATTTTGAGATTTTTTTGTTTTACCGGTTTTGAAAATTTCAAGAAGTTTGCTCTTACGGTTTCCAAGATACAGCAAGTTATCAAAATTACATAGTCAAAATTACATTAACTGATGGTACACCCTCTAATTAAAATTTTTTAAATTTTAGTGTTAATTGTTGTAGTCTGTATAAAAATACACTAACTTTACAAATTTCAAGTGCATATACATACAATTGTATGTATATTACATGGGATTTTAAAATTTTTCGTTGCTCGTTTTGGCACACCCTTTAATTTCCAACTCTCATGTATTTGTTGTTGTAACGGCTAAGGGTCCCATGTAATATACATACATACATACAATTGTATGTATATTACATGGGAATTTAAAATTTTTCGTTGCTCGTTTTGGCACACCCTTTAATTTCCAACTCTAATGTATTTGTTGTTGTAGCGGCCAAGGATCCCATGTAATATACATACGATTGTATGTATATTAGATGGAATTTTAAAATTTTTCGTTGCTCATTTTGGCACACCCTTTAATTTCCAGCTCTCATGTATTTGTTGCTGTAGCGGCCAAGGGTCCCATGTAATATACATACATACATACAATTGTATGTATATTACATGGGATTTTAAAATTTTTCGTTGCTCGTTTTGGCACACCCTTTAATTTCCAACTCTCATGTATATGTTGTTGTAGCGGCCAAGGGTCCCATGTAATATACATACATACAATTGTATGTATATTACATGGGATTTTAAAATTTTTCATTGCTCGTTTTGGCACACCCTTTAATTTCCAATTCTCATGTATTTGTTGTTGTAGCGGCCAAGGGTCCCATGTAATATACAAACATACATACAATTGTATGTATATTACATGGGATTTTAACATTTTTCGTTGCTCGTTTTGGCACACCCTTTAATTTCCAACTCTCATGTATTTGTTGTTGTAGCGGCCAAGGGTCTACACACTGTGTCCAAATTTCAGGTCCGTAGCTCTTACGGTTCTCGAGAAAATACCCTGTGACGGACAGACGGACGGACGGACAGACGGACAGCGTAGCGAAAACAATAGGGTTCCATTTCACCTTTGGTGTGCGGAACCCTAATAATAAAAAGCAATAACAACAGACCAAATACAACACATCAAAAGGGAACCAGCAAAATAGCAACAACAAAGAATATTGAAAGCAAACAAAGAAACAATAAGAAAACTTAACGAAGAAGTGGTACTGGAAGAAAATGGGTGCTGGATATCATCAAACAGTGAGAATGTTATAAGTACTACAACTGCATGAAATATTGTACCTATGTATATACTAGACTTCTGCATCAAAACATTCATTTGTTTACCTGTACACAAATAAATCGTCATTCATCCAAATATTTTATATTCGATGAGAGTTGATGAGAGACAAAAGAGTAAAAACGACAGGGAAAATTAAGTGAGTGTATTATTGAGTATTGTTCAAATAGAATATTGCGTCTGCTTATTCATTTTAAATACGAATGAATTTAAAAGCAAAAGAAACAGAATAGAATGAATGAATAACACAAATATAATTTGAGTATAAAACTATTTGAATTTTTATTCATTTTTTGAATACTTTCAATGTGTTTTCCATAAGGCTGAGTTTACATATGGCATTTCTTGTGTGTCATTTGCCCAAAAAAGCGTAACCAACTAATTACTAATGAAAAACTGTTTGATTCAGACATGTATTTATTGATTTAAACAGTTTGGAATCATGTTGGATTCTATAAAATTGTATATTAAAAAGGTATGGAACTATTTAGCTTAATAAATACATGTCTGAATCTAACAATTTTTCATTAGTAATTAGTGGTTACGCTTTTGTGGCACATGGCACACAGATGTAAACCCGGCCTAAGTTAGGAGCAACGATGCCATATGTGAAGATTTAACGTGCTTTTAAGATTTTTGGGGCTTCTAAAGATCTGAAAATTTTTATCAACAAAATAAGTACTCCATGATTTTAATTTTTTCTGATTTATTTTCGGCTGATTAACTGTCAAAACAATACAAAGCGTTAAAAAGTTGAAAGTTAACCAACTTTCTGCGGCAAACGCGTCAAAGAGTTTCGTATGTAACTTGCTGTATGCAAAAACACTACTTCAACTTTTTTTGACAGATGCTTATTGATCGCACGCGCACCAACGCGTGTTACATACTTTCACCTTAAATGAAGATTTTTTTGCGTACTGTGAAGAATTAAAAAAATAAATGGCAACGCTGGTTATGAGTATAGAGTGAAAAGGAATGTACAAAAGAATATGCTTTTGATATGAGCGTAATAACGGAACTTTGAAGTACATGTATGTAGGTACTTACAAATGTAAATTAATTGTATAGAACTTAGTATATTTTTAAGTTTCTCTGATGTTGCATCTTATGTAAAAATGGAATGTAAAGACAACGCAAATAACTGTAATTTATATAATCATTTATGTAATTTTTTTATTTTTTAGTTTTACCGTTTTTGAAAATTTCAAGAGTTTGGTCTTATGGTTTCCAAGATACAGCAAGTTGTCAAAATTGCATAGTCAAAATTGCATTAACTGATGGAACACCCTTTATTTAAAATTTTTTGAAATTTTAGTGTTAATTTTTGTAGTCTGTATAAGAATACACTAACCTTACAAATTTCAAGTGTATATACATATGTACATACAATTGTATGTATATTACATGGGATTTTAACATTTTTCGTTGCTCGTTTTGGAACACCCTTTAATTTCCAATTCTCATATATTTGTTGTTGTAGCGGCCAAAGGTCTACACACTGTGTCCAAATTTCAGGTCTGTAGCTCTTACCGTTCTCGAAAAAATACCCTGTGACAGATATAGTTTTAGACACATGTAGTTAATTTTACATAACACAAAAAGTTAAAGTTTTCCAACCCTGGAAACGTCTTTTTAATTTTTTTATATTTTTTTAATTTAAAATTCCAATTTTAGTCGTACTGAAGTGTAAATAAGTTTATTTATTAAAAATAATAAAAATTTGTTTTCGGTAGTTACTTTTATATGGCAAAATAAAGTTTAAGTTTTCCAGCTCTGCAATCGTCTGCTCGATTTTGCTAAATTTCAATACCAATCTATTTTGGAAAATTTCTGACATACCAGTCCAAGAACGAAGTCTCTAGCTTTTCTGGGAGCTTCGCAAAACCGATTTCACGTACAGACAGACGGACAGACGGACATCGCTTATTCGTCTTCCCTATGCATAAGGATCCAGAATATAATATATTTTATGGGTCGCTTATTGATATTATAGAAATTACAAACGGAATGACAAACCTATATATACCCTTTTACCATTTTTTTGGTAAAGGGTATAAAAAGTAAAAATTATTGCATCAATAAAAAATATCTGCGACAAGAATCGTGCAATGTAGACGCAAGTGCAAGTTTAAAGAAAGAAAATGTAAAATATTATCAGTTATATAACGACATATACATATGTGATTATTTGCAAAAATATATGTACAAGAAAAGTTGTACAAGTTTCCTTTAATCTATTACAAAAACGCCAAGATTTCTAACTCAAACGTCTTACACAAACAGGGGGTAAGAAATATAAATGTTGAAATTTAACAATTTATAAATCTTTAATCAAAAACAAAATTGGCAATTGACAAAATTATTATGTTTCTCTTTTCCAATAAATAAACAAACAAAAAAAAAGTAAACGAAAAAATGATAACAAAGCAAAATAAAAACAAAACACTAGTGTTCACATTAATGCACAGTCCTTCAGGCATGTCACACAAACTCTTTTATTATGCAAAACTCTTTCTAAGCTTTTAGCAAGCCGTTTTTTTTTTGATATGAAGCAAGAAGTATGATCATTTAAAACGTTTTATCTAAAAAAAAATGTTTAATAACAAAAAGGTCTTTTAATCAATTTGTTTATAAAAAGTCAAAAACGTTTTAGTTTCAAAGCATTTATCGTTTTGTGACATGGCTGATTGATTTAATCTTAAACTGAATATATTTAAAATAAAAAAAAAGCAAAGAAAAAACGGACCAGAATGCTTATAAGAAATGTCTGATTTTGATTATGAAATTTTCAAAGAATTAATTAACAAATTTTATAACGTAAAGAAAAGAGTTTTACAAAGCAGACCTTTGTCAACAAATTCAGACAAACGCAATGAATACATTACACTCTTAACAGAAAGTTATAACTCAATCCTAGAATACACAGAAACAAATTCGAATGGGTTGTCAGAAGATCTTAAAAGTAAAATTTTCTCTAAAATCAACTATTGCAGAGAGATACTAATAAAAAGTTTCGATAAACTTAGCTGTAATATAAAAATTCCGGGAAAAGTAAATTTGCTAGAACGTGTGGATAAGAACGTTATGATAGAAAGTAAAAACGAGGATTTTCAAGATTGTGACCTAGAAGTTGTACAAAATATTGTTTCAAAAGATATTTCAGAAATAGAAAACAAAATGGAAAGTATTGATCAGAAAAAATCTTATATTACTATGTGTTCCTCGATGATTCGCGAAAACTATGATGGAAATCCATTGACATTGCAATCATTTTTAGATAAGATTGACCTAATTGAAGATATTACCGAACCACATTTACAGACTACTTTTTTGAACTTCGTTAAATCGAAACTTGAAGCAAAGGCTCGCGAGACATTGCCCGACAACATTACCACAATAGATGATATTAAGACTGCTTTGAAAAATGGAATCAGACCTGAAAATTCCAAAATCATTGCAGGCAAAATTGCTGCGCTTAGCGTAAGAAATAATAATTTTTCAGATTTTGCCAAACAAGCAGAGGAATTAGCTGACTCTTTGAAACGTTCTTTAGTCGTGGAAGGTATTACGACAGATAAAGCGCATGAAATGGCGATAGAGCAAACGGTTAGTGTTTGTCGTTTAAATGCGAAATCGACTCTAGTTAAGTCAATATTAGCATCATCCGTTTTTAAAGACCCTAAAGAAGTTGTGGCGAAATTGGTCGTTGAGCAGACAACTGAACTAAAGGAACAACAGGTTCTATCCGTTCAAAGCCATGGCAGGAATAGGGACAGTGATTTTCGATATCGTAATAACGCTTTTCAAGGTAATAATTTTAATCAATTTCGAAATAATGCACGTCAAGGCAATAACTTTAATCAATTCCATAACAGTTCATATCGTAGAAATAATCGTGGAAATTCCCGCAGTAACAGTTACACTAGAACAAGCAACAACTTTAACAATAATGACCGGTTTCAGAACAATTATCGTGGAAATACCGCAAATCGTTTTTCGCGTAACAGTAACAATTTAAGAGCTTCTGTTAGGACTTTAAACGTAGAAGTCCCTTAACAGCGACTGTTGAGGGAAGAAGAAGAGCAGTAACACCAAAAAAAATTATTTTTTCACCAGATTTTTCAAGCAAACAAATTATTAAAAAATCAGTTTATGGTTTAAACCTCAACTATGCTGACTTTATAAAGTTAAACTTTATAGATACAAATCAATTATGTACTTTTCTTGTAGACACACAAGCAGACATTTCGTTGATAAAAATTTCAAGTTTAATTCCGGACATTATATTAAATCAAAATGAAATCATAAGTATCACTGGTATTACATCCAATGGAGTATCCACTTTAGGAACTATATGCACAAATCTAATCATTTCCAATTATTCAATTCAGCAAGTTTTTCATGTTGTCAGTGACGAATTCAATATCCCAGCTAATGGCATTTTAGGAAAAGATTTTCTTAAAGACAATAAGTGTCATATCAACTATGAACGTATGGCTTTAACAGTTTCAATACAAAATAAAAGGGTACAAGTACCTATACTACAAGGAAAAAGAAACTTTGCTTGTGTAATACCACCAAGGTGTGAGGTATTTAGAATTTTTAACTTAAGCAACGTCGAAGAAGCTATGTTTGTCGATTCACAAGAAATTGTAAAAGGAGTTTTTACAGGAAAGGGAATTATTGATTCAAAAGATCCACTTCTACGAATAGTTAATAATACCGATGAGTTTCAATGTATTAGAAATGATAAAGTCAAAATGGAAAAAATAAAAAATTTTTACATATATTCAATTAACGAACACGAATTAAGTAATCAACGTATCAACAAATTAAAAGACATACTTGAAAATCAGATGCCAATGGACATTCAAAACGATTTAATGCCATTATGTGAATCCTACTCGGACATTTTTGCCCTAAAAGAAGACAAAATGACAATAAACAATTTTTACGAACAGAAATTCAGATTGGTCGATTCATCACCAGTTTATATCAAAAATTACAGGCTCGCACATACTCAAAGAGAGGAAATCAATAGGCAGGTTCAAAATCTACTAGATAACAACTTGATCGAACCCAGCAGCTCAAACTTCAATAGCCCGTTAATACTTGTACCTAAAAAGAGCACAAGCAATCAAAAATCCTACAGAATGTGCGTAGACTATCGCGCAGTTAACAAAAATCTCATTGCGGATAAGTTTCCCTTACCTCGCATTGATGATATCCTAGACAATTTAGGCCGCGCAAAACACTTTTCTATTATTGACTTATTCTCTGGGTTTCATCAGATTCCATTACATCCAGACTCACGAGATATTACGGCATTCAGCACGGCTAAAGGTTTTACCTTTTGGTCTTAACGTAGCACCGAATTCATTTTCAAGAATGATGTCCATTGCATTCTCTGGTCTCATGCCCAATAAAGCTTTTTTGTACGCCGATGACATTATTATTATTGGTTGTAGTAAACAACACCATTTGAACAACTTAAAAGACGTTTTTGATATTCTAAGGAATCATAATTTAAAAATAAACCCATACAAATGCAACTTTTTCCGATCTGAAGTTACCTTTTTGGGACATAAGTGTACTCCTAATGGTCTTTTGCCAGACGATTCAAAAATAAATGCAATAAAAATTACACAACACCATCTGATAAAGAATCAGTTAGGCGTTTTGTGGCATTTGCCAACTTTTATAGGCGTTTTATACCCAACTTTGCTATTTTAGCAGCTTCCTTGAATTATATGACCAGGAAAAATGTTAACTTTAATTGGAACGAACAGTGTCAAAACTCTTTTGACAAATTGAAATCCGCTTTGCTATCACCAAAAATCTTACAATACCCTGACTTTACAAAACAATTTTTAATAACGGTCGATGCATCCAAACTTGGCTGTGGTGCCATATTGAGTCAAAACTTTAATGGTAACGACTTACCAATATATTTCGCATCGAAATCGTTTTCACATTCTGAACAGAAAAACCAATAATTGAGCTTGAGCTCCTTGCCATTCACTTTGCTATTACACAGTTTCGTCCTTATGTCTACGGAACTACATTTACTGTAAGATCAGATCACAGACCTCTAGTCTACCTTTTCAATATCTCAGAGTATAACTTCACCGTTGAATACATCAAAGGAAAGTCGAATGTAGGTGCGGACGCACTATGCAGAATTTCAATATGTGATTTAAAATACAAAAACAACCAAGTATTGGCTGTGACTCGTGCTATGTCAAGAAAACAAGATAACCATAAAGTTGACTTCAACCAAACTTCCAACAATGATAACATTGAATTAAAAATCTATGATAAATTTTCCCATGAGTTTAGTAAGAACATCGCGAAAATAAGAACCCAAATATTTGATCAAGATAACACTAAAAAATTGCATATAAATATATATAAAAAATTTAAAAGACTGATATCTGTTGAATTCGAAGTTGTTAACGAAACAATTAGTCTAGACTACATGCTTTCGAGGCTACAAACTGAAGCCAACAATGAAAAAATTAACAGAGCAGAATGGCCTAAAATGACAAATATTTTTTACAATTTGTACAGTACAAAAACTAAAAGAGCATGCTATCAAAATATTAAAAACTTTCGAAATTATCCTTACGGAACCAATTGAAACAATAACAGAGGAAAATGAGAAGCAAAAATTAATGGAAATTTATCATAATGATCCTATTTTTGGCGGGCACTGTGGTCACAAGTAGTAGGGAACTGGGTCTACGGCGCCAATTAAAATTTTAAAATTTTAAAATTTTAATTACCCAAATTTTAAAATTCTTGGAAATTTGTGAAATTTGATACCTACGAGGGTGGATCAATAAGTCCGTCCACCTTTTTGTTTACATAAGGAGTTTTGTTTACATTAACCCATGTGGGAACGGGTGATTTTTTTTGAGGTTGCATTAATTGTGTGAACGGGTGATTTTTTTTTTGAGGTTACCTTAATATAGAAAGGGCCTAACTCATTATTTTTTTTTGTGAGGTGGATTAAGGGGTTTCATATGAATAAGATTTCATAAGTAGATATATATGCCGACGGGAAAATCATGAGATGATTTTTCCTAGTACCAACGGGAAAATCATGCAATGATTTTTCCTAATACTAATGGGTGTGAAATTGTGAAAATTAATTTTTCCTAATGCCTATGGCAATATATGAATATTTTTCCTAATGCCTACGGCAATATATGAATATTTTTCCTAATGCCTACGGCAATATATGAATATTTTTCCTAATGCCTACGGCAATATATGAATATTTTTCCTAATGCCTACGGCAATACATGATTATTATTTTTTTCAAATGCCGACGGCAAAACATGATTATTATTTTTTTCCAAATGCCGACGGCATTACATGATTATTTTTCCAAATGCCGACGGCAAAACATGATTATTATTTTTTTCCAAATGCCGACGGCAAAACATGATTATTATTTTTTTCTAATACCAAAGGGAAAATTGCCAGTGTTGCCAGACTGTAGAAATTTGTTATCGTAATAATATATCAGTAATATCAGAGAAAATATTTATTTATGTGTTCACATGTATGTGAACACCCATACTTGTGTTCACATGTATGTGAACACCCATACTTGTGTTCACATATATGTGAACACCCATACTTGTGTGTGGGGGGTCCAGCTTGATAGTCGCGGGTAATTTAATATTTTGTGTATGTATGTATGTGTATGTATGTACCCTCTAGTCAGCCAAGAACCATATGTCTCTATGTCAACACTCTTTTCTCTAGCGACAATTGCACTAGTTGAAATATCGACAACTTTCCTTCTATGCGCGAGTAGAGATACGTTAGAGACAGCATTTCTAGTGTGTTTCTGGTGATATTGTCAATGAACGCGTCAATAGTTTGTTTTTCTTTTTTATTATGCTATGGAATAATGTTGAAAACTTACGTACATATGTATGTATGTATTTAAGTTTGTTGCCCAACCCTTATAAAATTGTAGACGAGGGTCACTAAAGTGTACTAATGAGTCCTTAGTTCAAATGTCTCCATATGGTCGATTACATTGGCTGCGGTACACCTAATCAGTTGTACTATTGACAATGTCACCTAGTAAGTCACTACTATTTTACTATTGACATCGAGCGAGGAAATATCGATATTGTAGACTAGAGCCCCTAAAATTTACTAGTGAATCTTTGGTGCCAATGTCTCCATGTGGTCCCAAAAGAACTACTTTGTCAGTATTGCTACAGTCTAGTGGTGGATTTTCAATGACAAGCTAATGTTAAATGTCAATAGATGATTACATTGGCTGGGGTACACTTGGTCAGTAGTACTACTGACAATGTCACTAATAAATCACTACAATTTCACTATTCGCATTTTCTGCAGGGTATGTATGTATGTATGTGTATGTATGTATGTGTATGTATGTATGTGTATGTATGTATGTGTATGTATGTATGTGTATGTATGTATGTGTATGTATGTGTATGTATGTATGTATGTATGTGTGTGTATGAATGTGCGATCGTGGGTACTTGTGTGTGGAATATTTTGTAGAATAGATATATATTTTGCAACGTAATCATTTTCTTTGTCTACGATTATTTTAAAGCAGCAAACTAAGTACACTCAGCAGCAGAGAAACAAAAACCAAGAATTTGCAAGTAAGCAAAAAAGTTAATTTCTCCTCCTCCCCACTTCCTTCTCTTTCCTTTATGTAGTTTGTATTTGAAATAAGAAAACACTTGTATATTATTTTATTTTTGATACATTTATTGTTTAAATTTTTTTTTTAAATTTTATAATGATACATACATTCATATTTTAAAAAGTGAAAAAGTTTAATTAAAGCAAGACATTTCTTTTGTTAGTAAAATAGCATTTTTAGTGCGCAAGCACCAAATTTATGATAATTACAATAAAAATATTCGGGATACTTGATTTCCATTTGTTTAAAGTTGATGCAGCCAATATCCTCAACGTTAGAAATTTTTCGGCATAAAATTTTTTCCAGCCAGCGTCTTTTTTTTCACCTTTTACATAAATTTTAGAACATCTGGCGTTGGCTTTTAAAAAATTGCAAACGCTTTGAAATGAAACTGATCCAGCAGTCCAGCTTAGGTGATGATAGTTTTTTGTTAGCCACTTTACTTCTCTTTGCTTTTCTAATGATAAGCATTTAATATCAAATGGGAGTTTTATAATGAAATTGTTATATTCATAATTGTTGAAAACAATTGCTACTTCTTTTGCGATGAAATCATTTGAATTATTTTTGAAACCTTGTACGTCTATGAAAATTATGTTGTTTTCCATATTACTCAATTCATAAGACTTTTCGCACTTGTCCTTTGATGGGTATATATTCTATTATACGATCGTGAATAAGAATACAGTAAGCTGATGTTTTTGCTCCAATATTAGTTGCTGTTTCAAAATCTATATTTATATCAATCGGTCCACTATTGAGTGATTCATTCTGATGACTGACATCTACTACAATAATAGGAGCTTTTGTCTTAAACTCTGGTGCAGTTAGAAGCGGTTGAGATTCTTTCATATAGTAGCTTTGTTGAAATCTTAGATACATATCATATAGAATTGCATATCGTTCATTTTTGAACTTTATGTTAAGGTCATCATATGGATATGAGACTGAATTTAAATGTACTTTTAAATTAGTCAAATCACAATGAACAAACTTATTTTCTTTTTGAAAAGCAATCAATACAAAACGAGGGCGTTCTCTATTTGCAGCCAGTTTAACATTCCAAATATGGCTAGTTCCTATGTTTAATTGTGGATTGACATGACAATCCCAACTGCGAAATGCCATAGGTATAGAAGCACCATTGTTAATAATTTTAATCATATTCAATTTGCTAAAGTCGGATAACTGTACATGTGGGATTCTCCATGAGATTAGTGAAATTGTAAGTTTAGCTTTTTTAGTAGAAACACTCGAGCGTACAAGATCTGCATCGTTCTTATTGCGCAAGAGTATCAATTCATGTTTTCCATTTAGTATAACTTTGTTGTAGTCTTCAGCGAATCCTAGAAGCATTTTTAGAGGTACATAGAAATTGAAAAATCCATTTACAAGAGTGACATCGTCAATTTTGTTCCATCCAGCATTTTGCATCACATTGCTTTCTGTTGGTGACATAGAAACCAGATTTTTTATGGTGCTTGTGGCTCCTAAATATCTTGTATGATCAATTTCAATTCCATTGAGCTCATAGCGAATTTCATCAAATAGATATGCCACAAAGTTGTTTTTTAATATAAAGTTGTCCGAAGATGAAGAAGATTTAGAGTTATTATCATCAGCAAAAAAACCTTCTACATAAATGTAGCTTTCACTGGGTAGCACGTACAAATCTTGATTTTGTATTGAAATTTTAATTTCATCATTATTGTTGTAAGATTGTAAGTATGGTACATATGTATGATAGTCCTTTTTGATTATATTCTCATCAGACAAGGGCTTATCTAAGAAATCTATTATTGAACTCATTTTGTCTTCAATTTAAAATTCAAGGACTTTAGAAAATTTTTATTTGACGTTGTTAGTGCTTTTTGTTGTACTGGTCGCTTTAATGTTGATGTTGTTCGTATTGTAATTTCCTCTCCTCGGAAATTAATTAAATCACCGTGTTGATCAACTACGCGCAGCGCTAGTGAACTTATCTCTCTGGTGTTCACAGATAAATAGATGAGATTTCTTGGAACCTCATCTATTTTATAGCCTGGAGGCACATTAATCGGAAATTCATGAAGTGTATGTGATTTGGAGTTATTCATATATGTGTTAATAGCGATACTACTTTCAACTCGCAAGAGATTTACTTTAAAAATATTAACTGGAAGATCTGAATAATAATATTGGTTTGGTGTTAGGATTTTGCTATTGAATCCTAAAAGTTTTCCAATTGTATTGTCTTTATTAAAATATACAGTATCCTTGGAACTATTAACTTTAACTTGCATTGTATTGTTATTGGCTTCAATAAAAATCTTATTTGCTGGACAGAGTAGTTTGTATTGCTCTTCTATGAAATCAACTATATCATTTTGTTCGTAAGATCCAATTGGTATTTCTATTGTATGTTCTCCTATATGAAACATATTGTTGTATGTATCTACATTTGGAATACTGTTGTATGAATGAAAATCAGTTAGAGCACACTCATATGCACCATGTAATTCAATAGGAGGAAAGTAACTAGCAGATAATTCTGATGAGTTGGAGCTCAGAGTAAGTGTTATTGACATTATAACAGACTGATTACAATTAAATAAAGTTTAGTAGACAGTATGGTTTATAAGCATAATTTACATATTTATTTCATTTTCTTATTTTAAAATTAACATTAGTTTCTTAATATTAATGCTATTATTGTTTTGCTATGATGTTGTTGTTGATTTAGTTTTTCTTCCATCTATAATATTTCATCTTTACTTATCCAAGAATTGTGTTGATTACAAAATCCCAGCCATTTAACATATACCTCCTTCCCTTTAATTTTAAGCACCTTTTCAACTAGATATGTATTTGGAAATCTGGTTTTTGAAAGTTCGTCAGTATAGAATCCACCTTTAATAGGATTACCAAGATAGTCTTCTAATATGTATGTTGCAGGATTTGTATTTTGAACTTGTAATTGTGAATATATCTGTAGTCCAATTTGGAGTATAACCTTTTTCAAATGTATGCTTATATTTGCTTATGCGTACATGATCTCCTACATTAAATTTTGACATTTTATACATTTTCATATGACTGTATACTGTATTTAGCAGCTTTTCCTCATTTGTTGAGTTGACTTTAATTGGAGGCATTTTAATGGTACGATGAACTTTTCTATTGTAAGCATTAAGTAAATCTTTGTATATATCAGTCCACTTATATAAACCATTATAGCTAAATTCTTTCCACATCATTCCTTTCAGTGTTCTATTAAATCGTTCTACTATTGATGCTTTCATAATGCTATATATTGAGTAGTTGTATTTATGCATTAATTTTTCAAAGGATTTGTTGAAAAATTCTTTACCATCATCTGTTTATATGTTTTTTGGTATTCGCCCCAATTCAAAAATATTTTGGATTGCCTTGGTTGTTTCGAGTGCAGTTTTTGTTTTCAGCGGTACTGCCCATGCAAATTTTGAGAATGTGTCAATTATAGTCAGCAAAAATCGATAATTTCTATTTTCTTTAGAATAGTTCCCCATTTCAACTAAATCAGCTTGCCAAAGATCATATATTCCTTTCATTACAACTCTGCGACGCACAAAATGTTTTCGTGCTTGCTTATGGAGTTCGTTTACTAAATTTCTTTTTGAAGACATTACGTTGTTTTTAGAGATTTTTTGAAGAGTGTTGTGATCTAGTTGAAGCACTTTCAGCTATTGATACAAACATGTAATTTTCTAATCAATAAATTTTCTCATTAAGCTGTTCAATTTGTTCTTCAGAGGATGTTTTAATTTTTAGAATATCTTTTTCAATTTTAAAATTTTCTTCTATATCTAATTTTGTTTCGCGATGTAGATCCTCAATTTGCATTTGAATATTTTCTTGAATTATAGTACTGTCTCTCTTAAAGTATGCTAATAATTTCTCTTCTAGTTTTTCGATTTGAGTTTGCAGAAACAATTTATTGATAACATCGTTTTCTTCCACAGCTTTTGCAACATTTTTGATCCTTTTGTTTTGGACATCAATGTTGTTGTTCGTATCCACAAAGAACCCCAGCAGTTTAGGTGCATTTTTCAAAGAAACTATGTTGCTAGTATCGTTTAAATAATGTCCAAATTTATCAACAGACATGCTTTATATACTTTATTAAAGTTAATGTATTATATTAGCTTCACGTAGTTCTTCAATAATTGATACAATCTCGTTATTGTGATTATTATGACCTGCAGCTTGTGATGCGAGCAGTAGTCGAAGTCGATCTACTAGCTCATTTGGATCATCCCAGTATATATAGTTGAGCTTATGGGTGTTAAATTTCATCATTCCATCACCTAAATAGCTACCTTTTGGCTTAGATCCTGTTGATTCACTTAAATTTTTTTGGTTTTTCTCGTCAATAAATTTCTTAATAATATGTTTATATTTATATCCTCTAGTACCCTTAATTTGACCATCAGGTTTATAGTCTCTTCTATATGCATTAGTAGTAATTAAAATCTTTTTATAGATTTCGAGTTCAAATTTATCATAATTTTTTGGTATTTTATGAAACATTAGAGAAAATAGTCCAGGTGTTAGAGCCCATATTTGACCACCAACTTGTATTTTATGTTCACTAAGTGTAAGTTTACTATCACCGAATTTCCATTCATTATTGAAATCTTTATGTGGACCATAGTTTGTATCTAATTCATTTCTTCCTTCCAAGACTGATAAATCAGTATAAGCATCTTCTGTATTGGAAGTTTGTGAGTAAAAATCATCTTCATCATCATCATCATCATCATCATCATTTTTAGTATTAGTTTTATTAAATAAGGTGGTATTATCAAATATTGTTCCTTCTGCTAGTTTCTTTGGTGTACTTGTCTCTATCTTGAGTAATGGTTTTTCAGGCTTTAAACTTGTATTATTTTCAAATTCTGTCTTCATTTTATTTTCTTCTTTAATGGGAATTCTTTGAATTTTTTTAGAACTATTTATGAATTCTTTGAGTGGTTCTGTTATAGGTTTAAATGTATCTCTTAGTTGTTCACGTGTATCTATTTCACCAGTTTTTATACTACGAAGCTTTTTCTTCAAGACATTTCTTGTCAACACCAACTGTTTTAAAATTTTCTCATCCATCTTTAATAAATAAAAGGTATCAGCTATTAGATCAGGTATCAGCTATTAGATCAGGTATCAGGTATTAGATCAGCTTATCAGGAGCTGGTCTGGTTTTCAGATCAGCTTATCAGGACCTGGTCTGGTTTTCAGATCAGCTTTTCAGGACCTGGTCTGGTTTTCAGATCAGCTTTTTAGGACCTGGTCTGGTTTTCAGATCAGCTTTTCAGGACCTGGTCTGGTTTTCAGATCAGCTTTTTAGGACCTGGTCTGGTTTTCAGATCAGCTTTTTAGGACCTGGTCTGGTTTTCAGATCAGCTTATCAGGACCTGGTCTGGTTTTCAGATCAGGTTATCAGGTATCAAATCAGGTTGTTAGGTAGCTGGTCTGGTTTTCAGATCAGCTTTTCAGGACCTGGTCTGGTTTTCAGATCAGCTTTTCAGGACCTGGTCTGGTTTTCAGATCAGCTTTTCAGGACCTGGTCTGGTTTTCAGATCAGCTTTTTAGGACCTGGTCTGGTTTTCAGATCAGCTTTTCATGACCTGGTCTGGTTTTCAGATCAGCTTTTCAGGACCTGGTCTGGTTTTCAGATCAGCTTTTCAGGACCTGGTCTGGTTTTCAGATCAGATTTTTAGGACCTGGTCTGGTTTTCAGATCAGCTTATCAGGTATCAGATGAGGTTATAGCAAATAGATGTATCAAGTTTAAAGTTAGATTAATAACTAAAGTAAATGCTTATGAAGAGTAGTTTATATAGTTATGAAATAGTCAAATTGCTTTCTGTAGCGTCCATCATTTAATTCATTATCTTTGCTAATCACCAAAAATCCATATTTATCCTTCCAACACTCTCGACAAATTTCATGAAACTTTTCATATCTGATATCGCTACCAACATGATCTCTATAAACATGCTTCATATTTGTCTCATCTTGTTTAAACATTATAATAACATTGGCATTGTCTCTTATTAAATGCTTGGGGAATCTAGTATAAGTTTGACATAAGTAGAATGAATCAACATCCCTATGTCGCCCCATACAAAAATATGTACGTATATTATTCTGCTTTTCACATGCAACATCATCAAATATCATAATTGAATTAGTTTTAGCTTCGTCAGGTGGAATAACTGATTCATTATCTGTAAATGTATAATAGCCCATTCCTTTAATTGGTGAAATTAGTTTCTTCAGGTATTCATATTTAAGTTGATATTGAGATTTTGAGTATAAATAGATGTTGTCAAACTTGAGTCCATTAGGACTTTCTAGTAAGCCAATCATAACATTAGTCTTTCCACAATTTGATGGTCCAACTATTAGAGCACGAATAGAATTTGGTAAGAGGGGGCTATGCTTTATTTTTGAACTGATGTTGACTGAATCGTCAATATTACGAACTAAAATATTTTTATGTTGTTTCACTAACTGCATTTTTGTAACTAAATACATTTTATAAATGTTACCTCTTATTATAGAAAAAATTAGATAATATGGTTATACGATATCAGAAAACGTTTAGTCATAAAAACACCTTCGTTGGAAGAGGTATAGTAGATAAAATAATAAACTCTCTACCTGTTGAGCTTCATCTTCTGGGGTATCAGTACTGTGGACCTGGAACAAAACTACAAAAACGTTTAAATCGAGGTGACAAAGGTATTAATTTATTGGGCTCTGCTTGTAAAAATCATGATATTGCGTATTCAAAAAATAAGGATTTAAGTACTAGACATAAAGCTGATAAAATACTTGAAAATTCAGCTTGGAATCGAGTTTTATCAAAAGACAGTAGTCTTGCAGAAAAATCATTTGCATATATGGTTACTAACGCAATGAAAACCAAAACAAAATTTGGTATGGGTGTGGAGAAAAAGAAAACTGTTAAAAAGAACAAGCCAAATGATAAAAAACTGTTTAGAACATCAATTAGAGCTGCAACAAAAATAATAAAGAAGGAAAAACCATTAGATATTAACTCAGCTATTAAAATTGCACGAAAAACTATTAACAAATCATTAAAAGGAAGAAAGTCTCAAATTTTAGTACCACGTGTAATACGTGTTCCAAAAATCGGTGGTTTTTTTACCTCTAATACCGATTTTAACTGCTCTGGGTGCAATTGTTAGTCTAACAACTGGAGGTGCTGCCATAGCTAAAGCTGTAAATGCAACAAAGAATGCAAAAAATCAACTTGATGAAGCAACTAGACATAATAAAGCGATGGAATCTATAGCAGTTGGAAAAGGACTTAAAACCATATAAAAAAGGTTATGGTTTAGTTCACAAAGAGGAATCAAAAAACTCTTAAAGATGCTGCCCAACAGACCACTATCTGCTGTGGACCTAAACCGTTTCTCTCTAAAAATTCCATATTTTAGAGGAGTTTTCATGTTGTATACTCAACCAAAACGAACAAAGAAAATTGAATGTGGAATAATCAACTTAGATGTATCAACAGGACCTGGTACACATTGGGTAGCATACTATAAAAACAACAATGAAAAAGAATATTTCGACAGCTTTGGAAACTTACAACCTCCTTGGGAAGTAGTCAAATATCTTGGTGCAAATATAAAATACAACTATAATCAGCATCAGAATTTTAATACATTTACCTGTGGACATTTATGTCTTAAATTTCTTTATGAAATAACTGAAAATATTAAATAAAACACAAACATTTATATTTTTCAAAACTCTTTAATGTCTTTTTATTCATAATTTAAAATACATAATTAATATATTATTGCCAAACAGGAAATTGGGAATTTTGAATTAGAAATTCACTCAGCTCACTCTCGACAATTAGGTTTTCTTCACCTTCTCTACGTAGGCAATATGATCCGCTTGAGAGATCATTAATATCCTCATCGGTTAAAATATTATATCGCTTAGGCAGGAACATTATGTGTTTATTCATTTCAACTTTTAGGGTTGGTCCATATTTAGTTGTTACACGTAACACATTTCTAATAGTATATTTCGTTGAAGATTCAAGCTCCTTTACGTGTATTAAAGTTTTGTTATTTAGAGCATTTAATTTTGCAATTAGATTTGTTGTGGAGTCCATTTTTTAATTTTTTATTTACTTCTTGGCACTCTGAATGTTTAACTGGAAATGATCTTAAAAGTAGCGATGATGACTTCAAAAAGGCTAATCGAAAATAATTGTTGTGAAATAGTGAATAAGTGGGGGATAGTGATAGACAGAAAGAGATAGTTATAGAGAGAAAACGGTTAGAGAGAGATAGAGTAGTAAAAAAGAAATATGGAATAGAGAGAAAAGGGTTAGAGAGAGATAGACTGCTAAAAAGAAATATGGTATAGAGATGATAGTATAGATATTTTAAAGACCATATAGATATTTTAAAAATTTACAGAACAAATTATTCTTAAAAGAACCTTCCAACATTCATCATCATTCATTCATCAGCAAATAAAATGAGCCAAATTAGACGTACTCCTAACCAATTTATAAGAGATTTTGAAAGCTTCAGGCTTTTTGATCATTGGGAGATGATAAAATGTTTCCAAAATATGCTGGATGAGAACGAAGAATATGGTGTCATGGAAGATGAAGACAACACCGAAGGACACTTCCCCAGCTGTCCTTGGTATCATCCTGAGTGTGAGGAGGGACCTGGTACTTGCAGATGTACCATATGTTTTTTACGAAAAAATATACTAGAACATCTAATAATTGGCTATTACGAAATATTTCCATCATTATAAATAAAATAAATAAAAATGAAATAAAATTGTATAAATAATAAAATAAAATAAAATTGAATTATAAAAATATTCCTTGATTTGTATTATTTTTTTCTAAAGGAAAACTAGGAATCACCTGTTCGAATATAAAATAACAGAAACTTGTATGTAGTGAAAAATATGAGGATTTATCCGAGTATCTAAATTATTTCTCTTTATGAAAATATCTAATGGAATTTCATATTGTGAAATTCAATTTCTCTTGTGCAGAACCTCTTAAAGAAAACAAGACTGTGCATGTTTAAGTGACCTGAAAACAAGACTGTGCATGTTTAAGCGACAGGAAAATAAAAATTTGTAAATAAGCAAAAACAAAATATTTTTGATCCAACGAAGTAAAGCCAATAAAGAAATAAAAAAACCATTCACATTTTCCATTCTTTTTTCAATAGTTTATTTACAATAATTTTTCTTAATAAATAAGATTTTATATACAGTATTTTTTCTTATTAACTAAGATTTTATATACAACAATTTTTCTTAATAAATAGGATACAAATACAATATTTTTTCTTAATAAATAGGATTTTATATACAACTTAAAAATTAACTAATTAACTCAGATTTTCTTGCATTTTAGCAATCTCATCTAGCAACATGTCAAGTTCGTATTCAGGGTTAGTTTCCTTAATACGAAAATTATACCATGCATAAGTGTTTATATTATTTGATCTAATTTTTCTCTTATCATCTCCATAGCTTAATACTACCTTATTTAATTCGCTAGTATATAATTGATGTAGCTTAGATTTAAATGTTAACATACTATCATATACATTAATCTTATTATATAGGCAATTCTTATATGTAGCTAAACTATATTTATCTAATATGGCTCTCTTTACCCCCTTCGATTTTTTAATATCATCTTGGTTTTCTACGCTAAATGAATACATTTTTGAGCGCAGCCCAACAAACTCTGTCATTATCTTACCGCAATTTTCATCCTTCATCATACCAATTACTTTTTTATTTACTATTGGGAAATTATAAATATTGTCTGTAGGATAGTCCGATGTGTCAAATTGTTCATGTATGTCATTTTTTATGTCAGCGTAAAAGTCATCAGTCTTTATTGAATATATAAAAGAGTCCGTATCCATATAGTTTAATGAGAGGTTTGTCTTAAACTTAGGTTGCATGTACCCGTAATAGAAATTATACATTTTCCATTTGGACAGCTCGAGTACACAAAATCCTAAGTAAATCGGTTTATTGTAGCAGGTTTTGACTCTAGTCATTTCGATTGCTACAAGATCTTCAGAAAATATAGATAAACTATGAAAATTTGGTTTTGATATCCAATCTTGGGCACCTAAATGATTGCAATTCGTTCTCTCCCAATTATTAACAATTTTAACATCTCTCCTCTTATCCACATTTTCCATGGTTTTACCATACACTGCATTATTAAGTAGTTTGAAAAAATTTTTTCCAAAGGCTTTTTTTGCAGTGGCTCTATGTCTGGTATTTAGGTCAATATAGCCTTTTAACCATGGAGATTGTTTAAATGCTAGAATACGATGAGTTTTCTTTAAAACTAAACCATATTCTAAGCACTGTTTTAGAACTCTAAAGTGTATCACATATGATTGCTTTGTAGAGAAATCGGTTATCAACTTGCTATACTTCGCTTGCATAGGTTTCTTATTTTCAGCGCAAAAAGGAAGATCATTATGCAAGTCGTGTAAATGAGAGGGATAATCCAAGGTAACCTCATAAATATAACCGTCTGTTCCATTATCAGCTATGCTGTTTGGATCCAGATTCAGCTCGTCTTGTGATAACCATCTGAATCCACCATGAGGAAGATATTCCGACATCGCCCATCCATACAAATTGTTAGCGTCTAAATAGACGAGAAATTCTGAGGGCTTTTCTTTGTCGAAATCTTGCAAATATTTATTATTTGCTTTCGAATATCTTTGACTACACTGTACTATCCCCCCACGTATGCCTTTTTTCATAAAATTGTACATGTCTATGTCTGTCAATAATTCTAATTCAATTTTTGTATATTTGAGCATTGCATCCCAGGAAAGGCCAGGTGCTGTATAATACTGGCAAGGATCGAGCTCATAAATACCCCTACAAACTTTTCTAAAGTTCTCGAAAATATCTGTAAGTAAGAGGACGTCTGTTTTTAAGTAAAGTTCCATGTAATCTTTCATTGTTTCACAACCAAAAGTATTCCATACCTCTACAGCATGTGAGTATTCCTCTAAAGAACACACTTTATTATTCAACTTATTAAAAAAATCACTGCGTGAAGGCAGCTGGCATTCATCTAATTTTTGGAATGAATTTAGGTACTCATACGGGAAAATACCTTTTTTCTTAATAAGCTGAAATTCTTTTTCTGACTGAAATAAGGACCTTATAGTGCTGAAATCATTATCCGACAAATTGCAGGCTAATGATTCCAAACTCTCAGCCATAAAGCGTATAGTATCAAGAAATCTTATTTCAAGCTTATGGCCATCACTCATTTCTGTGAATTGGGAGAGGGATATATAAAGTTCCTTATTGAGAGGGAGTACTTTCAGTTGCAATGAAATTTCACCTAATTCTTTAATGAAAAGATGTGAGTCATAATTTGAATAATTGTGAAAGTAAACTGGTATAAATTTGGAAATTTGGTAATTTAAATTACAGTTATTGTGGGCTGCACCTCTAAATTTGCCACTAATGTGGCAGTGATCTCTAACACGATCTTTGCCTAGAAATTTTTTACAAATATGGCAATTCACCGCACTATAAAAATTATAAGTATCCGAAGGAGATAAAGAATCCATTTGTCTATTGTTTACTAAGTGATTGTTATATATTTCTTCACAATCCTTAATTAAATATGCTACGAATTTTTTTGAAGCATCTTCCCCCGTATATATCCTAAACTTATCTAAATTATTACTATGCATACACTTAATATAATAACTAAAGGCACAAGGTGTGTGCCTTTTTACTAAATTTGTTTTACTACTTACACTATCACTTATATCCTCTAAGATGCATTCGAAGTCCGCGTAAACAACAAAAGGGACATCCATCTTTCTTTGATGTCCCTTAAAACTAAGAATGGCATCCGAACCTGATGGCATAGTTGTGACGATCTTTCCACATTCCTCCTTATGAGTACTCATGATGGTCTCCGTATGAGTATACTGGAGACAGCAGTTGCAGAAGTGTAACTTAGTTTTGTGTTTTGTAGTCTGATTTGTCAAAAGTCTGTGAATGATAAAAAATAAAATAAAAGATTATAAGTAAAATGTATCTATTATAAAATATATAAAACAAGTATATGTATCATTAAATTAAAGTGTAGTATAATTTTTTAACTTACCTTGAAATTTCCTTTATCAAAATGTAGTGATGAACTTCACCATTCTCCAAAAGCAACAAGTTTACATGGTTAATTTTCTCGTCCTTTGTGACATAATAAGGACCAATAATCTGATTGGCCTCCTCATCATAGCCAAATACATTAACACTTATTGCTGAATTTTTCACCTCAAACTCTTTTATTTTGTTTAATCCTAATGGGAAGCTTAAATTTTTGAAATTTAACGCTACACCATTTCGCGTAACAATCGTCTCTGCAGCAATGTTCTGAATATTATAAGAACTGCAACGACTTGCATGATCATATTTGGTAGTATCCATGGCAGCGATTAGACACCACTTGAAACAGTAGTCATCATCATTTTGTATATTGATGCAAGCAAATCTTCTTGCTAATTTTTGAGGTGTGGATATCCAGGTCGATCCTTTGACGAGCGAAGATTTGTTGATGTTGATTTCTGCTCGGACTATGCGTGACAAAGTCCAACCAGAATCTCGCTCTTCAAATTCGGACATTTTGGTTGAAATCTCCTCAACCTGCTTACGGAATAATTCTTCAATGCTATCTGCCCTCGTCAGCAAACTCATTTTGGCTACATGTGATATTATGCACAACTCCAATTCTTCTCCAACAATTTTGATATACTCCGCCACAATACTCAGATGAAATTTAATTATTGAATGCTTAGTTAGATTCACTTGAAGTCTCTCCATAAAAACATTTTTATTTTCTTCAACAAATTCTTCCAACAAAAGTTGGTCTTTTTTGTTTAAAATTGCATAAGTGGCAATATGGTTTTTGAATGCTTTCGATATTTTATAATATCGCACATTCGCTTCGACATCTTCTGTTCTAGCATGCGAAGTATTCATTGGAGTTGGCAGAGTTTCTTCTCTTCTTTCTTCTACTTCTCCATCACTTTCCGGTAAGCTTATGTCCATAGCATCGTCGAATAAATTACCTCCAAGGATACCCACACCCTGTTGTTGAGCTTGTTGTTGATGATCTTGTTGTTGATGCTGGTACTCTTGTTGATGATAATTAAGAGGCTGCCATTGCATCACATTGGGATTATAATTGTATCCCAAAAACTGATTATTCCATGGCATACCGTATTGTTGAAAATTTAATGGTAACTGATATTGAGGATACTGAAGAGAAGGATATTGTTGATGAATGAATGATGATGATGAATTTTGGTGATTTTGAAAAGATGTCTGCGGTAGCTCTTGATTTATGCCCCGGCTTACGACCACTTGATCCTGCACACTATGGTTTTTAACATGCTCCAAAAAGGACTTTTGGTATTGTATACCTTATTCCATGTATTACACTGATAACCTGATGAACTCATTTTTAATTATTTTATTATTATTTCACTTTAACACAATTGCTGATGACACTTCTTGTAAATACAATAACGTACTGATGTGTTGGTTAGAAATGTTGGCGTATTTATACTAAAATTAGAAGCAGTATCCTTGCAGCATTCATAAATTTTACTTTTTGTTTCTCTGCTGCTGACTGTACTTAGTTTGCTGCTTTTAAATAATCGTAGACAAAGAAAATGATTACCTTGCAAAATATATATCTATTCTACAAAATATTCCACACACAAGTACCCACGATCGCACATTCATACATACACATACATACATACATACATACACATACATACATACACATACATACATACACATACATACATACACATACATACATACACATACATACATACATACATACATACACATACATACATACACATACATACATACATACATACACAAAATATTAAATTACCCGCGACTATCAAGCTGGACTCCCACACACAAGTATGGGTGTTCACATACATGTGAACACAAGTATGGGTGTTCACATACATGTGAACACAAGTATGGGTGTTCACATACATGTGAACACATAAATAAATATTTTCTCTGATATTACTGATATATTATTACGATAACAAATTTCTACAGTCTGGCAACACTGGCAATTTTCCCTTTGGTATTAGAAAAAAATAATAATCATGTTTTGCCGTCGGCATTTGGAAAAAAATAATAATCATGTTTTGCCGTCGGCATTTGGAAAAATAATCATGTAATGCCGTCGGCATTTGGAAAAAAATAATAATCATGTTTTGCCGTCGGCATTTGAAAAAAATAATAATCATGTATTGCCGTAGGCATTAGGAAAAATATTCATATATTGCCGTAGGCATTAGGAAAAATATTCATATATTGCCGTAGGCATTAGGAAAAATATTCATATATTGCCGTAGGCATTAGGAAAAATATTCATATATTGCCATAGGCATTAGGAAAAATTAATTTTCACAATTTCACACCCATTAGTATTAGGAAAAATCATTGCATGATTTTCCCGTTGGTACTAGGAAAAATCATCTCATGATTTTCCCGTCGGCATATATATCTACTTATGAAATCTTATTCATATGAAACCCCTTAATCCACCTCACAAAAAAAAAATAATGTGTTAGGCCCTTTCTATATTAAGGTAACCTCAAAAAAAAATCACCCGTTCACACAATTAATGCAACCTCAAAAAAAATCACCCGTTCCCACATGGGTTAATGTAAACAAAACTCCTTATGTAAACAAAATAAACCTTATGTAAACAAAAAGTTGGACGGACTTATTGATCCACCCTCGTAGGTATCAAATTTCACAAATTTCCAAGAATTTTAAAATTTGGGTAATTAAAATTTTAAAATTTTAATTGGCGCCGTAGCCCCAGTTCCCTACTACTGTCACAAAAAGTTATATGCAAAGATTAGGACAAAATATTATTGGAAGAAGATGACTAGGGATATAGCGAAATTTGTCAGAAATTGTTCAAAGTGCAATATTAATAAAGTCAAACCTCAAAATACGGAGAAACTCGTACTCACTCCAACACCAACTAAAGCTTTCGATATTGTTGTGATAGATACAATAGGTCCATTACCACAATCACACTTTGGTAACAAATATGCTTTAACATTAATGTGTGACCTTTCTAAATACTTAGTTGAAATCGTTTTTAGGTACGGAATTTAAAAATGAACTCTTTAGCGAACTGTGTAAATTTTTAACTATAGAAACTAAATTTTCAACAAGTTATCACCATCAAACTATGGGCACAGTGGAGCGAAACCATCGCGTATTTAATGAATACATTCGAGCATATTTAAGTGAAGACGTAAATGATTGGGATACTTACCTCAAATACTTTACTTTTTATCATAATACCTCATCAAACACAGTTTTCGACAACAAATACACGCCTTTTGAATTAGTTTTTGGTAAGAAGGCAAATATGTTAAATGATTCAAATAGTAATTTAGATCCTGTCTATAATATTGATAACTATAGTACAGAAATTAACCACAGATTGCAAAAAACTAATATATTAGCAAAAAACCTAATCGAAAAACATAAAGCAAGAAACAAAAATTTTTTATGATAAGCATGCTAAACCAGTAACATTGCAAATTAATGATAATGTTCTATTGCAGAAAGAACCTTATGAAAAATTTAAAAGCATTTATGATGGTCCGTATATGGTCAGAAACATAGACGGCGTTAATGTAACAATTTACAATAGTTTAACAAAAAAAGAAAAACTGTTCACAAAAACAGAATAAGAAAAACATAGGAAGTAAGTTATTTCTTATAAATGTTTATAATTCCATATCTACTTTACAGATACAAAATTATACAAACAAAAAAAAAGGGAAGGAATCCCAATTCAGAAACTAAAAATTAATCTAAAATAAAAATATCACATAAATATATACTCAATTTTAATGTTAATATACATGCATACTTTAAATAAAAAATCATGTAGGTATAACGTAAAGATCATCAAATAACCAAGCTTGATCACCTTGATTATTTCATTATCTTTGTAATAACTTCAAAATCTTTGTGTGGAAAATCCCAATTTAACATTTTCAAGTGCAAGCAGGCAGAGTATTCGGATGAAGGCAATTACTGGCGGGTCAATGGCCACCAGTCGAAGGGGTAGTGTACTGATCACACAGGACACTTCCTCCGTCATCCCGAATATTCTAGGCTGTTTGCGTTTGGCTTTTAAATCAAAATTCTTTTAAATTTCAATTATTTAGTTGATTAAATTCCTGAAAAGCATTTGATACACCAGAATATTTTAAACGAAAAATAAATACAAAATCTGTACTAAATTTAAAATATTGAAAATATTTTTCAATTGTATATCTAATACTTAATACATTTTTTTTAATAAAAGGGAGGTATAGTGCCATCCGCGCAATATAAGGGAACACCATAACTATAATTATATGTTTCGGTATTTTCGTTAAGTTGATATTGTCATTATAGTAAGTACATAGCAAGTAAGTAATCTGTAGAAAACCACCAAGACAAGAAGTCTTTTTATTTTAAACGGTATGATACGACAACTGCTCCTATATTAATATTCTCAGCAGAAATGTTTGTTATATTATAGTTTCTATAGTTTTTCTGTTGTCTTCGATCTAAAGTACTATTTGTGTTCAAAGCCGCAATGATACACCATTTAAAGCAATAAATATCATTGTTCTCGACATTTATGCATGCACATTTCACTGCAATATTTTTTGGGAGAGGGATAAAGCTTGATTCTCTTATTATGGACGCCTTGTTTATATTAACTTCAAGGGAATTTATTGAAATCAAGGTCCATCCGCTATCCCTCTCTTGAAATTCTTCCATTTTAGCTCTTAGCTCCTCTGCCTGTTTCTTGTACATATCCTCTATGTCATCAGACAAAGTCACCAACATCATTTTAGAAATATGTACCAGTTGGGAAACATTCATCTCATCATTCACCGTCTTCATATAATCGCATGTGAGCTCCATATTAAATTTAAATGTAGTATGTATCCTACTACATTCAATTAGCTGTTGTAGTATAGAGCTCTTGGCAGATTTCAGAAACTGCTCTTATGTTTCGGAAACATAACACCCTCATTTTTGTTGAGGAGGATATATGTCTCGATCCTCCCATTGAAGCTACTCGCTCTTTTAGTGAGAATATCTCCAATCTGTTCTAGGTGACAACTGTTTTTATGTTTTGTGGTTCTGACATGAGCCATGTAACCATTTGATGGGATCATCTCATCACAATCCTAACAATATTTTTTTTTTTTGAAGATCAAGCTTACTAGTACCATATGAGTGCATTTCCATATGCTGATTTAGTGTTGTTTGAGTCATAAAGACTTTATTGCAGATTGCACAACTTTTAGTATTCATTTTATATATTTGTTTATTAATTAATATAATTATTTTATTTCTAAATAATTTATTTAATTATTTTATTTAATATGATTCAAAGGACCCGAGAGGGAGAGCATGCGGTGGATCAGCAATTCTAATTAAGTCAAGGCTCAAGCACTATATCCTTGAGAACGTTAGTGAAGAAAATATGCAAGCTACGAATATTTCGTAGACAATTTTTGTGCGAATTTTGTGATATCTTCAATTTACTCACCTCCCAGATTTTCAGTTACCGAACATCAGTATGAGAAGTTCTACAAATCGTTTGGATCTTGTTTCGTAGCAGCTGGTGACTACAATGCAAAACATACGTACTGGGGCTCGCGTCTTGTTACACCTAGAGGTAGAGCGTTGTTTAATACAATTTCAAAAATGGGCCTAGATGTCATTTCGAGTGGGGAGCCTACTTACTGGCCTACTGATGTAAGAAAAATTCCAGATGTTATAGATTTTGGCGTCACGAAAAATATCCATAGGGACTTAATTCACGTAGAGGGCTCTCTAGATCTGTCCTCCGATCACTCTCCCACAATAGTTACAATTTTCAACTTACTAAGGAGTGATTTAACTAACTCATATGCGAAAACGATTAATAGGGTCAACTGGCTTGGATTCAAAAAATATATTAGTAGTCACTGCGTAGAAAACATTGAGTTAAGATCACCTGATGATATTGAATTTAATATTGCCAACCTTAACGAATATATTAGACAGGCTGCTGAACATGCCACTACTTCCTATCCGCAGACTGGCTTTAATAGAATTTATTCTACGGAAATTTAACGTCTTGTATGTGAAAAAAGGAGAGCTAGAAGAGAATGGCAACAACACCGATCACCCCTAAATAAAATCAGACTTAAAGAATGTACTAAAAGACTCAAAGAGCTGCTATCGTCGGAAAAGACTGCATTACTGGAAAAGTATTTAGAAGGTCTTGATGTAACGTCAACATCTAATTACTCTTTATGGCGCGCTACTAGAAATCTTAAAAGACCCGTTGATCTCAAATCACCACTGCGTACTTCGACCGGAGGCTGGGCAATAAGCGATAGTGAGAAAGGTAACTTTTTTTCTGAGCATTTAAAATCTGTATTCACTCCCAATTCATGTACGGGTGCTGCCGGATTACCGAGTGTAGTATCTCTACCCCCTCGTCCCTTAAGGTTTAAGATGCGTGAACTACAAAAAATAGTTGCTGAACTCGACCCGAAGAAAGCTCCAGGTATTGATGGCATTAGTAACAAGATGCTGATGAACTTGCCTCATATTGCAATAAGAATCTTGCTATTTATTTTTAATGCAATTTTACGAATGCAGTATTTTCCACATAACTGGAAACTTGCCAAGATTAAAATGATTCCAAAGCCAGGCAAAGATGTTACCAAGGCTGAGTCATATAGGCCTATAAGCTTACTTTCAACAATTTCAAAGCTTTTCGAAAAGCTGCTCATGACTAAATTGTCCACAACTTTAGCTGATAGTGCGTGCATCCCGGACCATCAATTTGGCTTTAGAAGTCAGCATAGCACTATTGAGCAAACGCATAGATTGGTTCAAGTTGTAAGGAGGACATTTGAAGAAAAAAAGTATTGTTCTGCCCTTTTTATTGATGTTTCTCAGGCATTTGATAATGTTTGGCACGAATGCCTAGTTTTAAAACTGAAGACATACCTACCAATAAACATACAAAAGCTTTTGGAAAGTTATATCCTTGATAGGAAATTTACTGTTGTGGAAGGAGACTTCATAAGTGTACCCGAGTCTATATCTTCTGGAGTGCCACAGGGCAGTATTCTGGGGCCAGTCTTGTATCTAATTTATATACTTGTGATATGCCTGTGAGCAATAACATCCACACTTCTACATTTGCCGATGATACAGCCTGTTTGAGTATTCACAAAAACCCTGATGAGGCATCCCGCAATCTCCAAGCACACATTACCCAGCTTGAAATATGGTTGTACTTATGGAGAATTAAAGTCAATGAACAAAAGTGTGTTCATATAACGTTTACCCTAAGAAAAGATACCTGTTCCCCCATTCGAATCAACAATCAAAATATTCCTCAACATTCTCAAGTGAAATACCTTGGAATACACCTTGATCGAAGGCTTACATGGAAATATCATATTGACTCTAAGTTAACCCAAATGAAACTTAAATTAACTCAAATATATTGGTTAATTGGCAGAAATTCAACACTCAGCCTAGACTGCAAACTTTTGATATTCAAGTCGCTTTTGAAGCCCATATGGTGCTATGGAATTCAGCTATGGGGCACTGCTTCAGCTTCAAATATAGAGAAAATCCAACGAAGGCAAAAAAAAAATTTTACGTTTGATAACATCTGCTCCATGGTACATTAAAAATTCAAATATTCATCGTGATTTAAATATGCCACTAGTGAGTGAAGAAATTGAAAAATACGCAGGCAAATATTTAACAAAACTCGAGTCACATCCTAATCCGCTTGCCCGTAATATTTTGAGCTTTACTGGACACATCCGCTTAAAAAAGAGGGTCACAAGGGCTCTTATACTCAACACTCCAGATGGGACTGCTTAAAAATACTTCTTTTTTTTCCTTTTTGATTATCACTACTTATGTGTTATTTGTAACTATCACTAAGTTTATGTCCGATACTGGTCGGGCCTAATAATTATATTTCGATTTAAGATTTGATTACTTATTGTTAGTTCATTTTTGAAGATACAATAAATAAATATATAAATGAAAAAAAATTTATTAACAATTTATTTTAGTTATAAACAATTTATTTAATTATTTTTTATACACTATAAACTTGTTTAACAAACAGTAATTAGTTCTAGCACTTTTATAGTTTTTGGATTTTAAACACTTTAGAAACTTTGGTTGGGAAAATAGGTTGTCACTTGTTGAGATATCAAAGCAGACTGATGCCAATCTACATTATTTGTTCTACTTATATACTTTATATGAGAATCGCGTAGTAGTCATCAATTCTAATTTATTACGACATATGATGAAATTCACACACACACACATACATACACACACACACACACACATACACATTTCCACAATTCTCTATTGGTATTACGATTAGGGTTTGGGAAATGTCTGTCTAATAGTCCCGGGAAATTTTTGAGATTTTCCCGGGAAAACGGGAAATTTAAAGTGCATGTTATTTCATAAATATATAGAATTTATAATCCAATTTTACTTTAATATATAAACTTATTATTTTTTTATGTATTACAAAAGTTCGTTTGAATGATTGTATGACAAAATTTACACGAACGTTGACACGTTTTTCATCGTCTGTTTAAACACTTACATATACCTTGTTCGAAGGAAATTTTTTAATCTTAAAATTTAAATTGAGTTTTTGTCTTAAATGTAACTGTAAGAAAGAAAGAATTCTTTCGACTCCGATAAACATGAGGTAAAATGTACATGTTTTTTTAATATAAAACAAAAATGTGAGCTATTCAAATCTAGTCTGAAATTTCACAAAAATTCCATTTAATTGAGGTCATACCATATCTCCTAAAAAAAGTGGAATAAATTGTATAAGTATCAATGATTGCAATGATATAATCGTTTCCTAAAGTAAATAATTCGATGCTAAGCGAACTTGAAGTGGTTTTTCGCCGAATTAGTGAACAAATTTTGAAAAGTGTAGTGAAAATTTTAAACTGTAAGAACTCTGAGTTGACGAAACTTAAATTGATTACAAGTAGACGCTATTATAGAAACCCTGCAGAAAATATTTTAGGAGAAATAAAATGAAAGACACTTAGACATACTGTGGCTCAGGGTATTCAAAATTCGGAGCAGCGCAGTATGGTACTGTAACCTGCTTGTACTTAACGAGAAGAAACCACCTGGAACTTTTTCAAAAATAATGAGAATCAAGCAAGGCAAATTCTTATTAAAATTAGGTCTTATTAGAAAGTTGTCTACTAATTGTGGTAACAGTCAATTGGTTTTTATATGATCTTTTGCTGTCTAATAACTTTATTCCATTTGCTTAAATTCAATTAAAAATTCTTAAAAATTTGTCTTAGAACTGCTTTTTTATTAACTTTTATTTCAAAAGAATGCTTACATTAATAAAACAATCGAAATTTCACCAACTTTCATTTAATAAATGTATTTAATTTAAAAAATTAGCTTTTCCCGGGAATTCCCGGGAGCTTGATTTTTTAATTCCCGTTTCCCGGGAAGTGCAAAAGTCCGGAAATCCCAAACCCTAATTACGATATATGATGAAATTCACACACACACACACACACACACACATACACATTTCCACAATTCTCTATTGGTATTACGATATATGATGAAATTCATATACATAGCAACACCCAGAATAAAATCTCTAGCATCAGTTTGTAATACAAAGGTACGAGAAAAATCTGGACACGTAAAAGTAGATGCTTCTATAAGTTTTGGTGTATGTCTCCAAAAGCTATTTCCTATAATTGTTACATTAAAGTAAAATATACTGAAATAAAGATATCATTACCCCTATTCAAAAAACTCTGCTTATCAACCTGATTGGATTCAAAACATTTAACATCTGAAATTCACTTGTACATATAAAATCTATGCCAACACAATATTTTATATCTCCATTCTTATGCAATGTCAATAGCCTAGAAAACATATACACATTCATTTGTAAATATATATGAAAAACTCTCGAAGGCTAAACAATACACAAGCAATGATATTCTTCAAAGTAAAAATAGATACGATCACATATATTAATACAGCAACATATAGATACATTACCAAATACATTCCCTATCCACTTCCATTCACAACAGGGTTGCCACTCTCTGCAGCTATTAGATTATTTCCCCAGAGATCGCAAACATAAATGCATACATACAATAACCCTACATAATCATACCAACGATAACTCAAAACAGCAACTCAATGTCTATCAAATAACAATCACTACATGCACACAAATACACAGATCCCTTGTCACTACCCTGCAGTCAGACTGGGAGCAAGTGTCTTTGTGTCAACACTAAAATTCTAGTTACAACTTTGGTATAATAATTTTTCTACTATCCGCCAGTATAAAAGAAGGGGAGAAAACAGATATGGAGTATTTGTGGTGGAGTTGTCAATAATTTGTCAATATATATACGTGTGTATGTACGTAAATTATAGAACTGTACCAGTAACTAACTGTCTGGTTGGTATGTCTCATGACCCCATAAGAACTACGTAGTCACTACCTAGTGAATTGTATTTTTAATAGTAGGGTTTCAAAGTATTGTATGGGGAATAATTATAGAGTAGTACTGGTGACAAGCTAGTCAAAAGCTAGTCAGCACATTTTCACCATCAACATATCCTACTGGGTATAATGATTGTCTGCCACTACAACAAAAGTATCGGACACCGGCAAACACACAAGTAAATTAAAACACACATACACAGTCATATATACACACACACACACACTCACGTAAATCCATCCACTGTAAGCACAACGCTTCTCTACAATAACAACAAAAGCTGTACACACAAGTGTACATACATAAACATAAAATCCAACTCACACACACACACACATATAGCCCAGAAAATCTCAGCATGAAAATCCCCCAATTTGTAACAGGGTTGCCACCCTTTTTGATTTTTCCCGGTTTTGAATTCCCAAAACATGTCGCCCGCCACTACTGTCTTTCCACAATTTGATGGTCCAACTATTAGAGCACGAATAGAATTTGGTAAGAGGGGGCTATGCTTTATTTTTGAACTGATGTTCACTGAATCGTCAATATTACGAACTAAAAAATTTTTATGTTGTTTCACTAGCTGAATTTTTGTAACTAAATACATTTTATAAATGTTACCTCTTATTATAGAAAAAATTAGATAATATGGTTATACGATATCAGAAAACGTTTAGTCATAAACATAAAAACACCTTCGTTGGAGGAGGTATAGTAGATAAAATAATAAACTCTCTACCTGTTGAGCTGCATCTTCCGGGGTATCACTACTGTGGACCTGGAAAAAAACTACAAAAACGTTTAAATCTAGGTGACAAAGGTATTAATTTATTGGACTTTGTGTAGTGTACCTCACTTACTGTAATACACTGTATCATAATATAATTGCATTGCAACACAGTTTATTGTATTAATTAACAAAACGCTTACTTTATTAAATTAAAATGACACACTTTTGCTTTCATTACAAAATTATGCTATCATAGATGGTCAGCAAAAGTAAAGACATAAAGAAAAACAAAAATAATAAAATGTAAAAAAGTATATAAGTAGAGTTAAACATTCAATAAATCAGACTTTAATTTGTGAACATAAACTGGCAACAACTTGCCTTGTTTCAATTAAATTCTCAAAATCTTTTGGCACCTCTTTTGAGTGCCTACTGATAAGCTGGTCTCCCTGACAGCTGTATAAACAAAACAAGGGACTACAGGGCCACACTTAAATACACACATACTGAGATAGGGCCATACTGAGCACATCCTACTAATAACATTACATCTGCTTGTAAAAATCACGATATTGCGTATTTAAGAAATAAGGATTTAAGTACTAGACATAAAGCTGATAAAATACTTGAAAATTCAGCTTGGAATCGAGTTTTATCAAAAGACAGTAGTCTTGCAGAAAAATCATTTGCATATATGGTTACTAACGCAATGAAAACCAAAACAAAATTTGGTATGGCTGCGGAGAAAAAGAAAAAAGTTAAAAAGAACAAGCCAAATGATAAAAAACTGTTTAGAACGTTAATTAGAGCTGCAACAAAAATACTAAAGAAGGAAAAACCATTAGATATTAACTCAGCTATTAAAATTGTACGAAAAACTATCAATAAATCATTAAAAGGAAGAAAGTCTCAAATTGTAGTTCCACGTGTAATACGTGTTCCAAAAATCGGTGGTTTTTTACCTCTAATACCGATTTTAACTGCTCTGGGTGCAATTGGTAGTCTAACAACTGGAGGTGCTGCCATAGCTAAAGCTGTAAATGCCACAAAAAATGCAAAAAATCAACTTGATAAAGCAACTAGACCTAATAGAGCGATGGAATCTATAGCAGTTGGAAAAGGACTTTACTTAAAACCATATAAAAAAAGGTTATGGTTTAGTTCACAAAGAGGAATCAAAAACTCCAACAGACCACTATCTGATGTGGACCTAAACCGTTTCTCTATAAAAATTCCATATTTTAGAGAAGTTTTCATGTTGAATACTCTACCAAAACGAACAAAGAAAATTGAATGTGGAATAATCAACTTAGATGTATCAACAGGGGCTGGTACACATTGGGTAGCATACTACAAAAACAACAATGAAAAAAAAAATATTTCGACAGCTTTGGAAACTTACAACCTCCTTGGGAAGTAGTCAAATATCTTGGTGCAAACATAAAATACAACTATAATCAACATCAGAATTTTAATACATTTACCTGTAGACATTTATGTATTAAATTTCCTTACGAATTAACTAAAAATATTAAATAAAAACATAAACATTTATATCTTACAAAACTCTTTAATGTCTTTTTATTCATAATTTAAAATACATAATTAATATATATTATTGCCAAACAGGAAATTGGGAATTTTGAATTAGAAATTCACTCAGCTCACACTCAACAATTAGGTTTTCTTCACCTTCTCTACTTAGGCAATATTATCCGCTTGAAAGATTTTTAATAACGTCGTCGTTTAAAATATTATATCGTTTTGGCAGGAACATTATGTGTTTATTCATTTCAACTTTTAGTGTTGGTCCATATTTAGTTGTTACACGTAACACATTTCGAAAAGTATATTTCGTTGAAGATTCAAGCTACTTTATGTGGATTAAAGTTTTGTTGTTTAGAGGATTAGATTTAGCAATAAGATTTGTTGTGGAGTCCATTTTTTTATTTTTTATTTAGTTCTTATCACTTTGAAGTTTAACTGGAAATGATCTTAAAAATAGCGATGATGACTTCAAAAAGGCTAATCGCAAATAGTTATGGTGAAATAGTGAATAAGTGGGGGATAGTGATAGACAGAAAGAGATAGTTATAGAGAGAAAAGGGTTAGAGAGAGATAGAGTGCTAAAAATAAATATGGAATAAAGAGAAAAGTGTTAGAGAGATATAGAGTGCTAAAAAGAAATATGGTATAGAGATGATAGTATAGATATTTTAAAGACCATATACAGTATGTCAAGAAAATGTTTTGACATAGTTAATATTTATGATAAAAATCAAAATTTATAACTTTGATTTTTATCATACGACTTCTCGTATTACTGTTTTAAACTCCATTTACTTCTTGAAATACCCTTTGGAAATACTATTTTTCAAATAAGCCCACAAATTTTGAATAGGGTATAGATCTGGACCTTGAGATGGAGTATCCACAACCTTACCGCAATTGAAAGGACACCATGTTCTTACCCAAAGTGCCTCATATTTGAGGTGAATACATTAATAAAAATTTAAAACTTCCATATTTACCAGCTATAAAGCCAACCTTACTCGCGGTGTCAACGAAAAACCATTTCAACGTATTGATGTACCACTCACACAGTTTGCCATGAGACAAAGGCAATTGCTCAAGAGAATCGACTGTACTTCAATAAATGGTCGGAAATCCCCCCTTTCTAGAGTGTAGCCCAAACAGCAACAATTGTCTTTTGTGATAACGCATACTTACAAGCTTGATGGCTTCTGCGATAATGTGATTTTCGGCGACGAAACCAAACTTCTGCTTTATTAGAATAAATAACTTAAAGTGCCCTTGAGGAATACACGTACAAAGTGCCCTTGAGGAATACTCTATATGAGTACCTCGAAAACAAATAATTGCGAAGTGAGTGATAACGGCAGAAATGCCTATCTTACTGTGAGCTCTGATGATCTTAATGATAACAATAAAAATAACAAATCTGATGATAGTCTTACTGTGAGTTCTGATGATCTTAATTAAAAAAAAATAAATAAAAACTTGATGACAGACTTTTTTTAACGGCTAAGCCAATTTTTCGTCAGCGATCAACTTCGCTTTGTCCAATGCCAACGGATTCGTTAACATTACAGTTGCCCAGTACTCCTTCATATAAGTCAGTAATATCATCCCCTTCAGGCTCGTGTTCATCACTTAACAAAGTTATCACTACAGATAACAGCGGCTCGAAACTCAAGGTACAAGTTGGAATGGACAGATATATAACCATAGTAAAGCGTGGACGAAGCCCGAATTCTTCAAAAATCTCATCTGCTCCAAAAGTGTATAGGGATAACAGCGCAGCCTCAACTAATCGCCAAAACCGCTTTAAAATTTTTCAAGATGACAACGACAAACCCGAGGTATCCTCGAACAAAACATCCAAGCCGCCACCAATATATTTGAGAGAAAAAAATTCAAACGCTCTTATTAAGAACATAATTTCGGTAATTGGTGAGAATAAATTTCACATTGTTCCAATAAAACGTGGCAACATCGATGAAACTAAAATCCAAATTTATGACGAAAAAGATTTCTGCAAAATGGTTGCTGAACTTGAAAAATTTAAAACAAATTTCTACACATATCAGCTCAAGAGTGCTAAAGGTATGCAGATTGTGTTGAAGGGCATAGATTCCTATGTTGCTCCCGAAGAAGTAAAATATGCTCTCGTCCTCCAGGGCTTTAAAGTAAAAAATGTATCGAACATAATAAATAGGGAAAAGATCCCTCAACCTCTATTTCGCGTTGAACTTGAGCCAAATGATATAAAATTGAAAAATAATGAGACCCATCCAATATATAATTTAAAATATCTCTTATATCGAAAAATAACCGTTGAAGAACCACACAAGCGTTCAGGACCCGTACAGTGCCATAATTGTCAAGAATATGGCCATACTAAAACTTACTGCAAATTACCTGCTGTTTGTGTGGTGTGCGGCGAGTTACACGGCACTGCTACTTGCAATAAACCGAAAGATCAAAGTAACAAAAAATGCAGTAATTGTGGAGAAAATCACACCGCTAACTACAGAGGTTGTCCTGTGTACTTTTTCGTCAAACAGACTATGAGGCAAACACCTAAATTGGCCCCAGCTCAATCAGCAAACGCTTTATCAGCCAATTTTGCGCAAGTGAGCCAACCAGTTAGTTCCCGTGTATCGTATGCCGATGCTGCTAAGACAAATTCTATTCATACACAAAATGTTTCACCTCCAAATAATTCAACAAATACAAATTCGAATTTTAATTTCAATCGCCTTGAAGCTACTATTGATAATCTGGTGCAAACTATAACTAATTTTACAACAAATATGACTAGCATGATGCAAGAAATGCTGCGAATGCAGAATACTCTGCTTCAAGCTTTGTTAATAAACCATGAACACGTTAAAAATATGTTTCTGGAACGCAAACGGCATTCGCCAACATAAAAATGAACTTGAGCACTTCCTCACGGAAAAAAATATTGATTTAATGTTGGTCTCAGAGACTCATTTGACTTCGAGAAGCCTTTTTAAAATTTATGGCTACACCTTATATGATTCAAAGGACCCGAGAGGAAGAGCATGCGGTGGATCAGCAATTTTAATAAAGTCAAGACTCAAGCATTATATTATTGATAACATTTGTGAAGAACATTTACAAGCAACGAATATTTGTGTTGAAAAATTTTCCAATAATTTTGTCATATCATCAATTTACTCTCCTCCTAGATTCGCAATTACTGAGCATCAATACGAGGATTTTTAGAAATCTCTGGGCCCTTGTTTCGTAGCAGCTGGCGACTATAATGCTAAACACACGTTCTGGGGTTTGCCTCTTATTACACCCAGAGGTCGAGCGTTGTTCAATACAATTTCCAAAATGGGCTTGGATGTCATTTCAAGTGGGGAGCCCACTTATTGGCCTACTGACATACATAAAATCCCGGATGTAATAGACTTTGGCGTTATAAAAAATATCTCTAGGGATTTAATTCAAATTGAAGCTTCTCTAGATCTCTCGTCCGACCACTCTCCCACGATCGTTACAATTTGTAGCCCATTAAGAAGTGATTTACCTCACCCATATGCAAATTTGATAAATCGTGTAAATTGGCTGCGATTCAAAAAATATCTTAGTAGTCATTGCACGGAAAACATTACACTAAGAACACCTGATGATGTTGAATCTAACATTGCCAATCTTAACGAAAATATTAAGCAGGCTGCTAAACATGCCACTACCTCCCATCCGCAGACTGGGTTTAATAGACTATATTCTACAGATATTGAACGTCTCGTATGTGAAAAAAGAAGGGCTAGAAGGGAATGGCAACAGCACAGATCACCCTTGAATAAAATTAGATTTAAAGAGTGCACTAAACGACTCCAAGAGCTGCTTGCACATGAAAAAACTGCATCATTTAGGAACTATCTGGAAAATCTTGATGTCACACCAGCATCTGATTACTCTTTATGGCGTGCTGCTAGAAAGCTTAAAACACCCGTTGAGTTTAAACCACCTCTGCGCACATCTACCGGAGGTTGGGCAAGAAGCGATACTGAAAAAGGTAACATATTTGCTGCCCATTTAAAATACGTATTTATCCCAAACACATGTACTGGTGTAATTGATTTGCCAAATGTAGTCGCTCTACCCCCTAAACAAATAAAGTTTAAGACGCGTGATGTGCAAAAACTAATTGCTGAACTCACCCCAAAGAAAGCTCTGGGTTTTGATGGAATTAGTAACCAGATGCTAATAAAGTTGCCTCGTATTGCAATTAGAATACTGTTAATTATTTTTAACGCCATTTTACGACTGCAGTATTATCCAAATAGCGGGAAGCTTGCCAAAGTTAAAATGATACCAAAGCCGGGCAAAGACCTTACCAAGGCTGAGTCATACAGGCCAATAAGTCTCCTATCAACAATGTCAAAGCTTTTCGAAAAACTGCTCATGACAAAATTGTCGCCAATTCTAGTTAATAGTGGGTGCATACCGGACCATCAATTTGGTTTTAGAAGTCAGCATAGCACCATTGAACAAACTCATAGATTGGTCCAATTTATAAGAAGAACATTTGAAGAAAAGAAGTATTGTTCTGCGCTGTTTATCGACGTTTCTCAGGCATTTGATAAAGTGTGGCATGAAGGCCTAATTTTAAAATTAAGAACATACGTGCCAATAAACGTTGTAAGTCTTTTGGAAAGTTACATTACTGCCCGGAAGTTCACTGTTGTGGAAGGAGACTTTATGAGCATGCCTGAAACTATCTCATCCGGTGTGCCACAGGGGAGTATACTGGGGCCAGTTTTGTATTTGATTTATACTTGTGATATGCCTCTGAGCAGCAATATCCACACTTCCACATTTGCTGATGATACAGCCTGCCTTAGTATGCATGAAAATCCTTACGAAGCGTACCGATATCTTCAAGAACACATTAACCAGCTGGAACTATGGTTAAACTTATGGAGAATTAAGGTAAACGAACAAAAGTGTGTTCAAGTAACATATACATTACGAAGAGATACTTGTTCACCCATTCGGATTAACAATCAAGTTGTCCCTCAACATACTCATGTGAAATATCTTGGAATACACCTTGATCGACGGCTTACTTGGAAACAACATATTGACTCTAAGTTAACCCAAATGAAACTAAAATTAACTCAGGTACATTGGCTGATTGGTAGAAATTCAACCCTCAGTCTAGATTGCAAACTTTTGATATACAAGTCTATTTTGAAACCCATATGGTGCTACGGAATTCAACTATGGGGCACTGCTTCAGCTTCCAATGTCGAGAGAATCCAACGAAGACAAAATAAAATTTTGCGATTAATAACATCGGCTCCTTGGTATATAAAAAATTCAAATATACATCGTGACTTAAATATGCCACTAGTGACTGAAGAAATTGCAAAAAACGCTGGCAAATATTTAACAAAACTCGAGTCACATCCTAATCCGCTTGCTCGTAATATTTTGAACTTTACTGGACACATCCGCCTAAAAAAGAGGGATACAAGGGCTCTTATACTCAACACTCCAGATGGGACTGACTGAAAATAATTTTTAATTTTTATTTATTTTTTCTTCCTTTTGTTTATCACTACTTAAATATGTATTATTTATAACTATCTCTAAATTTATGTCCGACAGTGGTCGGGCCTAATAATTATATTTTAGATTTAAGATTTGAATACTTATTGTTAGTTCGTAATTGAAGATACAATAAATAAAATATATGAAAAAAAAAAAAAAATTAGAATGATGGATCTAACAAAGTATGGAGGAAAAAAATCTTTAAAAATAATGGAAAGTGAAACCATAAACCCATCTGTAAAATTTAAAAAAGTTTGGTTGATGGATTGGAGGTATACATATGTATATACATACATATGTACATATGTATATGTGACGTAAAACGTGGGATAAATTTGCTTTATTGAGAACACCATGAATGCGGGGCAGGTCCTTAATATATTGAAGTATTTTTTTAGATGACAGCTCGAGTAAATTTGGGTTTATTGCTGGAAAACATGCAAGTTTCCAGTTGTTATCAATCTAATGACACCAAACACAAGGCACTTTCGGTAAGAACATGGTGTCTTTTCAATTGCGGCAAAGTTGTGGATACTCAATCTCAAGGTCAAGATCTATGCCCTATTCAAAATTTATGGACTTATTTGAAAAATAGTATTTCCAAAGGGTATTTCAAGAAGTAAATGGAGTTTAAAACAGTAATACGAGGGGAATATGAGAAATTTCGGCGGAATATTTGGAAAAGAAAAATTGTTTCCTTGAGAAGTCGTCTTACAAGCCGATTTAATACCAATGGAGTCAAAAAAAATTATTTTTGTACAACTTAAAATCTTTCCTATTTTCTTACTATATAATACAAGGATGTAAAAACATTTTCTTGACAGAGAAATTTTTGAGTTTTTTTAGCTTTCATGTAATTTTTATCTTCTCACTTTTTAATTTTGCGTATAACTTACTACTATTTGTTCACTTAAATGTAAATAAAATTAAATCCATAACCAAAAATTGCATAATGCAAGGAAAAATAAAGATATTTATGATAAAAGTCAAAATTTATAACGATTTTAACTATGTCAAAACATTGTCTTGACATACTGTAGATATTTTAAAAATTTACAGAACATATTAGTCTTAAAGGAACCTTCCAACATTCATCATCATTCATTCATCAGCAAATAAAATGAGCCAAATTAGACGTACTCTTAACCAATTTATAAGAGATTTTGAAAGCTTCAGGCTTTTTGATCATTGGGAGATGATAAAATGTTTTCAAAATATGCTGGATGAGAACGAAGAATATGGTGTCATGAAAGATGAAGACAACACTGAAGGACACTTCCCCAGCTGTCGTTGGTATCATCCTGAGTGTGAGGAAGGACCTGATACTTGTAGATGTACAATATATTTTTTACGAAAAAATATACTAGAACATCTAATAATTGGATATTACGAAATATTTCCATCATTATAAATAAAATAAATAAAAATGAAATTGAATTGTATAAATAATAAAATAGAAATGAAATTGAAATGTATAAATAATAAAATAAAATAAAATTGAATTATAAAAATATTCCTTGTTTTGTATTATTTTTTTCTAAAGGAAAACTAGGAATCATCTGTTCGAATATAAAATTACAGAAACTTGTATGTAGTGAAAAATATGAGGATTTATCCGATTATCTAAATTATTTCTCTTTATGAAAATATCTAATGGAATTTCATAATATTGTGAAATTCAATTTCTCTTGTGTAGAACCTCTCAAAGAAAACAAGACTGTGTATGTTTAAGTGATATGAAAACAAGACTGTGCATGTTTAAGTGACCTGAAAACAAGACTGTGCATGTTTAAGCGACATGAAAATAAGAATTTGCAAATAAGCAAAGACAAGATTTTTTTTTTATCCAACGAAGTAAAGCCAATAAAGAAATAAAAAAACCATTCACATTTTTCATTCTTTTTTCAATATTTTATTTACAATAACTTTTCTTAATAAATAGTATTTAAATACAATAATATTTCTTAGGGTTTTTTTACATTAATTTTAACAACAATAAAAGAATTTTTCTTAATAAATAAGATATTATATAAAACAATTTTTCTGATTAAATAGAATATAAATACAATATTTTTTTCTTATTAACTAAGATTTTATATACAACAATTTGTCTTAATAAATAGGATATAAATACATTATTTTTTCTTATTAACTAAGATTTTTTATATAATTTAAAAATTAACTAATTAACTATGATTTTCTTTCATTTTAGCAATCTCATCTAGCAACAAGTCAAGTTCGTATTCAGGGTTAGTTTCCTTAATACGAAAATGATACCATGCATAAGTGTTAATGTTATTTGACCTAATTTTTCTCTTATCGTCTCCATAGCTTAATACTACCTTATTTAATTCACTAGTATATATTTGATGTAGATTAGATTTAAATGTTAACATACTATCATATACATTAATCTTATTAAATAAACAATTCTTATATGTAGCTAAACTATATTTATCTAATATGGCTCTCTTTACCCCCTTCGATTTTTTAATGTCATCTTGGTTTTGTACACTATATGAATATATTTTTGATCGCAGCCCAACAAACTCTGTCATTATCTTACCGCAATTTTAATTCCTTCATCATACCAATAACTTTTTATTTACTATTGGGAAATTATAAATATTGTCTGTAGGATAGTCTGATGTATCAAATTGTTCATATATGTCATTTTTTATGTCAGCGTAAAAGTCGTCAGTCTTTATTGAATATATAAAAGAGTCCGTCTCCATATAGTTTAATGAGAGATTTGTCTTAAACTTAGGTTGCATGTACCCGTAATGGAAATTATACATTTTCCATTTGGACAGCTCGAGTACACAAAATCCTAAGTAAATTGGTTTATTGTAGCAGGTTTTGACTCTAGTCATTTCGATTGCTACAAGATCTTCGGAAAATATAGATAAACTATGAAAATTTGATTTTGATATCCAATCTTGGGCACCCAAATGATTCCGATTCATCCTCTCCCAACTATTAACAATTTTAACATCTCTCGTCTTTTCCACATTTTCCATGGTTTTACCATACACTGCATTATTAAGTAGTTTGAAAAAGTTTTTTTCAAAAGCATTTTTAGCAGTGGCTCTATGTCTGGTATTTAGGTCAATATAGCCTTTTAACCATGGATATTGTTTAAATGCTAGAATACGATGAGTTTTCTTTAAAACTAAGCCATATTCTAAGCACTGTTTGAGAACTCTAAAGTGTATCACATATGATTGCTTTGTAGAGAAATCGGTTATCAACTTGCTATACTTCGCTTGCATAGGTTTCTTATTTTCAGCGCAAAAAGGAAGATCATTATGCAAGTCGTGTAAATGAGAGAGATAATCCAACGTAACCTCATATACATAACCGTCTGTTCCATTATCAGCTATGCTGTTTGGATCCAGATTCAGCTCGTCTTGTGATAACCATGAGGAAGATATTCCGACATCGCCCATCTAGCGTCTAAATAGACGAGAAATTCTGAGGGCTTCTCTTTATCGAAATCTTGCAAATATTTATTATTTGCTTTCGAATATTTTTGACTACACTGTACTATTCCCCCACGTATACCTTTTTTCATAAAATTGTACATGTCTATATCTGTCAATAATTCTAATTCAATTTTTGTATATTTGAGCATTGCATCCCAGGAAAGGCCAGGTGCTGTATAATATTGGCAAGGATCGAGCTCATATATACATTTACATACTTTTCTAAAGTTCTCGAAAATATTTTTTTTTTTCTTTCGTAAATTTATTTATTGTATCTTCAAAAATGAACTAACAATAAGTAATCAAATCTTAAATCTAAATATAATTATTAGGCCCGACCAGTATCGGACATAAACTTAGTGATAGTTATAAATAATACATAAGTAGTGATAATCAAAAAGGAAAAAAAAAGAAGTATTAAGCAGTCCCATCTGGAGTGTTGAGTATTAGGGCCCTTGTGTCCCTCTTTTTTAAGCGGATGTGTCCAGTAAAGCTCAAAATATTACGGGCAAGCGGATTAGGATGTGACTCGAGTTTTGTTAAATAGTTGCCTGCGTATTTTGCAATTTCTTCACTCACTAGTGGCATATTTAAATCACGATGTATATTTGAATTTTTAATGTACCATGGAGCAGATGTTATCAAACGTAAAATTTTGTTTTGCCTTCGTTGGATTTTCTCAATATTTGAAGCTGAAACAGTGCCCCATAGCTGAATTCCATAGCACCATATTGGCTTCAAAAGCGACTTGTATATCAAAAGTTTGCAGTCTAGGCTGAGTGTTGAATTTCTGCCAATTAATCAATATATTTGAGTTAATTTAAGTTTCATTTGGGTTAACTTAGAGTCAATATGATATTTCCATGTAAGCCTTCGATCAAGGTGTATTCCAAGGTATTTCACTTGAGAATGTTGAGGAATATTTTGATTGTTGATTCGAATGGGGGAACAGGTATCTTTTCTTAGGGTAAACGTTATATGAACACACTTTTGTTCATTTACTTTTATTCTCCATAAATTCAACCATATTTCAAGCTTGGTAATGTGTGCTTGGAGATTGCGGGATGCCTCATCAGGGTTTCTGTGAATACTCAAACAGGCTGTATCATCGGCAAATGTAGAAGTGTGTATGTTATTGCTCACAGGCATATCACAAGTATATATTAGATACAAGACTGGCCCCAGAATACTACCCTGTGACACACCAGAAGATATGGACCCGGGTACACTCATGAAGTCTCCTTCCACAACGGTAAACTTCCTATCAACAATATAACTTTCCAAAAGCTTTTGTATGTTTATTGGTAGGTATGTCTTCAATTTTAAAACTAGGCCTTCGTGCCATACTTTATCAAATGCCTGAGAAACATCAATAAAAAGGGCAGAACAATACTTTTTTTCTTCAAATGTCCTCCTTACAACTTGAACCAATCTATGCGTTTGCTCAATAGTGCTATGCTGACTTCTAAAGCCAAATTGATGGTCCGGGATGCACCCACTATCAGCTAAAATTGTGGACAATTTAGTCATGAGCAGCTTTTCGAAAAGCTTTGAAATTGTTGATAGTAAGCTTATTGGCCTATATGACTCAGCATTGGTAAGATCTTTGCCTGGCTTTGGAATCATTTTAATCTTGGCAAGTTTCCAGTTATGTGGAAAATACTGCATTCGTAAAATTGCATTAAAAATAAATAGCAAGATTCTTATTGCAATATGAGGCAAGTTCATCAGCATCTTGTTACTAATGCCATCAATACCTGGAGCTTTCTTCGGGTCGAGTTCAGCAACTATTTTTTGTAGTTCACGCATCTTAAACCTTAAGGGACGAGGGGGTAGAGAGACTACACTCGGTAAATCGGCAGCACCCGTACATGAATTGGGAGTGAATACAGATTTTAAATGCTCAGAAAATAAGTTACCTTTCTCACTATCGCTTCTTGCCCAGCCTCCAGTCGAAGTACGCAATGCTGATTTGAAATCAACGGGTCTTTTAAGATTTCTAGTAGCGCGCCATAAAGAGTAATTAGATGTTGAAGTTACATCAAGACCTTCTAAATACTTTTCCAGTAATGCAGTCTTTTCCGACGATAGCAGCTCTTTGAGTCGTTTAGTACATTCTTTAACTCTGATTTTATTTAGGGGTGATCGGTGTTGTTGCCATTCTCTTCTAGCTCTCCTTTTTTCACATACAAGACGTTCAATTTCTGTAGAATAAATTCTATTAAAGCCAGTCTGCGGATAGGAAGTAGTGGCATGTTCAGCAGCCTGTTTAATATATTCGTTAAGATTGGCAATATTAAATTCAATATCATCAGGTGATCTAAGCTGAATGTTTTCTACGCAGTGACTACTAATATATTTTTTGAATCCTAGAGTTGACCTTATTAATCGTTTTCGCATATGAGTTAGTTAAATCACTCCTTAGTGGGTTGAAAATTGTAACTATTGTGGGAGAGTGATCGGAGGAGAGATCTAGAGAGCCCTCTACGTGAATTAAGTCTCTATGGATATTTTTCGTGACGCCAAAATCTATAAGATCTGGAATTTTTCTTACGTCAGTAGGCCAATAAGTAGGCTCCCCACTCGAAATGACATCTAAGCCCATTTTTGAAATTGTATTAAACAACGCTCTACCTCTAGGTGTAACAAGACGCGAGCCCCAGTACGTATGTTTTGCATTGTAGTCACCAGCTGCCACGAAACAAGATCCAAGCGATTTGTAGAACTTCTCATACTGATCTTCGGTAACTGAAAATCTGGGAGGTGAGTAAATTGATGATATCACGAAATTCGCACAAAAATTTTCTACGAAAATATTCGTAGCTTGCATATATTCTTCACTAACGTTCTCAAGGATATAGTGCTTGAGTCTTGATTTAATTAGAATTGCTGATCCACCGCATGCTCTCCCTCTCGGATCTTTTGAATCATATAGAGTGTAACCATTTATTTTCAAGCAGCTCCTCGAAGTCAAGTGAGTCTCAGATACCAACATTATATCAATATTTTTTTCCGTGAGGAAGTGCTCAAGTTCATTTTTATGTTGGCGAATGCCGTTTGCGTTCCAGAAACATATTTTTAACGCGTTCATGGTTTGTTGATTAATGCTTGAAGCAGTGTATTCTGCATTCTCAGCATTTCTTGCATCATGCTAGTCATATTTGTTGTAAAGTTGTTTATAGTTAGCACCAGATTCTCAATTGTAGCTTCAAGACGACTAAAGTTAAAGCTAGAGTTTGCATTCGTTGAATTACTTGGCGGTGGAACATTTTGTGTGGGAATAGAACTAGTCTTAGCAGCATCGGCATACGATACACGTGAAGTTACTAGTTGGCTAGTTTGAGGAAGAGTGGCGGAGTAAGCATTTGCTGATTGAACTGGAGCTAATTTAGATTTTTGACCCATAGCCTGTTTAACGAAAGAATATACACGGCATCCTCTATAGTTAGCGGTGTGATTACCTCCACAATTACTGCATTTTTTTTCTGCTTGTACTTTTGGCTTGGTACAGTTAGCAGTACCATGCAATTCACCGCAGATAACACAAACTGTAGGTAATTTGCAGTAAGTTTTTGTGTGGCCATATTCTTGACAATTATGGCACTGTACGGGACCTGAACGCTTACGTGGCTCTTCAACTGTGATTTTTCGGTGTAAAAGGTATTTTAGATTATAAATTGGGTGCTTCTCGTTTTTTTTTAACTGTATATCATTTGGCTCCAGTTCAGCACGAAATAGAGGCTGGGGAATCTTCTCTCTATTGATTATATTGGTAACATTTTTTACCTTAAATCCTTGTTCGATAAGTGCACATTTTACTTCTTCGGGCTCAACATATGAATCTATGCCCTTTAATACTATTTGTAGGCCTTTAGCACTCTTAAGTTGATATGTGTAAAAATTTGTTTTATTTTTTTCAAACTAACTAACAATTTTTCGGAAATCTTTTTCATCATATATTTGGATTTTAGTTTCATCAATATTACCTCGTTTAATTGGAATGATGTGAAAAGTATTTTCACCAATGGTCGACAGTAGATTTTTTAGAAGCGCGTTAGAATTTTTTTCTCTCAGATAAATAGGTGGTGGCTTAAAAGACTTTTGCGATGATGCAGCTGGCTTGTCGTTTTTGTCTTGCAATAATGAAAAACGATTTTGACGATTGATAGAAGATGTACTGTTATCCCTAGACATCTTTGGGGCGGATCCAATTTTAGTAGAATTTGGGCTTCGCCCGCGCTTTAAAATAGTTATATATCTGTCCATTCCTACTTGTACCTTTGGTTTTGAACTACTGTTATCTTCAGTGACAACTTGTTTAAGTGATGACCACGAGCCCGAAGCGGATGATATCGCTGAGTTAAATGTAGAAGTACTAGGCAATAATGTAAACGATTCACTAGTTGGCATTGGACAAAGCGAAGTTGATCGCTGACGAAACTGTGGTTTTGCCGTTAGAAAAAGTCTATCAGATTTTTGATTTTTATTAAGAGCTTCTGAACTCACAGCAAGTCTATTATCAGATTTTTTATTTTTATTGTTATCATTATGAGCATCAAAACTCACAGTAAAATAGGCATTTCTGCCGTTAGAACTCACTTCACTATTTTTTTCCTTTGGGGTACTCATAAAGAGTATTCCTCAAGGGTACTTTGTATGTTTTTTTGTTTACGGTTTTTTTTTGTTTTTGTTATTTCTATATGTAAAAATATTATCAAAGCAAAAAAATGCTTATTTATCAAAGTTAATATGTACTACGAATATTTTTTGTATGATTTTTTTTGTTGTTTAGTTTGTATGTAAGAAAAATTCCGCTATTACGTCTGTTCACTATGAAGGTCTAACGAGAACTCGACGAAAATATCTGTCACTAAAGTTCCATGTAATCTTTCATCGTTTCACAACCAAAAGTATTCCATAACTCTACAACATGTGAGTATTCCTCTAAAGAACACTCTTTATTATTCAACTTATTAAAGAAATCACTGCGTGAAGGCAGCTGATATTCATCTAATTTTTGGAATGAATTTAGGTACTCATACGGGAAAATACCTTTATCTTAATAAGCTGAAATTCTTTTCCTGACTAAAATAAGGACCTTATAGTGCTCAAATCATTATCCGACAAATTGCAGGCTAATGATTCCAAACTCTCAGCCATAAAGCGTATAGTATCAAGAAATCTTACTTCAAGCTTATGGCCATCACTCATTTCTGTGAATTGGGAGAGGGATATATAAAGCTCCTTATTGAGAGGAAGTAATTTCAGTTGCATTGAAATTTCACCTAATTCTTTAATAAAAAGATGTGAGTCATAATTTGAATGATTGTGAAAGTAAACTGGTATAAACTTGGGAATTTGGTAATTTAAATTACAGTTATTGTGGTCTGCACCTCTAAATTTACCACTAATGTGGCAATGATCTCTAACGCAATCTTTGCCTATAAATTTTTGACGAATAAGACAATTCACCGCACTATAAAAATTATAAATATCCGAAGGGGATAAAGTGTCCATTTGTCTATTGTTTACTAAGTGGTTATTATATATTTCCTCACAATCCTTAATTAAATATGTTAAAAATTTTTTTGATGCATCTTCCCCTTTATATATCCTTAACTTATCTAAATTATTGTGTGTGTCTTTTTACTAAATTTGTTTTATTACTTACATATCTTCTAAGATGCATTCGAAGTCCGCGTAAGCTACAAAAGGGACATCCATTTTTCTTTGATGTCCCTTAAAGCTAACAATAGCATCTGGACCTGATGGCATAGTTGTGACGATTTTTCCACATTCCGCCTTATGAGTACTCATGACGTTCTCCCTATGAGTGTACTGGAGACAGCTGTTGCAGAAGTGTAGTTTTTGTTTATGTGTGGTAGTCTGATGCTGTAAAAGTCTGTGAATGATAAAAAATAAAATAAAAGTTTATAAGTAAAACGTATATATTATAAAATATATAAAACAAGTATATGTATCATTAAATTAAAGTGTAGTATAATTTTCTAACTTACTTTGATATGTTCTTTATCAAAATGTAGTGATGAACTTCACCATTTTCCAAAAGCAATAAGTTTACATGGTTAATTTTCTCGTCCTTGGTGACATAATAAGGACCAATGATCTGATTGGCCCCCTCATCATACCCAAATACGTTAATACTTATTGCTGGATTGTTCACCTCAAACTCTTTGATTTTGTTTAATGCTAATGGGAAGCTTAAATTTTTAAAATTTAACGCTACACCATTTCGCGTAACAATCTCTCTGCAGCAATGTTCTGAATATTATAAGAACTGCAACGTTTTGGCCGATCGTATGTCGTGCTTTCAAGAAGTCCCATCTTTTATTTTTTTTTCCTTTTGATTATCACTACTTACATATGTATTATATATAACTACTACTAAGCTTATGTCCGGCATTGGTCGGGCCTAATTATATTTTTTAGATTTAAGATTTGAATACTTATTGTAAGTTCATATATGAAGATACAATAAATAAAAATTCATGCATAAAAAAAAAAAAAAAAAAGTATGTCGTGCTATCAACGGCAGCGATTAGGCATCACTTGAAACAGTAGTCATCATCATTTTCAATGTTGATGCAAGCTTTTTTTCTTTCTAATTTTCCTGGTGTGGATATGCAATTCGAGCCTTTGACAAGCGACGATTTGTTGATGTTGATTTCTGCTCGGACTATGCGTGACAAAGTCCAACCAGAATCTCGCTCTTCAAATTCGGACATTCCTGCTTACGGAATAACTCTTCTATGCTATCTGCCTTCGTCAGCAAACTCATTTTGGCTACATGTGATATTATGCACAACTCTAATTCTTCTCCAACAATTTTGATACACTCCGCCACAATACTCAGATGAAATTTAATTATTGAATGCTTAGTTAAATTCACTTGAAGTCTCTCCATAAAAACATTTTTATTTTCTTCAACAAATTCTTCCAACAGAAGTTGATCTTTTTTGTTTAAAATTGCATATGTGGCAATATGATTTTTGAATGCTTTCGATATTTTATAATATCGCACATTCGCTTCGACTTCTTCTGTCCTAGCATGCGAAGTACTCATTAGAGTTGGCAGAGTTTTTTGTCTTCTTTCTTCTACTTCTCCATCACTTTCCGGTAAGCTTATGTCCATAGCATCGTCGAATAAAGTACCTCCAAGGATATCCACACCCTGTTGTTGAGCTTGTTGTTGATGATCTTGTTTTTGATGCTGGTGCTCTTGTTGATGATAATTAAGAGGCTGCCATTGTATCAAATTGGGATTATAATTGTATCCCAAAAACTGATTATTCCATGGCATACCGTATTGTTGAAAATTTAATGGTAAATGATATTGAGGATACTGTAGAGAAGGATATTGTTGATGAATGAATGATGATGATGAAGTTTGCTGATTTTGAAGAGATGTCTGCGGTAGCTCTTGATTTATTCCCCGGCTTACGACCACTTGATCCTGCACACTATGGTTTTTAACATGCTCCAAAAAGGACTTTTGGTATTTGTGTACCTTATTGCATGTATTACACTGATAACCTGTATAACTCATTTTTAATTATTTTATTATTATTTCACTTTAACACAATTGCTGATGACACTTCTTGTAAATACAATAAAGTACTGATGTGTTGGTTAGAAAAGTTGGCGTATTTATACTAAAATTAGAAGCAGTATCCTTGCAGCATTCATAAATTTTACTTTTTTTTTCTGCTGCTGACTGTACATAGCTTGCTGCTTTAAAATAATTGTAGACAAAGAAAATGATTACGTTGCAAAATATATATGTATTCTACAAAATGTTCCACGCACAAGTACCCACGATCGCTCATTCATACATACATACAAATACATACATACACATACATACATACATATACATATATACATACATACATATACATACATATATACATACATATTTCTTAAACAAATACACAAAATATTAAATTACCAGCGACTATCAAGCTGGACCCCCCACACAAGTATTACGGGTGTTTACATACATGTGAACACATAAATAAAATAATTATAATTATATATTATAATTTATAAACAATTTATTAGCATGAGGAAATCACACACACACACACGATTCATATGAGAATCGCCTAGTAGTCATCAAATCTATTATCTCTGATATTACTGATATAGTATTACGAAAACAAATTTCTATAGTCTGGCAACACTGGCAATTTTTCCTTTGGTATTAGAAAAAAATAATAATCATGTTTTGCCGTCTGCATTTGAAAAAAATAATAATCATGTTTTGCCGTCGGCATTTGAAAAAAATAATAATCATGTTTTGCCGTCGGCATTTGGAAAAAATAATAATCATGTTTTGCCGTCGGCATTTGAAAAAAAATAATAATCATGTTTTGCCATCGGCATTTGGAAAAAATAATAATCATGTTTTGCCGTCGGCATTTGGAAAAAATAATAATCATGTTTTGCCATCGGCATTTGGAAAAAGTAATATTCATGTTTTACCGTAGGCATTAGGAAAAATATTCATGCATTGCCGTAGGCATTAAGAAAATTTAATTTTCACAATTTCCCCATTGGTATTAAGAAAAATCATGAATATGTGCAGGGCACACGGGGGTTGGTTAAAATATGAGTATTGGAAATTGTGACTTACCGGGAGATGGTTAGTTCTGGTACAATAGTAATTGTTTCTGGGACTTTTGGCAATAATAATTCCGGGTGTAGTAAGCGGAGCTTTGGTACTTGTTGAGTTTGACTTGTTCAGTTTGACCACCAATTTCCACAACAAATTCTGTCAATGATGATGCAATACTACCTTGAAAATAAGCGGGAGTGATAACAGCAGACTGTTCCCGTATATTCAATTCCACATCGAAGTAGCAAAATTACTTATAATTTAGTTGCTTTACGGCAACTTGTTTTCCATTTATTTAAAAAGAAACAAAAGCGAAATAGGTACATATGTTCACGTAGTTTTATTTATCTTTTGTTTATTATGTTTGTTTTACCACTTTTCAATGCACTGTATTGATCGTGTCTAATAAGGACTTAAAATATGCTAATACAACCTTTAAATGCACGGTATTATCTAATAAGACTTATTCGCACGAACTTTTTGTTTCAATCTTCAAAAATTATATACTTTATTTCAATATACCGGCTTAAAAACGCTATGAATATTTTTCAACACTTCATGAAAATTACAAAAAAATGTATTAGAACACACGAATCAGTAATACATATAATCAATTATATTTAATAATAACTCCAACTAATTTGCCAAAAACACTTCACTTGTTTTCAAATTGATGTCCCAAATATGACTTATTTCTTTTTTCCTTGCTCGAAGCAAAGAAGCCAAAAGCAAAAGTAGACAACAAAAGAAAACAGTGTGACCGTGTATAAACATTCTGCCCCCCTTGCTATATTATAATATAGCAACGAGGGACGTTCTACAATGATATAAAAAAAGATGTAATTATCATACAATAATGTTATAATTCTAGGATGCAAAGAAAATGATATAATTCAAATATGATTTTTTATAAAGATACGTAGAAGGTATTATGTATATAATATGTATATAAATTGTATAAATGTTGAGATAAAAAATATAATGATTTTTAAACGGCAAATTTTCCAATGATGATTCATCCCAGCACAATGTCTTGCGCCAATGGGGACCCAATAGAGGCAGTTTGTATATCACTCCGGATTAACCTGGGATACACGTCCGCACCCAAAACAAAATTGATGGTGTGGCTTTCGAAAAAAAATCGGGATCAGCCAGGCGCAAATTGCGATAAGCGTCAGTGACGCTACGATCCTGGCGTTTTGCTGGGGGCCTTTCAGGTAGTTCGTCTGCAACACGGGCATTTTTGTTAAATTTTGCGCATTTACGCAACGGATGATCTTTCCGACATAAGCGCCAGTCGGGAGCCTTAGCCTTTAGGTGGACGGTGAGCTTGTGCTCTTCAATGGGGTAGTCGTGACTGCGGCGACGATTATGCATATTTTCTATAACGGGGAAGAAATAAAGGGGAAAAGTTATAAATGGGTTGAACGATAGAAGCGAACTTTTGCGGGACAGAGGTTTTTGTTCCAATAATTGTGAATACTCGTCGCTGAAATGTGATTTTTGACAGGCGATTATCAAACGATTTTTAACGACAATTATTTCTTTAGCTGAGAGCTCGTTGTTGATGTTATCACCCCTTTTGGTTTGTAAGGAAACGAATTTCACTCGCGCAACTTTCGTTTTAGCTGCTAGCAGATGACTGGCGACATATCCTTGGAACTCAGAGCGAAGGTAAATGGCTGCTGCATATGCCTTTTCCGACGCATCACAAAAACCGTGTATTTCGACTCTATAGGCGGGATCAAAATCAACGAAACGGGGAATTTTAATTTGTTCAATGTTTATGTAGTCGTCAAGGAATTCATGCCACTTTTGCATCGTTGGGGGGTTCAAATCTTCGTCCCAGTCGGTACCATCTTTCCAGATTTGCTGCATAATGATTTTTGCTACGATGATTTTGGGTGACAGCCAACCTGCTGGGTCGAATAATCTTGCTATTTCAGATAGCACACATCTCTTTGTCGTGAAATTGCGATTGGGCGTAGTTTTAAGTTTAAAATAAAAATAATCGCCTCCAGCGTTCCATCTGAGGCCTAAAGTTTTGGTTATGCTGGAGTCTGACAATTTTAGAAACTCTTCATTCAGCAAGTGTGACGACGGTAGTTCTTGTAGTAACATTTCATTGTTTGCGTTGGGGGGTTCAAATCTTCGTCCCAGTCGGTACCATCTTTCCAGATTTGCTGCATAATGATTTTTGCTACGATGATTTTGGGTGACAGCCAACCTGCTGGGTCGAATAATCTTGCTATTTCAGATAGCACACATCTCTTTGTCGTGAAATTGCGATTGGGCGTAGTTTTAAGTTTAAAATAAAAATAATCGCCTCCAGCGTTCCATCTGAGGCCTAAAGTTTTGGTTATGCTGGAGTCTGACAATTTTAGAAACTCTTCATTCAGCAAGTGTGACGACGGTAGTTATTGTAGCAACATTTCATTGTTTGCCGTCCATTTTCGAAGCGAAAAGCCTGCTGTAGCAAGAACTTTTATGAGTTCATCGCGTGATTTAAGCGCCGATGATATGGTATGGGCTCCAGAAAGGACGTCGTCGACGTACATATAGTTCCGTAATATTTCGGCCACGTTAGGGTGATCGGTTTCGCTTTCTTTGGCGAGTTCTAGCAACGTCCTGATTGCTAGGTAGGGGGCACAGTTTACGCCAAAGGTGACGGTTTTTAACTCGTGGTCTTGAATGACTTCAGTTGGCGAATTTCGATGTAAAATTCGCTGAAAGGGGGTTTGAGAGGGGTGGACTAAAACTTGGCGGTACATCTTTTCGATGTCCGCGTTAAAAACGTAGCGGAAAAATCTCCATCTTAATATTAAGATCATTAAGTCTGCCTGTAGAAATGGGCCAGTATGAAGCAAATCGTTGAGGCTGACGCCATTTGCTGAGGGATTTGATGCATTAAACACCACACGTAATTTTGTTGTGGTGCTATCGGGTTTTATAACAGCGTGATGGGGCAAATAATATGTGCCGCTGTCACCACTTATGGGGGTTACCTTGGCCATTTGGCCAAGAGCAGAATATTCGGTAATAACTCGATCATATTCAGCTTTGAGTTGGGGGTTTTTTATCAAGCGCGCTTCATTTCGTAGAAATTGCGATAACGCGATTTTTCGTGATTGACCAATATTTACTTTTTCGGGGTGTTCTTGCTTAAAAGGGAGTGATACAACGTATCGACAATCTTGATTGCGGAATGTAGTCGAGGTGTACAGATTCTCGCAGTATGTGACCTCTGGTGATGATTTGGCCTTCTTCGGGAGGTCTTCAAGCTCCCAGAAACGTCGAAGTTGATTATCCAACGCGACGGTGTTAAAAAATGATAAAATTGACTTTTTACACGGATTTGCGGTTACCTTGCCAGTAATTATCCATCCGAAAGCAGTTTTCTGCGCAACCAACGACTGTTGTCTATCCCAGTGCAGCCCATTTCGAATTATTTTTGGGTAGACATCTCCACCGAGAAGTAGGTCAATTTCGGACCCACCGCTGCGGTATGTATCGGCTAACTGTAAATGTGAAAAACTGCTGTATGCCGGCGATGATGGGGGGTAATATGCAAGTTGACCGGTCAGCTTGTTTATGACTAATGCCTCCGCAAACAGTTCAAACGATGGATCGATAGGAGAGCCTATTTTAATGGGGCAGGTCTGCGCTGAGGTAGCAGTTAATGAATCACATAAGCCATGTATTTGAGCTTGGGACGATCGCGTGCTAAGGCCCAGACAGTTTTGTAGTTTTCGTGAAATGAAAGTTGCCTCAGATGCAGAATCAATTAACGCGCGAACTGTATATTTGCATTCGCCTTGATATACGTCAACAAGAGCTGTGCCTAGGATGACAAATTGTGTCGTTGAGGGGAGGTGTGTTGAGAACGATTGTAGCATTCTATCAGTGGCTTGTGCTGACGTTGAGGGGCTCATATCTAAAGGAGTATTATTAGTGTTTAGGTTGGTCTGAAAAGGGGGAGAAATGGCTTGGGTGGTATTTGAAGATCGTTGTGCAGTAGATGTGCGATGAAGCAACGTATGATGTTTTCCTTTGCACGTGTGACAGGCATATTTGCTTTTGCATATTTGAGAGCCATGAGATGTTCCCAGACAATTGGTACATCGATTTTGGTGTTTAACCGTAGCATAGCGTTCTTCGATTGGCATTGCTAGGAAAACGGAACAAAATCTGAGGAGATGAAATTGTGGACAAAGGGCACATTTTCCTTTCTTTTCTTTGGAAATATTAGTGTGGTAACTTTGAAGCTTTTGCTTGGAAGGCGAATTAGACTTATTCAGATTAGCCGGCTGTGCGGGTCTTGAACCATGCGAGCTCGCAAAAGTTGATCGAATATCAGCAACCGACTCTAAAGTGTGACAACGAGATGTTAGAAATACCTCAAGCTGCGTCCAAGTGGGCAAATCGGTAGTTTGGGGCAAAGACTGTTCCCATAAATTAAGGGTAACTTCAGGCAAGCAGGTCGAGCAGATATACACGAATATTGAATCCCAGTTCTCTGTGTCAATTTGAAGCAAACGAAGATTTGTAATACAATTGCTAATTGTACGCTGCAGACGCCTTAAGTCAGAACCAGTTTCCCGCGACATTGGTTTTATATTGAAAAGTGATTTCAATTGTGCGTTGACTAGCACCCTCTTGTTTTCATAACGATGCATGAGGTTCTGCCATGCCATGTCAAAACCTTCGTTGGTCATGGGACAAGTTTTTAGAAGTTCACGTGCTTCACCTTGCGTCTTCTTCATCAGGTGGCACATTTTTTCTACAGGTGAGAGACGGTTGTTATTGCGGTACAAGGCAGTGAACATATCTCGGAATGTAGGCCAAGATTTGTAGTCACCATGGAATACTTCGGTATCGCAGGGGGGTAAAGAAATATGTGGCGTCATATCGACTTGTTTTGTCGCTGATGGGGTAGCTGCTGCGGCCTGGATACGAATATTATCGGTATATTTGTGAATAGTCGCGATTATCTCTGTATAGGCTTCAAAAGTAGAATAAAAACGGCCTTTTAATGCTGCCATTTCGATTTCTTCTTTTATTGTTTCATATTTCTCCAGTGCTATGTCGTAGAGACTCTCGAAACTAGTCCATAGCTTCTCAAGCTGTCGTTCTTGAGCCACCAAGGTATGAAGAGTGTGGCCCTCTTCTTTCAAGCCTTTAAAATAGGTTTGAAAATCTATTACGCGATCAGAAGCGCGTATCAAATTTTTTAACGTTGCCATTCCAATGAGAAAAACGGTAGGAGTTACTAATAAAAAGTTTTTATGGGGGTTTGAGAAATCGTCACCGGAATCGGTATAACGATCAATGTATCGGGGTTAAAAAATCCTCAAGATATATGTTCACTGGTACTTAGTATAAGTGACAAGTGTTATTGCTGTAAATATTGTAAATTTCTACAGATGCTTCGTATAAGCGGCCAGGATGTATTGTAGAAAATCTAATAAAATATTTCAGTGGTGCTTCGGATAAGCGACCAATATGTGGGGGGTTAATAAATTTGAAATTATTAAGTAAATTTTCAAATTATTTGTTGATGGAGAAAATTTCAAAAATTTTCAATGGTGCTTCGTATAAGCGACCAATATATGGGGGTTAAATAAAATTTGAAATTATTAAATAAATTTTCAAATTATTTGTTGATGGAGAACATTTCAAAAATTTTCAATGGTGCTTCGTATAAGCGACCAATATATGGGGGTTAAATAAAATTTGAAAGTATTAAATAAATTTTCAAATTATTTGTTGATGGAGAAAATTTCAAAAATTTTCAATGGTGCTTCGTATAAGCGACCAATATATGGGGGTTAAATAAAATTTGAAAGTATTAAATAAATTTTCAAATTATTTGTTGATGGAGAAAATTTCAAAAATTTTCAATGGTGCTTCGTATAAGCGACCAATATATATGGGGGTTAAATAAAATTTGAAATTATTAAATAAATTTTCAAATTATTTGTTGATGGAGAAAATTTCAAAAATTTTCAATGGTGCTTCGTATAAGCGACCAATACCTATATGGGGGTTAAATAAAATTTGAAATTATTAAATAAATTTTCAAATTATTTGTTGATGGAGAAAATTTCAAAAATTTTCAATGGTGCTTCGTATAAGCGACCAATATATGGGGGTTAAATAAAATTTGAAAGTATTAAATAAATTTTCAAATTATTTGTTGATGGAGAAAATTTCAAAAATTTTCAATGGTGCTTCGTATAAGCAACCAATATATGGGGGTTAAATAAAATTTGAAATTATTAAATAAATTTTCAAATTATTTGTTTCAATATTTCATATAGCGAAAGTATGTGTATGATGATCTGACATATGGGTACAGCGGGGGTTAATTACGGCAAAAATTTATATTCATTAATATAAGCATCTGAAGTTTTCATAGATTTATTAAAGTAAAAGTATTTTTGTCTTGGTACTTTTCTCGCTACCCTCGTAACCATTAGTTACTAATGTTCTTATGTATCAGCTGCTTCGTTTGATTTACTGACCTATATATTTTGTCAGAAGTAAATATGTACATACATATGTACATAGAGATGATTTTGCTGCTTTTGTTTATTCGTTGATCGTTGACTCGCAGCAAGAGTGAAAAAAAACACACAACTTCTTTAATACATAAAGAGTATCAATGTATGTATGTATGTATGTATTTATTGCAGAAGAAACAGAAGAATAGAAAACATGAGATGTTTTTTCAAGGGCAAAATTCCAACCATACATACATACGTATGCGGTTAACAGGTAAATTTTTAACGACACTTTTTTCCTTTTGCTTTTTCTCTTTATTTAAGTATTAAAGCAAAAATTGTATTTGTTACCTGTTAAGTATAAATGCACGTATGTATGTTTATTTTTTGGACCGTTAGAGTTTTTTATAAAAATACAAAAAAAGAACACCAATTTTTGACGAAATGAAAGTTTTGTAAAAACTAACGTTTTCTGTCGAAACTGTACCTATGTATATCAGATCATAAACGGGGGTTTAGTGCAAAAATGGCATATCTCACAAATGGAGATTATACCATTTTTGTGTTAAAAAATGGGTTTTTATGAAACAAATGGGGTTTTTTAGATAGCAAAGGGGGTGTGCCGGGTTTTAGATGACCCGGATCCGGCTCGAAGGACCAAAATGTGCAGGGCACACGGGGGTTGGTTAAAATATGAGTATTGGAAATTGTGACTTACCGGGAGATGGTTGGTTCTGGTACAATAGTAATTGTTTCTGGGACTTTTGGCAATAATAATTCCGGGTGTAGTAAGCGGAGCTTTGGTACTTGTTGAGTTTGACTTGTTCAGTTTGACCACCAATTTCCACAACAAATTCTGTCAATGATGATGCAATACTACCTTGAAAATAAGCGGGAGTGATAACAGCAGACTGTTCCCGTATATTCAATTCCACATCGAAGTAGCAAAATTACTTATAATTTAGTTGCTTTACGGCAACTTGTTTTCCATTTATTTAAAAAGAAACAAAAGCGAAATAGGTACATATGTTCACGTAGTTTTATTTATCTTTTGTTTATTATGTTTGTTTTACCACTTTTCAATGCACTGTATTGATCGTGTCTAATAAGGACTTAAAATATGCTAATACAACCTTTAAATGCACGGTATTATCTAATAAGACTTATTCGCACGAACTTTTTGTTTCAATCTTCAAAAATTATATACTTTATTTCAATATACCGGCTTAAAAACGCTATGAATATTTTTCAACACTTCATGAAAATTACAAAAAAATGTATTAGAACACACGAATCAGTAATACATATAATCAATTATATTTAATAATAACTCCAACTAATTTGCCAAAAACACTTCACTTGTTTTCAAATTGATGTCCCAAATATGACTTATTTCTTTTTTCCTTGCTCGAAGCAAAGAAGCCAAAAGCAAAAGTAGACAACAAAAGAAAACAGTGTGACCGTGTATAAACAAATATGATTTTCCCGTTGGTACTAGGAAAAATCATATTCATGATTTTCCTGTAGTCATATATACTTATGAAATCTTAATCTTATGAAACCCCTTAACGTACCCCCACAAACATACACACATACAAATTCCCACGGTCATAAAAAACGGACTTATTGAACCACCCTCGTATGTAGTAAACAAACAAAACTACTTATGTAAACAAAAAATTCCTTATGTAAACAAAAAAATGTCTTATTGAGCCACCCTCGTAGGTATCAAATTTCACAAATTTCCAAGAATTTTAAAATTTGGGTAATTAAAATTTTAAAATTTCAAAATTTTAATTGTCCCAGGATCCGCATTTCCCTACTACTCATATGCGTGTCGTTTTTTTAAAACTTTTTTTTAATGCTTCGAATATATTTTTTATTCTTTGTTCGTTCGAATATTCCAACAAAACCTCAAAATTATTCCTCTGTTCGAACAAGAAAAAATCATGAAATTTCATTCGAACAAATATAAGACCCGAATAATTAAAAGCACCAGATGACACGCTGGTGATTACCAATTTATATAATAAATAGCAGATTGCAGTGACACATATTGTGCTAAACAATAATTTGGTAAACATTTTAGCTCACTACTTCTGATGTCCGAAATTTTGACTAGAAACCTGGAAGTTTTTCACACTCATTTTTTTTGTGAGGATCTATATTAACATTTTGTTAATATATGTTATATAAAAGATTTTAATGATATGCTAAAGCGATTAGCATGACAAAATAATATCAAATATGTAATGAAATGGTAATTACCTTGTAAAAATACTCAAAGTTATTTAATGGAAAGGAAAAAAGGGAGAAATTATGTAATCCACTGGGTTTAATTTACACTACCTTCAATTGATGTTGAACGCATGAGTATTGCAAGAGGACAATAAAGGAAACGTGTACGCTGATATTGTAAAGGAAAACAGTAAGAGGGTAAATTAAAATACACAAGTTGTTGCAATAGATTTTATATTTGTAACAAGTTGGGAAAAAACACATCCAAACGAAAATATTTTCGGCAATCATAATATGATGGTAATAGTTTGGAAGTTCAGTAAAGTTGGCAGATGCGGGTTAGTTGCTCTGAAATAAAAAAACAGCAAACTCAAAAAAAAACTCACCACGCTACACAATGATAAGCCAATACAAGGCAATAAAATATGATATCAACTAGAATATAATCATTGTAATTAGTGTGAGAGGATTTGGTTAAACCCAGCGAACATTAGAATTATTTTTAAAACTATATTATATATTATGGGCCGTACACATAATAACTTAACCATGAGCTTAAAAAATTTAATAGTTTCAAACGTTTTTATTTAAAAAATCTAATTTAATTCATTGTATTAAATTTATTTGTTATACTAGCAAAATGAGTGGACAGAAGTCAAATAGGCTTACGTATGAACGTGCTTATACACATGTACTCCAAATATTGGCAAAATAATTGTTTTTTAAATTTCTTCCCCTTTATATATCTTTAAATACATTTAAATTGATTATTGAGGGGTTTAGCTGGATCCTATGCGCATTTCACTGTTGCTAATGCAGATCATCAGGGAACCTTTACCCAAAAATCTTAGAACAACTAGAGTTATTATGTAATAAACTTTCATTTAAACAAATGAGAAGTTCAACAAATAACAAAGTTGAAACAAGAACTCAATAATCAACATGTTTTTTATTTTCTTACTTTAAATAATCAATAATCAATTTAAATGTATTTTAATAAAAAAGTTATTTTACTAATTAAGTAAAATAATAATTTGGGATTATTAGTGCGTTAATAAACGTTAAACTTAAATTGTAGAAATTCCCAAAAATAAAACACTAATTATTAACTTGACTGCACCAGGTCAAAAAAAAATGTGTGGCAACACTCTATTCTTATATAGCTGTTGTTGTTATTTACATTTATTTTCTTTACATACTTTTTACAACTACAACTAGAGCTGAAAAAAAGTCAGCCAATGTAGTAAAGTAAGAAAATAAAAAACATGTTGATTATTGAGTTCTTGTTTTAACTTTGTTATTTGTTGAACTTCTCATTTGTTTAAATGAAAGTTTATTACATAATAACTCTAGTTGTTCTAAGATTTTTGGGTAAAGGTTCCCTGATGATCTGCATTAGCAACAGTGAAATGCGCATAGGATCCAGCTAAACCCCTCAATAATCAATTTAAATGTATTTTAATAAAAAAGTTATTTTACTAATTAAGTAAAATAATAATTTGGGATTATTAGTGCGTTAATAAACGTTAAACTTAAATTGTAGAAATTCCCAAAAATAAAACACTAATTATTAACTTGACTGCACCAGGTCAAAAATACTTGTGTGGCAACACTCTATTCTTATATAGCTGTTGTTGTTATTTACATTTATTTTCTTTACATACTTTTTACAACTACAACTAGAGCTGAAAAAAAGTCAGCCAATGTAGTAAAGTAAGAAAATAAAAAACATGTTGATTATTGAGTTCTTGTTTCAACTTTGTTATTTGTTGAACTTCTCATTTGTTTAAATGAAAGTTTATTACATAATAACTCTAGTTGTTCTAAGATTTTTGGGTAAAGGTTCCCTGATGATCTGCATTAGCAACAGTGAAATGCGCATAGGATCCAGCTAAACCCCTCAATAATCAATTTAAATGTATTTTAATAAAAAAGTTATTTTACTAATTAAGTAAAATAATAATTTGGGATTATTAGTGCGTTAATAAACGTTAAACTTAAATATTTGTTTTTATTGAACTTTATGTGTTACCACTTTTACTACAAGAAAATATCGTAAGCTTAAAGGCAGATGAAACATACTCTAACAATTATTTCCTGATTTTTATTTATTCCTCACAAAATAAGAGTTATTTTGTCACTTTTATTTATTCCTCACAAAATAACAGTTACTGTTTGATTTTTATTTATTTTTTGCTTAATTTTTAAAATGTAGAAAGCGTAATTTGTGCGTTAAAATTAATATTAACCGATTCAAAATTGAGTTTATCGCCAGAGTCTGTAAAAAAACTAATATATGTTAAATTAAATTTACTTTTTTTTATTTATTCATTTTGAAAATTAAAAATTTTTTTACCAAAAAAATAAAAATCAAAAAGTATCTGTTATTTTGGGAGGAATAAAAAAGTAGTATTCTGGGGCCAGTTTTGTATTTGATTTATACTTGTGATATGCCTTTGAGCAGTAATATCCATACATCTACGTTTGCCGCTGATACAGCCTGCCTCAGTTTGCACGAAAACCCTAACGAGACTTCCCGATATCTACAAGAACATATTACACCACTGGAACTATGGTTAAACTTATGGATAATTAAAGTAAACGAGCAAAAGTGTGTTAAGGTAACTTTTACCCTGCAAAGAGATACTTGTTTTCCAATTCGAAGCAACAATCAAGTTGTTCTTCAACATTCACACGTAAAATACCTTGGTATACACCTTGATCGAAGGCTTACATGGAAATATCATATTGACTCTAAGTTAACCCAAATGAAACTTAAATTAACTCAAATATATTGGTTAATTGGCAGAAACTCAACACTCAGCCTAGACTGCAAACTTTTGATATACAAGTCGCTTTTGAAGCCAATATGGTGCTATAGAATTCAGCTGGGGTGCTGCTTCAGCTTCAAATATTAACCGATTTAAAATTGAGTTTATCGCCAGAGTCTGTAAAAAAACTCGTATATGTTAAATTAAATTTATTTTTTTTATTTATTCATTTTAAAAATTAAAAATTTTTTTACCAAAAAAATAAAAATCAAAAATTAATTGTTATTTTGTGAGGAATAAACAAAAGTCACAAAATAACTCTTATTTTGCGAGGAATAAATAAAAATAAAAAAAATTAAAATCATCTACATGGAGTATCGTGGAATATTACTTGTGCATGTAGCACTTCTCTATTATTGTAATATTTTCAGTTTAAATTTGAAAAATAATCGTTATTTGCGATCCCTGATAAAAAAGTGTTTATATGTATATATATGTAGGGGCACCCCTTAGCTATATGGGAATTTTTTTTCAACCTTTCCTTACTCTCATTCCCTTAATTGGTGCCAATGGTTAAACAAATATTATCTTCCGGTGTGCATGCGGTGGATCAGCAATTTTAATTAAGTCAAGACTCAAGCACTACATTCTTGACAACATTTGTGAAGAACATCTACAAGCAACAAATATTGGCATTGAACATTTTTGTAAAAATTTCGTGATATCATCAGTTTACTCCCCTCCCAGATTTTCAATCACTGAGGATCAATACGAATATTTCTACAAATCTCTTGGACCTTGTTTTCTAGCAGCTGGCGACTACAATGCAAAACATAGGTTTTGGGGTTCGCGTCTTATTACACCCAGAGGTCGAGCGTTGTTTAACACAATTTCAAAAATGGGCTTGGATGTGATTTCGATTGGGGAGCCCACTTATTGGCCTACTGACATACAAAAAATTCCGAATGTTATAGATTTTGGCATCATGAAAAATATCTCTAGGGGTTTAATTCGAATTGAAGCTTCTCTAGATCTCTCGTCCGATCACTATCCCACGATCGTTACAATTTATAGCCCATTAAAAACTGACTTACCTCACCCATATATGAAGTTGATAAATCGTGTTAATTGGCTGGGATTCAAAAAATATCTTAGTAGTCATTGAACGGAAAATATTATGCTAAGAACACCTGATGATATTGAATCTAACATTGCCATCCATAAAGAAAATATTAAACAGGCTGCTCAAGTATCGCTTTTTAAGCCAAATTACATGTGATAATTATTTTTTTTTTTTAATGCATGATTTTTATTTATTGTATCTTCATATATGAACTAACAATAAGTATTCAAATCTTAAATCTAAAAAATATAATTAGGCCCGACCAATGTCGGACATAAGCTTAGTAGTAGTTATATATAATACATATGTAAGTAGTGATAATCGAAAGGAAAAAAATAAAAGTATTTTCAAGAAGTCCCATCTGGAGTGCTGTGAATAAGAGCCATTGCGTCCCTCTTTTTTAGGCGGATGTGTCCAGTAAAGTTCAAAATATTACGGGCAAGCGGATTAGGATGTGACTCGAGTTTTGTTAGATATTTGCCTGCGTATTTTGCAATTTCTTCAGTCACTAGTGGCATATTCAAATCTCGATGTATATTTGAATTTTTGATGTACCATGGAGCCGATGTTATCATGCGTAAAATTTTGTTTTGCCTTCGTTGGATTCTCTCGACATTAGAAGCTGAAGCAGTGCCCCACAACAGTATTCCGTAGCACCATATTGGTTTCAAAATCGACTTGTATATTAAAAGTTTACAATCTAGACTGATTGTTGAATTTCTACCAATCAGCCAATGTATCTGAGTTAATTTCAGTTTCATTTGTGTTAGCTTTGAGTCAATATGGGGCTTCCATGTAAGCCGTCGATCAAGGTGTATACCAAGGTATTTTACGTGTGAATGTTGAAGAACAACTTGATTGTTGATTCGAATTGGCGAACAAGTATCTCTTCGCAGGGTAATGTTACCTGGACACACTTTTGCTCGTTTACTTTGACTCTCCATAAATTTAACCACAGTTCCAGTTGTGTAATATGTTCTTGTAGATATCGGGAAGCCTCGTGAGGGTTTTCGTGCATACTAAGGCAGGCTGTATCATCGGCAAACGTAGATGTATGGATATTGCTGCTCAAAGGCATATCACAAGTGTAAATCAAATACAAAACTGGCCCCAGAATACTACTTTTTTATTCCTCCCAAAATAACAGAACTTTTGAGGAAAAAAAGTATTGTTCTGCGCTGTTTATTGACGTTTCCCAGGCATTTGATAAAGTGTGGCATGAAGGCCTAATTTTAAAATTGAAGACTTACTTACCAATAAACATTTTAAATCTTTTGGAAAGTTACATTATTTCCCGTAAGTTCACTGTTGCGGAAGGAGACTTTACAAGTAGGCCTGAAACAATTTTATCCGGTGTGCCACAGGGGAGTATACTGGGACCAGTTTTATATTTAATTTATACTTGTGATATGCCAGTGAGCAGTAGTATCCATACTTCCACATTTGCCGACGATACAGCCTGCCTTAGTATGCATGAAAACCCTGATGAGGCATCCCGCAAACTCCAGGAACACATTAGCCAGATGGAGCTTTGGTTAAACTTATGGAGAATCAAGGTAAAGGAACAAAAGTGTGTTCAAGTAAAATTTACTTTACGAAGAGATACTTGTTCCCCCATTCGGATTAACAATCAAGTTGTTTCTCAACATTCACATGTGAAATATCTTGGTATACAGCTTGATCGACGACTTACATGGAAACACCACATTGATTCTAAGTTAACTCAAATGAAACTTAAGCTAACTCAGGTACATTGGCTGATTGGTCGAAATTCAACACTTAGCCTAGACTGTAAACTTTTAATATACAAGTCGCTTTTAAAGCCAATATGGTGCTACGGAATTCAACTATGGGGCACTGCTTCAGCTTCAAATGTAGCGAAAATTCAACGCAGGCAAAATAAAATTTTACGCATGATAACATCGGCTCCATGGTACATCAAAAATTCAAATATACATCGTGATTTGAATATGCCACTAGTGACTGAAGAAATTGCAAAATACGCTGGCAAATATTTAACAAAACTCGAGTCACATCCTAATCCGCTTGCCCGTAATATTTTGAACTTTACTGGACACATCCGCCTAAAAAAGAGGGACACAATGGCTCTTATTCACAGCATTCCAGATGGGACTTCTTGAAAATACTTTTATTTTTTTTCCTTTTGATTATCACTACTTACATATGTATTATATATAACTACTACTAAGCTTATGTCCGACATTGGTCGGGCCTAATTATATTTTTTAGATTTAAGATTTGAATACTTATTGTTAGTTCATATATGAAGATACAATAAATAAAAAAAATAAAAAAAAAAATAAAAAAAAAAAATGTTTATATCTGAAGTTGTGTCAGCCGGCTGACAGCCGATTTTCAGCCACCGCCGCAAATTTTTTATGAGCCAGCCGCCGCCGACAAAATCGCTCGGTGCAGGTTGCACTACCGTCTGTATAGTTCAGCAGATTTCTGCCCAACTGCCAAACACTATATGCCAAACACTATATTGAATAAAATAATATCTTCTAGCAGTGTTGCCAGATATGGCGATATCTCGCCAAACGTGGCGACAAAAATTTGTTTTTGGCGATAAAAATTTTGTAATGGCGATTGGCGATTTACTTGGCGATATTTTAACTTACGGGCGATATTTTTACAATTTCAATAAAATAGAATAATGTTGAAAATATTAAACTTTTTATATAAACATTTTTTCTACGACATGAAATAGTGCGTGCAAGAAATTCTAACGGCCTGGCCCACGATGTCACGAGAAATCGTTCGATCGCCAACTTGTATTGGAAACAACAACAAATGTTCTAAAGTTATTGTTGTTTGCAATACAAGTTGTCGATCGAACGATATCTGGTGACATCGTGGGCCAGGCCGTAAATATTGTAACTCTTTATCTCAAACAAAATTTTCTTAAGTTTAAAATTTTTAAGCGCACTAATAATCCCAAATTATTATTTTACTTATTAAGTAAAATATTTTTTATTAAAAATACATTGAAATTGATTATTGAGGGGTTTAGCTGGATCCTTTGCGCATTTCACTGTTGCTAATGCAGATCATCAGGGAACCTTTACCCAAATTTCTTAGAACAACTAGAGTTATTATGTTATAAAATTTCATTTAAACAAATGAGAAGCCTAACAAGAAATAACAAAGTTGAAACAAGAACTCAATAATCAACATGTTTTTTTATTTTCTTACTTTACCATTGCTACATTGGCTGACTTTTTTCAGCTTCAAATTGTAGTTGTAAGAGTATGTAAAAGAAAATAAATGTAAATAACAACAACAGCTATTAAAGAATAGAGTGTTGCCACACAAGTATTTTTGACCGGGTGCAGTCAAGTTAGTAATTAGTGTTTTTATGGGAATTGTTAAAATTTAAGTTTAAAATTTTTAAACGCACTAATAATCCCAAATTATTATTTTACTTATTAAGTAAAATATTTTTTATTAAAAATACATTGAAATTGATTATTGAGGGGTTTAGCTGGATCCTATGCGCATTTCACTGTTGCTAATGCAGATCATCAGGGAACCTTTACCCAAATTTCTTAGAACAACTAGAGTTATTATGTCATAAAATTTCATTTAAACAAATGAGAAGCCTAACAAGAAATAACAAAGTTGAAACAAGAACTCAATAATCAACATGTTTTTTTTATTTTCTTACTTTACCATTGCTACATTGGCTGCTGTGTGACCAGATTTTAAAATAATATTAATAATATTATATAATATTATAATAATATTATAATAATATTAAAAAGTTACATTTTAGGCTAGAAAATAAAGCTAAACTTTTTTCCACTTCTTTGATCACTTTTCAATAGTTTCTTATTGCTAAACTAACGTTAAATATTACACAAACATATTTTTTTATTATACATATAGAATATTTGCTTAATGAAATTATTTATTAATTTTTATATTTTAGATTTAATGAAGAACAAAACAAAAACTTCCCCAAAATAATCTTAAAAAGTTTTTAAAAATGTAAAAACATTTATACTAAAATACGAAAGCTTTTTAAGTGAATTAATGCTATTTAAGGTAAAGCATGGATCACACTATCTGCACAATGTACCGAGTTTCGTCAGATCAGTGAAATAAAGTCATAAGTAAAGATTTTGCTCTAATTTATCGACTACTTGAAATACAAGGACATAATTGCGCCACACTGCATTGGTAATAAGCCCATATAGACTTATTCCAGAATTAATTGAGTAATAATGCCATTTTGGATTATTACTTATGACCAGGGAAACCGCAAATATGCAATTGCATGTTTTTTCTTGTATCACGTATTAATGCGGGGATAAGATATTTATCCGTTTCAGAACTTTTAATGAATTTTGGCATCGATTTGTTAGTGCATATTTTTGCATATTTTACCCTTTAAAACATGTTTATGCATATTTCAGTTTTAAACGCATAATTTTAGCATATTTTCGAATTTTTAGAGCATAATTTACGCTTTTAGGGCATATTTTGATACTTTATAGAATTTATTTTATTTCAACTCGCACTTGGCACCACCATCCTTAAAAAAACACTCCATTCCGAAAAAAAAATTTTATCAATTTTTTATTTTTAATTTTCGCCATCTAAATCTCTGTTCCAATGTTCCATGTAGTGTATCATTCTTTTTATAAATAACGCAGTTTTACGGACGTTAGTTGCAATACAAATTTAGTTTAGCTAAAAAAAAAGACCTTGAAGGAACATTGTAAATGTATGAAAGTTCATTAAGATGGGACAAAAAAGATTTTTATTTGAAATTCTAGGTCAATATTTTGTTATTTATTGCAATAAAAACTATAAATTAAAATCTTTTCTTATTTATCCGAAATACAGTTCCAAAGCCTTTGTTGGACAAGGGTTTTTGTCCAATAACTAAAAATCCACACGACTTGTATTTTCAAAATAAACTCTTCGACGTTTATTACAGTTCAAATTTAATGTACAACAATTGATATTCAAATGTAAGTTATGTGCATATATTTGATTGCAAACCAATTTATTTAAAATTCTTATAAAAGTTTTGGACAACTTTACTGTCGGATGGCCACGTGAGAACTGTCCAATTTTGGTATACATTCACTAAGTTGGTTATTGTTCGTAAGTCTTTGACAAATGTCAAATACAAAAAAAAAAACATGATTAATACATCTGTAATAAAAGATGGCTGATTCAGCAGAAATAACCGCGAAATTAATTTTACACTGGCCAACAAGTAATTTGCTTTGCAATCAAATGTAGTGTTTAAATATTAAGAAATTGGTAAAATAAGTAATTATTAAAAAGCAATAAATTCAAGGTTTCGTTCAATAAGTAAATATTTCATTTAACATCGGCCCTCTTGCATGGCTGCTAACTCAGGCTGCAACTTATCACACGTTGACACATCGTAATCGTTTTCCACTGGTAAAGGGGCAAGTTTATGGATGGGGCGCTTAAAAACGCCGTTTTTGGTTCGCACCTCTGCGACCCTCACTTTGCCGTCCTTTCCTGTTTCCACGGCAACAATTTTTCCTAGAAGCCACGTCTGTGGTGGTGTGTTGTCTTCGTGTATAGTTACGATGGTTCCGATTGCGACGTTTTCGACGGGTTGAGCCCATTTTAGCTTTTGTTGCTGCTGGAGTATGTAATCCGTTTGCCATGCAGACCAAAAACGAGCCTTCAGGCACGATAAGACTTGAAATCGTTTCAAGCAACTGAGCTTGCCTGTTGTCAAATTGGGATCGGGCAGAGCCTTGATAGAGGATCCTATTAGAAAATGACCCGGAGTGAGGGCTTCGCCGTCGCATGGGTCGCAAGATGGTGGTAGTATCGGTCGCGAGTTCAGTATGGCTTCTATGTTCACTAGTACGGTGTTGAGTTCTTCCAGAGTAAGATTTGCGTTGCCGGTAGTTCTTATTAGATGGTGCTTGGCGCTTTTCACAGCAGCCTCCCAAAGTCCGTCGAAATGCGGAGCCCTGGGAAGAATGAACTGTAACTCCACTCCTCTTTCGGCCATTGTTTCCTCTATTTTCCGCCGCTCTTTGTCGTCTGCAAACTTCGAGCTCAGTCGATTTGCGGCACCGATAAAATTTGTTGCGTTGTCGCACCAGATCTTTTTGGGGAGTCCTCTCCTCCCCACGAACCTAAACAAAGAAGACAAAAATGTTTCTGTCATTAAATCTGACACAGCTTCGAGATGAATGGCCTTTGTGGCAAAACACACAAAGACCACAACATAAGTTTTTACTGGAGGCCTGCCCCGAATTCTCGTACTAGTGTAGACTGGTCCGCAGAGGTCTACCCCACATATCCAAAATGGTTAGACCAAACGGTGTTTTGGCAAATGTCCCATAATTTGATTCAAAAGTCTTGGCTTATACCTGCAACAAATCACACAATTACGAACTATTGTTCTGGCTGCCTGTCGCGCATTTACCAGCCAAACTCTCTCTCTCATTAGAGTAATCAGTATTTTTGCACCTGCATGATAATTTGTTCTATGCAAGTGTTCCAAATAAACCTTTATAAAGTGAGAGTCCTTTTTTAACAATAATGGAAATTTGGTTTCCTCCTTAATAGGGGCATTTAATAAGCGTCCACCGACGCTAAGCAAACTTAATGTTATACCAAGCTCCTCAGTTTCCTGCATGAAAGGACTGAGACTACTTATGCTAGATTTCGGCATAATTCCCTTTTTTATAAATTTTATTTCATTAAAGAATTCGAATGCCTGCAATAATTCAATGAATTTTAAAAATGATAAATTTAGTTCTTTGGCGGTCAGTGCTCCACTGCTAATACTCATGCCCTTAAATTTCAAAACTGCTCTCAATACATAGGCGAACACTCTTAAAATCTTCTCATATGAAGAAAAACGATTAAAAAAATGTGACAACGAAGTCTCTCGCGATTCGATCAATGTGAATACCAACTTTGATTTTTTCTTCTCTAGTGCTGCCAAATCAGGAGACAAATAAAAATGTTCATTCTTGGGCCATTCTTCTGAACGAAGGTATGCAAACGCTGGACCTGAGAACCAAACAGATTGTATTAAACTATGAACATTGCTACCGCGTGACACTATGTCGGCAGGATTGTCCTTAGATGGCACGTGACGCCAAGAGCTCATCGGCGTCCACTCTTGTATTTCACTTATTCGATTGCCAACAAATGTAGATAATGATGAAGGGTTATTTTGCAACCAGTGGAGTACTATCTCCGAATCTGACCAAAATGTGACTTTTTTAATAAATTTTGGTAATAGAGTTTCAACTGTGTGCCAAAGTTTCGCCAACAAATGTGCAGCGCAAAGTTCGAGTCTCGGCAAAGACTTGACTTTCAATGGGGCCACTTTAGACCTTGCTGTTAACAATCTGCACATAATACCGTCTGAAGTTTCACTCCTTATATAGATACAACAACCGTACGCTCTATTGGACGCATCGGCAAAACCAAGTATTTCACAATTTGCGTTTGCATCTAAGTTTACAAATCGAGGAATTTCAATATTTTGACTATCTTCCAATGAAACTTTTATTTCAGACCATATGGTATCAAGAAATTGGGGTATGGATTCATCCCAATCGAGCCCTCTTTTCCACAATTCTTGAATAAGTATTTTTGATCTAATTATGATAGGTGCCAATAAACCCAATGGATCAAAAAGTCGTGACGAAATTGAGAGAATATTTCTCTTAGTAGCTGCCAACTGTTTAAAGTCATTATCCGATTTGAAGCAAAATAAATCATTTTTTGTATTCCAAATTAACCCAAGAGCTCTTGTTATATCTGAACTGTCAAAGTGTAGGTCTTTCTCTGATGTTCCATCAGTGTAAGAATCATGATTGCAAAACCATTTTGTCAAATTAAAACCACACGATCCCAAAATTGTTGTAACCTCAGTACGTAGTTTTTCTAGCTCCACTAAACTTTCAGCGCCTGAAATCAAATCATCAACGTAAAAATCGTGTAGCACGGTGGAGGACCCTAAGGGATAAATTGCTTCAAAAAGTGTTGCAATTTCCTTTAAACACCATACTGCTAAAAACGGAGCTGAAGACGTACCATACGTAACCGTATTCAACTTATAAATCTGAATCGGTTGCTTACTGTTTTCTCGCCATAAAACCAGTTGGAACTTTTTATCGCTATCGCTTACCAATACTTGCCGGTACATTTTCGTCACGTCGGCTGTTATAGCGAACTTATGGAAGCGAAATCTTAAGAGAATAGAAAACAGATCACTTTGTATTGTGGGTCCTACCATTAATATATCGTTTAATGAAGTTTGCGTGGAGGTCTTACAAGAAGCGTCGAACACCACTCTCAACTTTGTTGTTGAACTGTGGGGCCTCAACACACATTGATGAGGAATGACGTAATGTGGCTCCTTTAAAACGTCACCATTTGTAAGAGACATGTGACCAAGATGCAAATATTCCCTCATAAACTCATTGTACATTTTCTTTACTTCGAGATCCTTATCTAATCTTCGCTCGAGGGCTAAAAATCTTCGTTGTGCGGTTTGATATGAGGATCCTAATATGGAGGGCTCACTTTTAAATGGCAACTTTACTTTAAATCTACCATTTGGCAATCGCAAAGTGTTTGCAGCAAAGTGCTGCTCGCAGGCATTATGCTCCTCTGTCAAAAGAGGGCGTTGAGGAATTTCCTCCAATTCCCAAAAACGGTGCACTAACGCATTTAAGGAGAAATCTTCTAAACTTCTATCATCAGTAACTATGTTACACATTTCAACATTACCAACAAAACTACGAGTCTCACATTTCCCAGAAACTACCCATCCAAGTAAAGTTTTTTGTAGTGTTGGTAGCGATGGGCCTAACTTAATCTGGCCCACTGACAGCAAGTCCAGGAAATATTCGCATCCTAATAGCAAATCAATTTTTCCCGGTTTGTCAAATGATGGGTCAGCTAATTCAATATTTAAGGGAATGGACAGCTTATTAGTCGACACAGCATATTCTGGCTGATTTCCTGAGACTGACCGTACCACACAAAAATTCACGAAAAAGTCAAAATCTGTAACTCGAGATTTTACGAATGTGCCAATTCTATGCTTTACAGGAGTGTTTGCACCACCTACACCTACAATATTGAGACAACAATGTTCTCTTTTTAAGTGTAAAATTTGTGCGAAATCTTCGGTTATTAAGTTCACTTGTGAACACGAATCCAATAAAGCCCTGGCGAAATGATACTGACCGTTTTTGCCCTTTACAAAAACCACTGCAGTGGCAAGTATGATTTGGTGTGAGTGCAAAGTTATATGCATGCTTGAACGATTGACAAGCGACGATGCTGGCAACACTGAACTTGGCACATAGTTACTTGAATGTGGCCCTTCGGTAATGCTTAAGTGTTCTGTTTCATTTAACCTTTCACTATTTTCTGAAGGATGGTGTCCCTTTTGGACAAATGATTGAGAACCACTGCTTTCATTATGACCAACCTCGCATCTATGTAATATAACATTATGTGCTTTAAGACAAATCTTACACTTTGGACCACTACACTTTGCCACCATATGACCACGTTTCAAACAGTTTATGCAAAAACCATTCTTTTTTACAAATGAAAACCTTTGTGACACATTTAGGTTTAGAAATTTTGAGCAATTTTCTAAGTTGTGTCCTTCCGATGAACAATAACTACAATTACTGGCCTTCGCGCGGGTGCAAGCAAAAGCAGATCGTGTTTTGCGCACTTCATGTTTCTGAGCAGTGCTTACATTATCATGATTGCTCTTTTTTTCTCCATTCATCTCCAAAAACTGACATCGACGAATAAGAATTTCGACACAAGTATCCCATTTCGGCAGCTCTCTGAAGTCCTGCTGCTCGTCCAATTTCGCCTTTGAAATATTGTCTACTTTAGACAATACCAAATGCACAATTAACGCATGCATGATGTCTTTATCTGAACCTAAGTGAGTTAAAGAATCTAGAATTGCCGACACATCGTCGACGACTTGTCTTAGGGCTGAGGCGTTGGGTTTTCCGATTTTTTCAATGTTAAATAGACTAAGAATGTGATCTTGAAAGATCAAACATTTGTTGTCAAACCTTTCTTTTAATCTATCTAGGGCACTCTGATAGTTTTCTTCATTTACCTGAAAGGCCTTCACCGTACGAAGCGCATCGTCTGTTAAGCAAGCAATGAGGTGATTGAATTTTTGTATTGTGGAAAGTGAGGGGTCATTATGAACTAAACTATTGAATGATGATATGAAGTTCTTATATTCAGCATATTTGCCACTGAACTTCGGTATCTTTAGAGCAGGCAGTCTGTTATGATTTTGTGAGCACCCACTTAAGGTTTCATTGGCGATACTTTCACTCCTATTGCCACCTAACATTGATTTCATTAAGGATTTCGCACCAATACAAAGTTCCTCTAACTCTCCACGTTTTTTGTCCGAGGGATCTAATTTTTCAATCTCTGTTTGATAGGCCATTACATTTTTGATGTATGAATTAATTAACTCTAACCAACTTTCTAATTCTAATACTGATAGGGTATTGCTGCGCTTCTCCAGATTAGTCTTTATCCTGGAAATATTAGCTTTTGTGATTGACCTTTGTTGTTTATAAGTTGCCAACATATTGGCACTTTCCTCAGAAGACCCTGCGTTTGAATTGGTCGGCATCATGCCGATTAAATGTGAAATTCCTGCTATCAGACTAAATAGAATTCTTTGGTTATTGAACTATTTTCATGAATAGTGTGCAGAATTTGATTTGCAAACTGTGAGACAGTTAAATTTTATGATAATTTGCATATAAATAAATTTTATTGATAATATAAATTACTTTTTATAGTGTCACAGCAGTGAATAAATGCAGTAAATAAACAATAGCCAAGTTGCTGTTTTGACAAGTACTAGAGTAACAACAGCAAACACACCTTTTTTGATTAAGGCTTGTGTCTTTGCTAACTAAATTAGTTCTAAATAGTACTAATTAGCAGTGCCATATGCACTTTACTGTATCAATTCCTCAACAGCTTGTCAAATGAGAGGTGATTATTCTAAATGCCCCGAATCACAATAAGAAGTGTCAAAGTGTCACAATAAAAGTGTGAGACAGGTTACTTGTGGCGTAAAATATATTATACAAATATAAATCAAACGTGGTTTTTCATTTTTTCAAAATGTGGCTTTATCTACTTAATAGACAAATTGTGTTGAATTGAATCTGATGTTCTAAGCCAAATTTGCAAGATAATTTCACAGCACAACGCAAATATAGAATCGCTCGTGAATATGATTAAAGTCAAAATGGATTAAATAAATGTTCCCTTTTTCTTACAATTACATGCATATACATACATATGGGCATTTCCATGAAAATGACAACCACGACTGAAAAATTAAAAAACCTTGAAAATTTTTTTAAAATACGTCAAAGAGGAAAAAATCACTCAAATTTTACCATGCAGAGGTATTAATAGCTTATAAAAATTTTTCAAGAGCAAAAATAGCAGTTTAAACTGACCATCTCTTTGATTAATGTTAAGAAATTGCAATCACCTATTTTTTCTTAACTAGCGACTCGATTCAGGTATTTGTAACATTACAATTATACTTTAAAATTAATGTTACAACAACAATGAACAAGATCCATGAGGAAAGAGAAAATTTAGAGTTCGATAAGGGGTATTTTTTTGGTTTGCTTTGTATGCTATTCTAATGTCACGTACGCGGTGCAAAAAGCGTATTTGTCTATATCATTTGAATTTGACCGGTCGCAACTGTTTCAAAATAAAAGTTCAAAGCAGGATAATTGTCGCAAATAAATATTGTTCGAAATTTTTTCTCAATTTAGTGTAATAAAAATTTTATAAGCATTTAAAGTTTGTCACGTACGCTATTGTAAGTATTAAAATTGCAATTAAATGTATCAGCGTTAACTTGATAATTATCAGGCATGTTCTGAAAATCACTTTTTGTGCCAGTACCCCATTTCTGTAACTTGTGAGAAGTTCTCGCATCGAGAAAAATTAAATAATTATATTGGTTGTCCTATTTTACACAGGGTTACTCACATAAAAACTTATATAAACTTACAAAAAATATCGACAAATACAGTTTTTTTCTTACTCACCCTGTGTTTCACAGGATGATAACAATTTTTTCTACTCAAAAAGTTCTCACATTCCTTACAGAAACGAGGCACAGGCTTGAGGCTATTTCAGGTTTTTGTTTTAAGTTAATTGATGCCGCTGAATGAACGTTCAACTCAAGTCAAATAATTTTATACCCAAAAAACTCAAAAAGTGTTTTGGCCACTAATATGAATTTAACTTTTTCCATTGGAATTCTAACCTTCTGCCATTATCTACTATTTTTCTTCTTTCCATTTCTGTTACAAAATTGTCGTATAATTTCCTTTTTTGATTAAGGCTTGTGTCTTTGCTAACTAAATTAGTTCTAAATAGTACTAATTAGCAGTGCCATATGCACTTTACTGTATCAATTCCTCAACAGCTTGTCAAATGAGAGGTGATTATTCTAAATGCCCCGAATCACAATAAGAAGTGTCAAAGTGTCACAATAAAAGTGTGAGACAGGTTACTTGTGGCGTAAAATATATTATACAAATATAAATCAAACGTGGTTTTGATTTTTTCAAAATGTGGCTTTATCTACTTAATAGACAAATTGTGTTGAATTGAATCTGATGTTCTAAGCCAAATTTGCAAGATAATTTCACAGCACAACGCAAATATAGAATCGCTCGTGAATATGATTAAAGTCAAAATGGATTAAATAAATGTTCCCTTTTTCTTACAATTACATGCATATACATACATATGGGCATTTCCATGAAAATGACAACCACGACTGAAAAATTAAAAAACCTTGAAAATTTTTTTAAAATACGTCAAAGAGGAAAAAATCACTCAAATTTTACCATGCAGAGGTATTAATAGCTTATAAAAATTTTTCAAGAGCAAAAATAGCAGTTTAAACTGACCATCTCTTTGATTAATGTTAAGAAATTGCAATCACCTATTTTTTCTTAACTAGCGACTCGATTCAGGTATTTGTAACATTACAATTATACTTTAAAATTAATGTTACAACAACAATGAACAAGATCCATGAGGAAAGAGAAAATTTAGAGTTCGATAAGGGGTATTTTTTTGGTTTGCTTTGTATGCTATTCTAATGTCACGTACGCGGTGCAAAAAGCGTATTTGTCTATATCATTTGAATTTGACCGGTCGCAACTGTTTCAAAATAAAAGTTCAAAGCAGGATAATTGTCGCAAATAAATATTGTTCGAAATTTTTTCTCAATTTAGTGTAATAAAAATTTTATAAGCATTTAAAGTTTGTCACGTACGCTATTGTAAGTATTAAAATTGCAATTAAATGTATCAGCGTTAACTTGATAATTATCAGGCATGTTCTGAAAATCACTTTTTGTGAAAGTGAATTGAAAATACAAGAAAGGTGTTCTGCACACATAACTTTTTGAATTTTTGTGATTTTAAATCGGTCACCTAAATGCCTGCCGATTTGAAATCACCTGGTTATTTTTTCAATCACTTTATTTTGAAATTCTCAAAAGATTAATTAAATGAATAACTTAATATCTTTATTGATTTTTATAGTAAAATGAGAAATTTTCTACGAAAGAATTTATGAAATTATGAAAAAATTTAAAACTCTTAATTTTGGAAAAATGTTGTTATTTGCTTTGTGATTTACATTTGTAATATTGCATTTACAAAACAAAACGTCAGCTGTTTTCTTCTATTTTTAAAAAGTAAAATCACACAGAAAATTTAAAACTTTTGTGATATTCAGAACACCATCAAATCACAATTGTGATTTTAAAATCACAAGTGATTTGAAAACTTGTGATTTCCAGAACACGCTTGTATAAGATGGCGGCGAAAACTCAGCGCCCAAGTAAACAGTATGTAGAATACATAGTTTTGTTTTGTTTTTAAGTTTTTGTATGCATAAATTTCTGTGGCAATATATAATAATGGCTTAATTTGACATAAGTGGTTTTTCATTTTATTACATATTCTTATTCTCTTCTTCAAGATCTATCATTTAAACTATACCCATTTATATTTTAACTTAAGTCTTCTTCTTGGAAAATAATACATAAGCCATAACATCTTAACTCAACTTAATTTTTGTAAGGTAGCTACATCAATATTAAAATATTTGAGCATCAAAACTTGTATACACTTGGGTTCAATAACTCAATAATAACGACTCGTCTAGAAAATTTGTATAAAAGTCACTCAAGAAAATGAGTGCTTTCCATGTAAATTTTATACTCAAGTCGACCGTATGGGTTGTAGAAACAGGGAGTTATATTTAACTAACTCCCTGTTTCTACAACGCAGACGGTTGACTTGAGTATAAAATTTGTATGGAAAGCACCCATCTTTTTGAGTGATTTTCATACAAATTTTCTAGACTAGTCAGTCGCCTGCCATAAGCTTTTAAAAAATTATCTTATTTCAGGTTTTCCGCATTTTTCAATTTAACCTAAAGCACTTATCTCGACTTACTATCAATAAAAACTATTTTGCCTTTCAATATAATAAGTTCACTTTAGTTTTTATTTTTCTGCCAATGAATTTTTTCATAACATCTTAACTAAAAAACAACGAATAATAACTAATAAAATCGTTTCTTTTTTTTATAAAATTAACAGTTTTGTTATAAATAAATGTGCAATTTTTTCGGTTCTAAAAATTTTATATAAAAACCAAACACAATTTATTTTAGGCAAAACCCATAATATCTCAAAACACGAAATTTCAACTCAAGCCATTATTATTTATTTCCACAGATTAAAAAAAAAATTTTTACTTAAGAATATTATAAGAGAAAAATCCGTCACGTACGCTATGTCACGTACGCTATTAAACTTCATTCATTATAAAACCAGCCAAAAGTCTTTTTTATTTCAAAATTACTGATAATAAAGGAAAAATAGTTGGCTTCGTGTAAGAAATTTAAAACAAGAAAAAAACATCACAATTCGCAGATTTTCGTATGCTTTTGCATGCACCTTGATATCAGTTCCGTTTTATGTCACGTACGCTATGCTCTTATTTCCCTCGATATTTTGGACAACAGGGTTCCAAATGTAATAATTTTTTTTTCGCATATAGTACGCCCTGAATGGAACAAAACAACAAAATATTTTTGAGTTACCTCTATTTTTTCAGAATCTATTCCACTTTGTAGGCGTACAAATGTCACGTACGCTGATATGGAAATGCCAATATGCGTGTACTACCTGTATAAACAATTATCACATCACCTTATTCGATGATCCAGAAAGTTCCGACATGTGTCCGGGAATGTAGGACGTTCAATACGAATTTTCAAAGTTGGTGCCAACCTTCTTTACTTTGTAGCCAAGTGGATTTTACACAGACACAATAAGAGTTCGGGTGCTGAATACAGATTAACGAAGTCAATTTCCACCACAAAATCACTTCCAGGTAAAGCCTTTAAAAATTCCACAACAGAATTTTATCCACAAATAAAAACGATTAGGCAAACCAAACTTCCTTTAATGTAATCTGCCAGGCAACAACAGCAACCTTCTTCTCAGCGTGCCCCACGTTGGGCGCCAAAATGTTGGACAAGGGTTTTTGTCCAATAACTAAAAATCCACACGACTTGTATTTTCAAAATAAACTCTTCGACGTTTATTACAGTTCAAATTTAATGTACAACAATTGATATTCAAATGTAAGTTATGTGCATATATTTGATTGCAAACCAATTTATTTAAAATTCTTATAAAAGTTTTGGACAACTTTACTGTCGGATGGCCACGTGAGAACTGTCCAATTTTGGTATACATTCACTAAGTTGGTTATTGTTCGTAAGTCTTTGACAAATGTCAAATACAAAAAAAAAAAACATGATTAATACATCTGTAATAAAAGATGGCTGATTCAGCAGAAATAACCGCGAAATTAATTTTACACTGGCCAACAAGTAATTTGCTTTGCAATCAAATGTAGTGTTTAAATATTAAGAAATTGGTAAAATAAGTAATTATTAAAAAGCAATAAATTCAAGGTTTCGTTCAATAAGTAAATATTTCATTTAACAGCCTTAATTCTGATATCGTGATCTTTTGAAATTAAAGTTAAATTCTTATGCATCCAATAAAAATTAATTTGTATTATTTGTTTTAGTAAAAATTTTTATAGTAATTTTGTTTTAGCCTGCACTTCAAACCCAGTTATTCTTTGTTTATTATGTTTCCGTTTTTTGGTTATTTATTTTTTTCTTATTTTATATGCAAATGTTGAATTTTTGATTAAAAAATATATTTTCATTTACAAATAAACAAATTTATTATATTTTTAAGAGCATATTTTTTTACTTTTAAGCGCATATTTACAAGTTTTTAGTGCATATTGAATGCGCATAAAACACTTTTTTTAGAGCATGTTTGTGGTTTCCCTGCTTATGACTTTATTGAGGTGGCCCGACGAAAATCGGTACATAGTGTTATCCAGTACCCCATTTCTGTAACTTGTGAGAAGTTCTCGCAGAAAAATTAAATAATTATATTGGTTGTCCTATTTTACACAGGGTTACTCACATAAAAACTTATATAAACTTACAAAAAATATCGACAAATACAGTTTTTTTCTTACTCACCCTGTGTTTCACAGGATGATAACAATTTTTTCTACTCAAAAAGTTCTCACATTCCTTACAGAAACGAGGCACAGGCTTGAGGCTATTTCAGGTTTTTGTTTTAAGTTAATTGATGCCGCTGAATGAACGTTCAACTCAAGTCAAATAATTTTATACCCAAAAAACTCAAAAAGTGTTTTGGCCACTAATATGAATTTAACTTTTTCCATTGGAATTCTAACCTTCTGCCATTATCTACTATTTTTCTTCTTTCCATTTCTGTTATAAAATTGTCGTATAATTTCCATTTTGTATTTTTTGTAAACTATTTTATAATGCTAAAAAATTATAATTTTTATAAGTTGTTTATGTTTTTAATATATTTTTAGAGAACACGCAATTTAGACTAAAAAAAGGCTAAAAAAGCTAAATGAGTTTTTAAAAAAAGCTAAAAAATAAGCTAAGAGCTAAATAAAAATTTTAAGGCTAAATCTGAAACAAATAAGCTAAATTTAGCTCAAAATAAGCTAATATGGTCACGCTGATTGGCTGACTTTTTTTCAGCTTCAAATTGTAGTTGTAAGAGTATGTAAAAGAAAATAAATGTAAATAACAACAACAGCTATTAAAGAATAGAGTGTTGCCACACAAGTATTTTTGACCGGGTGCAGTCAAGTTAGTAATTAGTGTTTTTATGGGAATTGTTAAAATTTAAGTTTAAAATTTTTAAACGCACTAATAATGTATTATTGCAATTGCTGAGATGGTGCATTGTGCGCTTTTTTTTAAATTTCGGTGAGTTTTGTAACGAAAGCAAATTCAACACAACTTTTTGTTTCGGTGTGAGAAGAAAATCTTTGTGCAATAAAATACACCTACTTCAATACTATAATGCTAAATTTTTACAATCAATTTTACAAACCACAAAAAGAACAATAAGAATTACCAAATCATATGCACAAAGTTAAATGGTGTTCTTGTTGTAGATAATTTGTATTATGTAAAGAAAAGGAACAGTTCTTTATATGAACTTTCCTGTCCCTTTTAGATTTTCATAGTAATTGTTTTTATAGTAAAAGTTGTCACGATCATTGTTAATTTTTTATAAATTGCGTTGTTTAAAAGTCTAAATACTGCACTATTATTATTTTTGAATCCTTACTTTAAATCGGTGATGTATTTTTAAAAAGGTTTTTGTATAGAATTTATGAAATTAAAAGAAAATTATTGTTAAGACAATTGAACACAAACAAATTTTTTATTTTTGTCAAGTTTCATTTTTTTCTAAAGGCACTGACGTGTAAAAGCCTGTTTAATTGTTATATTTTTAATTAAATGTTTATTGGAATTTTATACAAAAAATAAATTCTAAACTTAGTGCGTTTTTATAAATGACGGACGCGTTTTTTTCCATTTTGGTGCGTTTTAAAATTTGAAAGTTGACAACGCTGCTTCCCACTTTAAGAATATGATATGTGTACTTAAATACACATTTATGTAATCGTTGATTCAGTTTTATCACAAGATTTAAATTGACCAAGATCAAGTTCAATTTATCCTAATTAGATTGATCTTTTGGAATCAGTTATGTATTTTAAAGTATTTTTTATACGCCAGTATGTTAATGTAAACACTTTTTTTTCATTTTTCTTAAACAATATATTTTTTATGCTTTACGATAAACGTTACCTACTGAATTTAAAATTTAACAATATTTATAATGTAATTACAAAATAAAAATATTTCTTGTAGCTAAAATTTAATGTTTTATTATATTGGCGATATTTGGCGATATTCAACAAGTCTTTTGGCGAGGAGGCTGAAAATAAATCTGACAACACTGTCTTCTAGTTGTATTAGTTACGGAATGAATCACTTATATAATACGTTTGAAGCACAGACAGTTTGAAACAACTATTAACAGTTAGGATTTCTTTTGAAACTTTTGATCACATTTGCCGACATACTATACTATATATGTACATGCATTTGATTTTATTTTCGCATAGAAATATTTGAATCAGCAGGAATAAATTTCATATACATACATACAGTGGCTCACATTCAAAGTGAGCCATGACCTGTTTTCAGATAAATTTATTAATATATAATGCAAAGAAAGTTTTGTTTACAAAAATATCACTTAGTTTCATTAATTAATTAGAAAGCTTCAAGTTCATGTCAATTATTTTAATTATATTAAGTGCGTAGAGTAAAAAAAAAACAAAACTCAAAAAAAGACTTAAAAATTCATCACAGTGAAAGTGAGCCACCTAAACTAAATACGTTTTATATAAAGTATTAATATTTTGTTGGACCACCTTTCGCTGAAATCACAGCTTGAAGACGCCTAGGCATCGATTCTAATAAATTACAGGTATATGTGGAAGGAATTGCGCTCCACTCCGATTGGAGAGCATCTAGAAGGGTTTTTTGTGAGGTAATGTTGTGTTTTCGTATATTTTGGTCAAGACGGGCCCATAAATTTTCGATAATATTTAAATCGGGAGACTGTGGTGGCACTTCGAGGACATGTGAACAATTATATAGTAACCATTCTCGGGCAACATAAGACTTATGTTTGGGATCGTTGTCTTGGTAGAAATAAAAGTCTTCTTCGATCCCCAGTTTCTCAACACTTGGCTTGACATTTTTCTTTAAAACGTCTAAATAGCCAAATTTGTTCATAATTCCCGGAATGTGTTGCAGATTCCCAGTTCCGCTACCTGCCATGCACCCCCAAACCATAACGGAGCCGCCTCCATGCTTAACACTTGAAGTGAGGTTTTTCGGTTGAAGCTCGGAATTCTTTTGTCGCCATACCATCTGCCTTCCATCGGAGTCAAACAAGTTAAATTTACTCTCATCTGTAAATAAAACCTAAGCAAGCATTTTTACAAGCTATTTATTCTATTTTAGAATTGTATACCTTTTGCCAAAAATTCATATCTTTAAGGATGTATCTACGGGCAAACTCAAGACGTTTTTGACGGTTCACTTTGCTTATAAAGGGTTTCTTTCTAGCTATTCTCCCATTATAACCATGTTTTCTAAGAACTCTTCTGACTGTTTCGGGGTTCACTTGAATATTCAGCTGAATTTTTACCATTTCTGTAAGTTTTGGAGCACTGAGTAGAGGATTTTTTTTTATTTCTCTTACTATAAACGCCTCATCCCTTTCTGAAAACGTCTTTTTAGAATTTGTTTTCTCTTTATTCGCGATTCTACCATACTTAGTAAAACGGTGAATGATGTGCTGAATAGTTCCACGGCTCTTATTGACTAATATTGCAATATCTCTTTGAGATTTACCTTCTTGGTACAGTTTGATTACTAACTCCCTAATTTCAATACTAGTTTGCCGTCCCATCTTCACTATGTGACCTTTAATACACAACTGACACACAAACAATAAGAACGACGCAAAAATATTTGAGAAAAAAACCTTTACCGTTATTTTACACAAAAACAAAATCAAGTGGCTCACTTTAAGTGTGACACGCATTCACCAGCTTTTTTTTGTTTTGTTGCTTTTTTTACTTTTGAATTACAGAATGAAAAAAATTTTGCATTTATATTGTACACCAAATGTGAATGTATAAACTATGCAATAAATGAATATTGAGATGACGATCTGTAAAAAGTTATTTTAACGAACATATTAGAAGTTGTATTGGCTCACTTTAGCTGTGAGCTACTGTACATACATAGACATAAAGTGTTCTTCAAACTTATCTTTTTATACAGAAAAAGTAAGTATATTTGCTAAAATAAAAACAATGTTTAGCATTTTGAACATTTATGAGCACATGTAAACAATTAATTAATACATCTAAAAATTTTCCAGAAAATATGCCAAAAATTAAGCAAGAAAAGTCCTCGCTTCTGAAGAAGTACATACATACGTCGCGGATTACAGAGAAGTTTTTAAGACCGATGGAAATTTTTTTTGTACAAGTTGCAACAAAGCTGTAAACTATGAAAGAAAATTCTTAGTTGAGCAACACTTAAACAGTCAACGACATAAGGAAATGCACGATCGCCGCGTAGACAAACAATCTCAGACGTTGTAAACATTCCACCGTGCGACTTCGAATTTTAGTCAGGAACTATATCAGCTGATATTCCACTGTATAAATCAAATAATAATGATTTGAAAAATTTTCCTAAATCGTACACAAACGTGGATATTCCAAGCCAATCAACCCTCAGAAAATACGTAGACAAATCATATAGCAGTGAATAAAGCAAATTGAAAAATTTCTTAAGAAACAAACTTCTTTGGTGTTCCATTGATGAAACCACTGATGCTGAAGGAAGGTATGTAACAAATGTAATCGTTGGAGTTTTAGACAAAGATGAAAATGTGTATAAAAATAAATTCCTGCTGAATGTAATTGAACTACAAAATGTAAACCACGCCACAATCGCTCGTGCATTCAACGATTCAATAAATTTGTTGGGAGAAAATTTTTACAAAAACTATGTGCTTCTGCTTTTGACTGATGCAGCCCCCTTTATGGTGAAGAGCGCAAATAGTTTGAAGATTTTTTACCCTAAAGTTATCCATGTTACATACTTAGCGCGCGGCTTACACCATGTGGCTGAATAATTGAGATCTAATTTTGAAGACATAGATGTGCTAATTTCTAACGGAAAAAAGGTTTTTTAAAGGCATCTTCTCGAGTTGCAAAATTTAAAGAAAAGTTTCCTGAGATACCTCTGCCACCACAGCCTATAACTACGAGATGGGGAACTTGGCTAATAGCTGTAGAATACTATTCAAAATATTTCGATCAAATCAATAATATTATGCAGGAATTTGATGATGCTGACGCTCACTCCATTGGAAAATTGAAAGATATTTTAAAAAGTGTGACTATTAAAAGTCAGTTAGAGTTTTTGTGTTCAAACTATGTATTTATTTGCGAAACTATTACCACATTACAGGGATTGAACTCACTTAGTGCTCAAATTAAATTGATTGATGACGCTACATATAAAATAAATCATGTAAACGGAAAAATGTCTAATCAAATTAAAAACAAACTTCAAACTGTATTGGAAAGAAATAAAGGGTTCTCCGAAATAAAAAAATTTGCAAGTACATTTAATTTAAATTCAAACGAGGCAAATAAAACTGAGATTGAATATAGTACAATAGAAGTTACCTCTTTCAAATATGCGCCTTTAACGTCTGTCGATGTTGAACGTACGTTTTGGATGTACAAACACTTTCTTCGTTCCAACAGACAGAGTTTTCTTTTCGATAATTTGAAAAACATTTGTTCATTTATACAAATAAAGACTTAATATAAGTTAATGTAGGTAAAAAAATCGTTATAAAAAACAAAAAGCGTTAAAATACACAAATTGATTGAATACACATGTATATTTTTAATTTTTAAACTGTATCAGTATTTTTTATGTTTTATGAATTTTTCATGTACCTTTTTCTTTTAAGAAATATACATATGTATATGTTTTTATATGATACAGCCGAAAATAATCTGCGTACTTTTAATTTTAGTGCATATTTTTAATGCATATATTAGGTTTTATTCCGCATTTTTTATGCGCATAACTTAGATTTTAAAGTGCATGAAAATAACAGTCCTGCTTATGACCAAAAAATTATTCTTCAGAGTTAGTACTTACAGCCAAATCCGTGTGCACTTAAAAAATTTGTAAATCCTTATATCGATAAGTGCACCGAGTCAAATCGGTTAGCAATAAATGAACATTTTTGGGTTATTGGAAACAAAATAAGACAAAAAGACTTGTTGGTTTGTAGTATGACACGTATGTCAGTCCAAAGACGAAGAGGTGATTGTAATAGAAGGCAATAAACATATCGAGCCCTTTTTCGATTTTATCGTAAGCGACATGTTATCGAAAATATACTTTTTTATTGAAATTAAAATTTTATGGGCCTACCCACAGTTTAGAATTATGAAAATGGGAAAATTGTTGATAACTTTTAAGATACAGGCTGTACAATTTTACCGTAAGCGACAATTTACTTACAAAAACAAATTTGAATATTTTAAAAAAACCTTCTCCTGAAGAATTTAGTTTTTATCGCTTACGATAAAATCGAAAATAAGGCACGATATAGTTATGTTGTTCCCTTATCGGGAATAAAAGTTCACATGAAATGTGTTCCCTTTCCAGAAAATTGTGGTCGCCAATATTGGGTTTGTTGTTGTGTCAGTATACTATTTCCTAATTTTATTCACCATTTTTTGCCACAATTTTTTCACGTGAAAAAATTGTTCGCCTTCTATTCCCGTTAAGGGTGAATTACAATAAAGTGTGCCAACAGTTTTTGCTAAAACTGCTCCTTATATCAGAAAAGATCTTAAGATTGACTAGAAATAACGCTAGAGGTTTGAAAAATTTTATTGCAATAATCAAAAAACTGCGGCTCATAATAAGTCTGACGAACAGTTCCCTCGCATTATTGTCGCAACAAAAGTAACACGCTGTATCTTCCTCAAGAATTTCGCAATATAAAAGGATTATATGATTGCTATACCAAACATTTGAAAAATATCAATCTGGATTCGCCACTGTTATCCTTAAGGGCTTTCACTTGCCTAAAAAGGCAAATGCGGTACTTGTGAAAATTACAAAAACTTGAATAATGAAGCACAAAATAGAGCAAACAGAAGAACACCAAAAACACATAAGAGATAAAGATATGTAAGTGTGAAGAAATATTTTTAGAGGATCAAAACGTTGTTTTTTAATCACATTATTACGTCGTAACAGATTTAGCATGAATAAGTAGCTAGCCAGCATGACAGCAAAAAAAAAGTAAGCGACATAAATACCCCTTATCTATGAAATATATGAAGTAAACTAAATGCAATGTATAACTAAGGCGTAACAGTACTTACATACTTAGTTTCTCGATAATACTTGGACCTGAATCAGATATATTTAATAAGAACCTCCCCCTGGATAATTTGGTTTTGGCGCTTACGTCTTTTTGGATTTTACGTCTCGATGTAATTGTTTCCAAACGTTTTTATCGACTTTGTTGTGTAACAAGTTCTTAGGTTTATAGACAGTTGTCGAATGAATTGTATCATTGTAGATACGAATAGCTTCGAAAATCAGATCTTTATCATCTAAAGAGTTTTGATTAAGTTTAAATAGCCCAATGTGTTCGTTTAAAGTAAAATTAAACATTTCTGATTCTAAAATGTACTTAATGTATGCCGTGTTAAATTCGTTCTGCTACAATTTTATCTGGTTTTCCTAAAATGGCAAATTTTTCTCTAAGCATATCTACAATAGTCAAAGAATTTTTATCTGGTAAATAATGGGCTGAGACGTATTTTGTTAACTTATCTATACAAGATAAAAATGCCAAATTTTTATTTAAAAACCATATATCAATATAAATGATTTGATTGGATTTGCAAGGAGTTTCGGTTACACAAAACGTTGCTTTAATTGGATGTCTATCATATTTACATGTATTGCAAATAACACAATTGTTAATAAATTTGTGTATCTCGATTTTTAATTTCGGTGAGAAAATAATATTTTTTACTCCTAAAAACTTTTCGTTTATCATTTGTCTTTTATTTCATACAAATATTCTTTTATAAATTTATATTTTTATTTTATAAATTTCATTTCAGATGTATTCGAAAAATATTGCGCAATGGTTTGTTAAAAGTACTTAGAAAAAGTTTGCCTTTCATTGGGAAAAATTTTCTGAGGAATTCCATCACTTTTTCTTCATTATACTACTTTATAATTATACTACATCTTATTCTCGTTCCATATAATATTTTCTTGACAAGTGTATAATATATCCCAATTTCAATAATGAGTTGGTTTTTATAAACATTTACAGGAGATTCCGCAATACTAATATAGTCCTTAGGGATTGTGGCTAAATCTGATGCAATTGTTTTTTGTTCTTGCACTTCTAAATTGTGAATACCTACACAACTTAAGGCCGAGGACACGCAATTAGCGGCTGAACTCCTCTTCTTCTTTTTTTCTTAATGGAACTGCAGTGAAACAATCAGTAGATGTATTTCTAGTGCTGGGCATATTATTATTAATCAATGTTAGTTCTTCAGTACTGCTGCTGATAGGCGTATTGTTTACCAATATAATATCGTCCTCACTCAAAAGATTCTCAATAATAGCATTTTATTTATTTATTTATTTATTGAATCCCTTACATAACAAGACATAGTCTTATAATTATAATGCAGGGTTGTATTGTGTACAACAAATTCGCCAATAAAGATTGATATTTAATAAATTAAAAAACAAACTAAAATAAAAAATGAACAAAAAGCGAATAAATAAAATAATTTATTTATTTTTTTTTTTTTTAATGCATGATTTTTATTTATTGTATCTTCATATATGAACTAACAATAAGTATTCAAATCTTAAATCTAAAAATATAATTAGGCCCGACCAGTGTCGGACATAAGCTTAGTAATAGTTATATATAATACATAAGTAGTGATAGTCAAAAGGAAAAAAATAAAGTATTTTCAAGAAGTCCCATCTGGAGTGCTATGAATAAGAGCCCATGTGTCCCTCTTTTCTAGGCGGATGTGTCCAGTAAAGTTCAAAATATTACGGGCAAGCGGATTAGGATGTGACTCGAGTTTTGTTAAATATTTGCCAGCGTATTTTGCAATTTCTTCAGTCACTAGTGGCATATTTAAATCACGATGTATATTTGAATTTTTTATATACCATGGAGCCAATGTTATTAAGCGTAAAATTTTGTTTTGCCTTCGTTGGATTCTCTCGATATTAGAAGCTGAAGCAGTGCCCCACAACAGTATTCCGTAGCACCATATTGGTTTCAAAATCGTCTTGTATATTAAAAGTTTACAATCTAGACTGAGTGTTGAATTTCTACCAATCAGCCAATGTATCTGAGTTAATTTCAGTTTCATTTGTGTTAGCTTTGAGTCAATATGGGGCTTCCATGTAAGCCGTCGATCAAGGTGTATACCAAGGTATTTTACGTGTGAATGTTGAAGAACAACTTGATTGTTGATTCGAATTGGGGAACAAGTATCTCTTCGCAGGGTAAATGTTACCTGGACACACTTTTGCTCGTTTACTTTGATTCTCTATAAATTTAACCATAGTTCCAGTTGTGTAATATGTTCTTGTAGATATCGGGAAGCCTCGTGAGGGTTTTCGTGCATACTAAGGCAGGCTGTATCATCGGCAAACGTAGATGTATGGATATTGCTGCTCAAAGGCATATCACATGTGTAAATCAAATACAAAACTGGCCCCAGTATGCTCCCCTGTGGCACACCGGATGATATAGATTCGGGCACACTCATGAAGTCTCCTTCCACAACCGTAAACTTCCGGGTAGTAATATAACTTTCTAATAGCTTCAGAAAATTTATTGGTAAATATGATTTCAATTTTAAAATAAGACCTTCATGCCACACTTTATCAAATGCCTGAGAAACGTCGATAAACAGCGCAGAACAATACTTCTTTTCTTCAAATGTTCTTCTTATAAATTGAACCAATCTATGAGTTTGTTCGATGGTGCTATGCTGACTTCTAAAACCAAATTGATGGTCTGGTATGCACCCACTACTAACTAGAATTGGGGACAATTTTGTCATGAGCAGTTTTTTGAAAAGTTTTGACATTGTTGATAGCAGACTTATTGGCCTGTATGTCTCAGCCTTGGTAAGGTCTTTGCCCGGCTTTGGAATCATTTTAACTTTGGCAAGCTTCCAGCTATTTGGATAATACTCCAGTCGTAAAATGGCGTTAAAAATAAATAACAGGATTCTAATTGCAATACGAGGCAACTTTATTAGCATCTGGTTACTAATTCCATCAATACCCGGAGCTTTCTTCGGGTTAAGTTCAGCAATTACTTTTTGTACATCACACGTTCTAAATTTTATGGGTCGAGGGGGTAGCGCCACTACATTCGGCAAATCAATAACACCAGTACACGAGTTAGGGGTAAATACTAATTTTAAATGCTCAGCAAATAGTTTACCTTTTTCAGTATCGCTTCTTGCCCAACCCCCTGTAGATGTACGCAGAGGTGGTTTAAACGCAACAGGTGTTTTAAGCTTTCTAGCAGCGCGCCACAAGGAGTAATTAGATGCTGGTGTGGCATCAAGATAGTTTTTAAAAGATGCAGTTTTTTCAAATGCAAGCAAGTCTTGGAGTCGTTTAGTGCACTCTTTAAAT